>CACRXP010000202.1:101653-128584 GCA_902702965.1 Spirometra erinaceieuropaei | reverse complement strand
GGGTCGTCCGTGGACGCGCACCCACCGCACTTACGTGTTTACATGCGGCTTGTCAATGCGCAGACCGGGACCAGATTGCATGTGACGGGGGTGGACGAAGGCTTTAACACCAACTCGGCCACTGCACCCAGTCTCAGTATATCCGTTGGGCCTAGACAGTACACCGCAGTGCGTAAACGGAAGGCTAAGGCAGGGTCGACTTCACCGTATCTTGCAATAAGCCCTGACTGCAAAAAAACGACTGGTGCTCAGTAAGAGTCTCATGTTGAGCAAATAGTTCCGATATTGTAGGATTCTATATTGAAACCTAAAAAACAACCGGATTAGCGGGTCCCGTAACCAGATCAGTAAACCAATTTCCGACGGTGTACACACATGCATGAGGAACTCGAGACTGAGCCCCAAGGCACAATGCGGCGTGTATGTCCCGTAGCGCAATCGGTCGATGCCCCTCTACCACCGTTAATATGCCTGGTCGCTTCCGCATGGGCAACGATCCCGCGGCTCAATGGTTAGGGTGTTGGACTATCAAACAACAGGTAGGGGGTTCAGGCTTCAGGAATGCAGGATCTGGGGCTAGGTATGACCGGTTGGTGACGGCCAAGAAGCCGAAAATGGCCATTCCAGTCTCCACTTGACTGTCGGCAATGTCATTCTGTCTATATATACATATATAATAACATATAATATAATAATATATACTGAATGGTATTTACCGACAAAGACGAGGAAGACTGTGTGTTCCACACTTCGGGGTTGAGTACGACTGGCTGACAACGGCTAATAAGCCGGAAATGGCCATTCCAGTCCCCCTTGTCTTTGTCGGTAAATGCCATTCTGCCTATACATCATGCGCCGCTGTGCGGCTGCTGCCTGGGCTCGAGAAAGAGCCCGTAAGGCACATGGACACGGCCGACTTCCGTAATAACGATTGGTGAGCGTCCCCTGCAATTGTATATTCAAGATCGAAAACCGACAGGGCAACCGACTCGTGGCCCAGTGGTTAGAGGCGCGGACTTCTAACTAACAGGTCGCGAGTTCGAGCCTCGGGCGTTCCACACTTTG
Source organism: Spirometra erinaceieuropaei (assembly GCA_902702965.1). Taxonomy (NCBI): domain Eukaryota; kingdom Metazoa; phylum Platyhelminthes; class Cestoda; order Diphyllobothriidea; family Diphyllobothriidae; genus Spirometra; species Spirometra erinaceieuropaei. Next base: position 127,519 of record CACRXP010000202.1, on the reverse strand, counting down.
GCGTTGGGTATGACTGACTGACAACGGCTAATAAGCCAGAAATGGCCATTCCAGTCTCCCTTGTCTTTGTCGGTAAATGCTATTCAACTCTAGATCACGCGGCAGAGCCCAACGGGACAGGCCCTTCCACGACAATTGCTTGGCGGAAGAGGGAAGGCGATTTCGTAACCAATTCCAAGTGTGGATCACTTGAGATTCAAACCCGGTATACAGTGCGTGACCTATCTCATGAAATCTGAAAACGGAATCTGATGAGAAAATTTCTGGACGACTTCAACGTTGCGCATTTTATTCGCTCATCCACTTCCTTCAATAAAATGTCCTTTTCCTGTGCAGACATTGTGCTTGCGTAATTATATCAAGTAAAATATCAGTAAATTTGAGCGAAAATGGACGTTGGAATATATTCGTGCAATTTCCTATGCTAATACATGTCTTAGACTCCAGCTACGCACCTGAGCGACTTTTCATTGAAAGGATAATAATTGACCCGCGAAAGTTTTAATAAACAGATTTAGCCGAAATAGAAACTTTATTTTATGTCCGATGTTGACTAAAAGGTTATTTAAAGAAAACCAGAGGTTTCATCAATTCTTTTATGTCAGATTAGCAGATCTGTGCGAATTGGTGCCCTAAAGTGCAATAATAACGCAGATAGAGATTCCTTCGTTTAAGTGGGCAGAAATGTTTTTGCCGTATGGAAAATTCTACCTGATTTCACATAGATGACCACTACCGAATGGTCATTTCCAGCTTTCAGCATATGACACACTACATTTCTAGTATTTTAGCTTCTGTGCATACTTTTCCAGAAATGGAACGAGCAAAACATTAATCGTTTCATCAAAATATCGGTATATATATTTGGGCGCTCTGCCGTGCATTCATAATCGAAGAACGGAGTCTAAAAGAGAGCAAAAACAGTTGAAATGGCCTCAATGTATAGAGAAAGGCATGTTCTTGCCTTTAGGGTAGAAAAATGTTAGCATTGCTTAGGAACGTAAAAGAAACCGTCAAAAGTGTCAAATTTTTACTTGGCCTCGCCGTGCAAAAATGCAAAGTACACAGAGATCCGTCAACGCAGTGCAGTAGTAAAGCACTTCCTAAAGAGGTAACTTATTACGGAAGGTTTTCTTATTGATGCAAGGCATATTCGTAGGTGACTTTCATTGTGGACAGTCATTTTTCTCGAAAATGAAGTTTGATGTTTGAATGAATATATAAATGTGACCCAAACGACCATCTTCGGGAAAAGGAGCGCCCGAACACTCGCTAATTCTTTAAATGCCTTCAAGAATAACCTTATTTTAAAGCTCTCAACAGACAGGTAATTCACAATCTGTCTTTACGGACGATCTGGTGAAAACACTGAAAATCATTAGGTATTCAGCAATATTTTGCGGCCGATCTGAAACTCGCTTAATCCAGAACGAAAGAAGAGTGTAAATTAATTTAACGGAATAAAAGTTCTCTCTATAAACACAAAATGGTATGTTTACGATCAAGCCTGTCAGTTCTATTTAAATTTATTAGGCACCGACCTGCCTCATGGCATGTCACCTTATGAAAACTTTTGATCCTACGACGTCCCCATCGGCGAGATCAAGCAAAATCCAACTTTTCTCGTTGAACTTCATCCCATTTAACTTGAAACCGTTAATGAAATTATGAAACACTGGAAAACTGTTTTGGAATCTACACCCAGAATGTAGGCAGTTGAGAAACTGTCAGATATGAAGGCACACTACTTATTAAACGATATTTAGATGCAAACTCCACTAAAGCACTATTATTAGACGTTATTGCATGTCTACTTTCACATATATTACGCGTCTGGTATGAGAATACATTCTATACATCTGAAAACGATGTAAGCTAAATTAGAGCCATTTCTGACTTTTTCGGAATATTGCGCTTTTCTAACGAAGTCGGCATTTCTAAACAAAGCAACACTGCCGTTAATATTTTTATGTTTCTAATTCTTTTATACTTTTGATTAATTAGCATAGACATTTGACCCATGAACTGGTGTCGGTTTGCGGGTGATTGGCAATCATTCGTAAATTCCGACTTCAGGAGTTAGGTCACCCACTGTATATATGCATAATAACATTACGGACAAGGATAAACGACTTAACAGTTTACTGCAGGAACTGCTTTTGTAGGAGATGAGGTGGATACTCAAAATTACAAGACTTCCAAGTGACTATTTCACCAACTTACCCCACGTACGAAGAACATCGAGACGTTTGTTCATGACTTAGTGCTGTTCAAGGACGAGATAAAAGAATTAAAAATTGTAAATGATGAGGTTATTGTTTCATTCGACGTTATTTTTCTATTCGTGTTTTTTCCTGTTGATTTAGTGAAAACCTGTACGGCGAAACTTCTGAACACCTACATTATCGTTGTAACTGCGGACTCCCAACCTGAATTCCTCGATGTTTTCTCAGGAGAAAACTTTTCCTTTGCCGAGAAACACTGTCAACAGTTAAAAGGCTCCCCTTTGGGTTCGCCAATTTCCGGTTTTTGGCGGAAATTAGAGGCTACGCCTCTTCCCACGGTTAATCCAAGATTGCGGTTGTGCAACGTGGACTAAGAATTTGCTATCATGGCAAGAAGGGCAGGATTTAATGGTAACAAAAAATTTCGCGACGGCTCGTCAGTTGCGTCCTGTCGCTTCATAAGACAGATAACGAGTGAGAAGAACATAACAGATTTGAATTCGTTCAGAAAATCAATGCAGAAGCAGCAAGGTCAGGGTTTTGGGTAAAGCTGGCCACTCGATACAGTTAGTAACTCAAACACTGTAGGGGAAGAAAGTGAAAAAGGGGAGCGTTACCTGGAGGCGGCCTATATACGACGAGTGAAACCAGACCTTTTTGAACAATCGGAACACGTGGTTAACCTAATATTGCCATGGTAGCCTCTAGCTCCATGATTTCCCTTTTTCCCTGTTTGCTCTTTAACGCTCCCCCTTTTCACTTTTTTCCCCTACGTTGTTTGAGTTATTAACTGTATCGAGTGGCCAGCTTTACCCAAAACCCTGACCTTGCTGTTTCTGCATTGATTTTCTGCACGAATTCAAATCTGTTTCATTCTTCTCACTCGTTATCTCTCTTATGAAGCGACAGGACGCAGGTGACGGGCCGTCGCGAAATTTTTGGTACCATTAAATCCTGCCCTTCGTGCCTACTTCAGCTTGGTACCAAGGACAAAATGTTTCAAATTCGCTATCATCAAAATAAATTAACCAAAACTACTTCACGACGATCACAATCCCCCTTTCCCGGGAATTTGATTTGTCTACCAGTCAGAAGTTGACGGACAACCCACATTCTCAGATGTTCTTACACGCAGCAAGACTGATAGAACACTATAAGCCTCGCTTTTTCGAAAATATTCATACTCGGAGGTCATCTTGCATTCTGGGAGTAACGAACCTGGGGAAAAGGAAGTGTTCACCGGATCGAGGGACTTGTTTGGCTGACGTTTCGAAGAGCTTGGGTGGCTCTCTATTATCGAATCGTCTAGTGCACAAATCTATCAGAATTTTGAATAGACAGCCCGATTAGTTGGCCTTGGGCTGATCGATTTTCTTCTTCTTTCACTGCCTTGGCCTATTAGCCGTCGCCTGTGAGTTTTGGTGGCCTCCTGTATTGTGTCGTCACCTCAGTTGGGGTAAGTTGCGTTTGCATCCCCCTTTTGGGTGAGTTGGTCGACAGGCCGTGTTTGCTCGGTAGTCTTAGGCTCCATATGACTGTCTTGTCTTCGTCACGGCGTATGTAGTGACGCAGGACTTTATAGGCCGAGCAAAGTCCTATCGAGCAAACGCGACTAACCCCAATTGAGGTGATGACACACAATACAGGAGGCCACTAACACACACAAGCGACGACCAGTAGGCCAAGACAGCGAAAGAAGAAAAAAATCGATCAGCCCAAGGCCAACTAATCCGATTTTCTATTCAAAGTTCCTATCGTTTTTGCCCTAGACGCTTTGATACTGGAGAGCGCCCAAGCTCTTCTAAACGTCAGCCAAACAAGTCCCTCGATCCGGTTAGCACTTCCTTTTCCTCAGATTATCGACCCGGATCTCTTTTGCTAACCTGAGTAACGATCCTGTTATAGCCCAACAGATAGAGGGAAGAGAAGGAAGTATGTTCCGAGAAAACAACCGCTTTATTCTCAGCCTGCTACCACGGGTTACAACTCGTCGGCAAGGCGTCTTAATTAGGTTGACAACTGTGCGTTCTGGAACATTCCGGTCAATGGTGTGCCAGCCGTTGAGAGCGTTCGAGAGCATTCCTACCTATGGCGTGTCGGTCGCGGATTGGCCGTCGCGTGCGCAAGACTCCCCCCACGGAAACGTCTGGAATGTTCGACCAGCCATTGATTGGACCGCACGCGGGAGCAAGGTCACCACACGCGCTCACCGCACGCCGGTCAGCCGTCGAGCTTGACGCGTGCATCATGCCGCCAGCTTGGTCGTCTGTTCACCGCGCGTGGTCGAGTCTTCTTTTCACCTTTAGGCCGTGACTCCACGCCGCTCGCGCTCCCGACGACAGATTCCACCCCCTAAGAAGGCAGCTCTGATAGCAGTTTGCCAAGTTGAACCCAAACTCACTGTTCCGATGAAGATATTTATAGAACGGGGATGAAATACCTTTTCGCACCAATTTTTTTGGAGAATAAATACTCTTCTGACTTTGCCCGTCGATGCATGCTGCGACAACTGATCAAGGAAACAGGTGTTTTGAAATCTAAGACTAGCAAGGCCCCAAAACTAACCGTCGAGTGAATTCCCATTTAAGTGAAAGATGTATCTGAACTCACCTAAAGACGACTTAGAAAAAGTCGGATACGGATCGCGCACAAACCTACAACTTCTTTTCGCACCCTGCTCTGATAGCCTAAAAGAAGGATCGGCTATTTCAACAGGAATAAAACCGGGAAAGCTGCTCTCAACCAGTTGGCGGCGAAGATGCGCGTTGACTTATCTAAGGTAGTCATGTTAGATGGTTCGACCGTCGCATCCGACGATGTCCACTGTATGTCCCACAGCATGGTGAGAGCAGGGACGATCGCTTGTGCGAAAATTTAGTTTTTAGTGACAGCAGACTTGCACAGCATTTACCGCACCCTCTCCTCCCCCCCTGGACCCGGCGCCCACACTGAGTCAAGAAGACCGGTGGGGGGGGGGAAGGCTCAGAAGGCAGGCACGGCCGGACCCACACCTAGGCGTGCCACCACAACCGCTGGTCCACAACACACAACTGACCAGGATTTTTCACCAACAACAAGGACAACAACACCCCAGTAGGGGTTAGAAGGACGAGAGTGATGACTGAGCAGCCATGCCCACCACCATACCCACACGCACTCACATAACCTGTCACCCAACTTCCACGTATGTATACCACTTAAATTGGGTGAGTAGTTGCTCGCTGCCTTCCCTCTTCGAATAGCAGACAGCTGCCTGCTTTCGCACGCAATCATATACACAAGCTCTCTTTCTCTACCTCTCTATCTCAACCCTCCACTTCTCGGCGTTTTTCCTCAGACGATTTGTAGCCAAAAGGGAGTTAAAAGGCTCCGGCTACGTCTCCCTCGAAAAAACCGAACTGAAGACTACTGTGACATTCTCGTACTATGATGAAAATCCTACTGGATGAATTTGGCAATAATTAAGACTGGAAACTCCTAAAGTCTTATCTGTGCGAACGATCTGCATTGCTTTATCTCTGAATAACGAGGCGAACCATCTGTTGTCCTCCAAGCAACCGCTGTAGAGGCGACTTAAAGGATATTCAACCTATTCCACACCGAACATAGACGAATTTTGTTGGACCGTGCGGAAATTCATTGGATGTGCGAGAGTATCGGGCTCTCTAAATGGGTCCCAGCATGCTAACTGGCCTGAGGTATAGACATGCGGGCAGCTCAATGAAACCGCAGTTCAAGACCGGAGACGAGGGGGAAGGGGGCGCAGCTGGATAGCACGGTCGAGCCCGCACTTTGGCGCTCCCCTCCACACCCCCTGGTCCACACAGCAAATGACCAGGTTTTAGCAAAACAACAACAGGGTTCCGGTGTGCGCGACGTTTGCCGACAACCAGGTCTGCCACTGCACCCCGAATTGTTGGTATTTGTTATAGTGCGCAAATCCGATAACGCCTACCAGGATCCGATATGGCCCCCCTGTTGGACCAGCGCATCTATCACGTGGCCCTTTTGGGGGCACAGTCATGTGCACACTGTTCACGGGTCACATATTCGCATGAAGGGACACTTGTATCGTTGGTGTCCGCCAAAAAGAAAGGCAGAGAGTTTCTGGAAACAATGCACTCAGGCATGGCATGCATCAGTAAGCATATCGATTATGCTGACCTACACAAATTTCTAAAGGTCATCTGGATGCCAGAACATCCTATGCCCACCGGTAACTAAATACAGTGGACGCCCACTTGCATAAACTTTAGTCAACCGCAGAATCTCTTGTTAGACAAGGTCTAAAATTGATTGTTTTTTTAACGTTACCCATTCGCTTGATGACGATCTGGGACGCAAGACTTCAAAATTCCCAGTAAAAGTAGTTTGTTCCCAAAGCAACCGATCCATCTTGTATAAAGCTGAGTAACCGATCACATGAGATGTTGGCCGAAATGCTGAAACGCGTTTTCTACTAAGAAGGATTTCTTAGGTGGAGTTGTAATATTGATTATCACGCAACATTATTCTGCAGTATTTCGAACTCGCCAGGATTTCTGCTTTTGAATGCTTTTCTTTACGACCTCCCGGAGAAACCCTACTCGGTGAAAAAATGACCATTTGCGTGGCATGCATTTTTCCTGTTGGTTATAAAAATTTAGATATATTTTATAGAAAACATGCATAAAAATATGCCTTCTTCTACTCACATTGTTTGTATATTTCGTCCCCGAGAAAAGGTTTTTTTTCGGTTTTAGGAAATGTAAAATTAAGAGGCCTTTAAGACCGCCGATGTCCACACATGCAGCATCACACCTCTTCGTTTACCAATGCTCCTCATGAAATATACAACACAGTCCGCATCCTCTGCAAAACTATATATGATATATCCTTATGGCCTAGAGGAATATATGCCTTTCTCTACGCGGAAAGTATGCTCCTTGTAGATTGAAATCACTGAGCGTAAATGAAACCGCTGATCCGACTCAAAATTATTCGGGAATACGGAAATTTTTCCAAAACCTAAATGCGCACTTTCTTCGAACATAAAATCTAAAAACGATGTAATTTTCTACCAACGAGTAGAAGAAAGCATATGTTTGTGTATGCTTTTGTAAAATATATTTGAATCTATAAGACCATCGAAAATCAGTGCGAAAAATGCATGAAAATTAAGTAATCACTTTTTACTAAATACAGTTTCCACACGAGGTCGGGAAGAAGCGCACCCAAAAGCCGACAAACTGGCGAGTCCGAAATATTGCACAATCATGCCGCATGATAATCAATATTAAAAACCCACCTACAGTAGGTGGGCTAACTCATGAAATGGCAACAGAAATTCTGAAATGCATATCGTTTCAAAAAGATTAATTAAGTAGGGTTGTGAAACTGGTCAGCCTACGACATAATTGCATAATATTTCAGTTACGTCAGGATGTCGGCTTTCGAATGAACCTCTTTTGGTTGCATGCAAAAACTGCACTCTGTGAAAATGGCTACTTAAGTAGCATGTATTTTCCTCATAAATTTTACATACTCCCAAATGTCCAAATATATTTCATGGAAAAGATGACTAAAAATATGCAATCTTTGGCTCATTCGGTAGAAAATTACGTCTTCTTTGAATTTTATACTCGAGGGGAGAATACAACCCGGTTTTCAAAAACGTTTTCAATCCCCGAATAATTTTGAACCCGCTCTATCGTTACACTTGGATTCAGGGTTTCCAAACTACAAGCCGTATATTTTCTTCGTACGGAAAACCACACATTTCTCTATGGTAATCCAGGGCGACTATATAGGGTCAATAAAATAACGCAGTGGATTTGATCCATATTGTTAACTTTACAAGCCACATTGGTAAATTCGGAGACATGACGATTAATGAACGGCAATTTCAAGGTTTTTAAAAGTCCCACGATTAGAAACTTTTCCAAAACCGAATTACATCCCCGCTTCAAGTATAAAATTAGAAGAAGACGTCATTTCCGACTGAGTGAACAGAATAAGGAATATTTTTATGCATGTTTTCCATGAAATGTTTTTGAACATTTAGGGGTATCGAAAATCAATGAGAAAAATGAATGCTACTTAAGTAGCCATTTTTTACAGAGTGCAGTTTTTGCATGCAGCCGGGAGGAAGTTCATTCGAAAGCCGGCATCCCGACGTAAATGAATTATTATAGAATTATGCCGTACGCTGACCAGTTTTACAACCCTTCTTAATTACTCTTTTCAAGACGATAACGCCTTTCGGAATTTCCGTTGCCATTTCATGGATAAGTCCACCTACTGTAAGTAGTTCTTTCTAGTCGAAAATGCATTTCGGAATATCGACCAACATTTCTTGAGATCAGCCACTCACTGTATATTTATATAACGGAAGTCGTACAGATTTTGAAGGACAGCGGAGAATCTTCCATCATTGGTTTGGATTCTTGCACGAGCCTGTGATTTATTCAACAATCGTTTATTTCTTCCGACCAAAAGAGTCATTGGTAACTTTCGACTGACCAAAAGAACGATGCTCTGGACAAACAAAACCCATATATTCTCCGATTAGTTTTCGTGCTTTTTTCCTTCGGCACGCATGCTAACGTCAAGCTGTCAGCAGAAAGACACAATTTTCCCGGGCAACCAATTCAATACTAAGAAAAAAAGGAACGGTGAGCTTCCATTCCCGGACAACGGAGTACAGTAAGATTGGTGGAGAACGCAAAACGATCGTTTAAAGGAATGCGACCAATTCCTCTGGAATTCTAACCTTCCATAGCAACCACCTTAACTAGCACACGGACACACTTAATCTCGTCTCACAGAGGACACTTCACAACCAATGGATCTCCGAAATGAGATGCAGGTTGAAGAGTTGGCGCGTCGTGCTTGACGTTGACGAACGATTAATCGAACCATTGGGGAAATGAAGATTAAAGCAGCTGACATGCCAGAAGCGACGACTCACCAGAACCTCAGGCATCCAAAGGATTCACTATCAATAGGTCGATGATTTGACCTTGCCTACCTGATTGTATACAAACCCAACAGATCCAATTATGTTGTTGATACAGATAAAAAGACCAGAGGAGGCCATATAAACGCGAGATTGCTGTTACTTGCAGTTGTCCCGTTATCCTCTCAAGGACGAACTTAACTATCGACCTTGTGGCGGTCCTTGACCAATCGGATATCTTCATCCCACGCTGCTGCATGAAGCCTGGCATTCAGGCAATGACATCGTCTACAGGCCATCCGATCTGCCATTGGCTAATCAAGCGCTGTTAGAAAAAAATCAATAGAACATTTAAAGGTCACTCCTAGTGTGGCTAAGTTTAAGACTCGACGAGTTTGTGCGTTTAAATACGCTCCTTGCGACGGATTTGAGTGAAGTTTCTGATTAGGTCCATGTCCTGGGCCGAATGCACTGAAAGTCAAAACCACACAACGCTAGTCTGATAAAACTATTCGGTCGGATGTGGTTATATAGCCCCACCGAAAGCAGGCAAACTCCAATCACCTCTGATACGGGACCGATGTTAATAGGGGGTTTTTACAGGCGGGGTCGGAGGACGCACAGGCGAGAAGGTCAACTGGTTGCATGCAAAAGAAAAGCTATTGGGAGTGCAGGTTTGTACTTTGAATGGCTTTGAAATTGTTGCGCTACCCCCTAACTATAATTCCTAATTCTAAACCCCAACCCCGACCTTAACCTTTAGCTCCAACCCCGACAGTACTGTGCCAGTCAGGTGGGGCTACCAAACCACATCTTACCAACCACTAACATGGAAAACATCACTTAGATGAGATCTCAACGATAGTTAGCTTTCACCATGTTCCAATGTTAATTCCCACGCGGCTACGAAAGGACACAAACACGCAAACACATCATCGCATACAGCGAAAGATAAAGGTATTGAAGAAATAAGAATTGCAACTGTCGCGCAATACAGCGGCTACGCAACCGCAGACCTACGAGCATTAGCGCGGCTACCACATTCATTCCAAATATCCGCAATTGCTGCGATGACTGCCAATAGCCCGCATCGGAGGCCATAATTACCGGTGCAGGTAAGAATTTTTCGGCCACTAGTTCCACCAACACTGTCACTGAAATTAGAGTATCTCCACGCATGCCTCATTAAAGACTAATTGCCATGTTCGGGCAGAGTAAGGGTGCTGCATGTGGAGGGGGGAATCAGAGCGACTGTTGGTCGACTGGTGATAACAGGTCTTTTTACAGGTGGGGTGTTGGGGGATCGTCACTCGTCCACTGAGTTGCATTCACGTGAATCTACTAAGCTCACTTAAGTCAGTCTCTGATGGTGGGTTTGAGTGTGATTCCGAAATGCAAACCCAGTAATAATCTCGCTCTGGTGATCGTGTCTCTCTCAGCCATCAACCGCTTCCTGCAACTCATCGTTCCACTTTTCTCAAGGCTGCCTGTGCCAGTAGCAAATGACTGGAAAATTAGTAGTTTAATCGGTCGGATGTGGTTTGGCAGCCTCACCTGAAGTAAGCAAACCCCGGTCACCTTTAATGCGGGACCGGTGATAACAGGGATTTTTACAGGTGGGGCCCGGTGACGCACAGACGACGACGACGTCAAGTAGTTGTATGCAGAAGAAAAGCTGTTGGGAATGCTTGGTTGTACTTTGAATGGGTGTGAAATAGTTGCGCATACCCCTTGCCCTAACCCTGACCCTTAAAGTTAACCCCTCATCTAAAACCCTAAACCCTGTCTATGACCCCTAACCATAGCCCCTAACCCTTAACCCCAACTCCAGCGGTATTTCATCCATCAGGTGGAGCTACCAAACCACAAACTACAGTTTAATCTATGAGGAGTGTTTATGTATTACTGACGCTCAATTAGATTTGACCTCATGTTCTCCAAATACTGTCCAGAATTTAGTATTTTCCGCACATTATGAGTGAAACCCGGCCCTCTTTAGAATAACGATGAAGTGCTTCAAGGTTCCATTTTATCTCATCTACCCCTCTACCCCCTTCAATCGATAATCCCAGATCACACATGGTGGTTGGTCGTCGGGTCCAAAAATAATCCGCATCTCCAACTTCTTGAGTAAGGCCTAGATCAGGCCTGAGTGTATTCGCTGGGAAGCGGTCTTCTACTTACTAGTCGCTGTGTACGTTATTATCACACAAGAGGGCACAAAATCGCACGGATTTGCTGATCTGATCCTTCAAAGTCGATAAGAACACCTAGTTGTGTAAAAATAACTCTTGCGTTCGTAATCTAATTCTCACGGTCAGCCTCTGGCAAAAAGAAACAATCTTCAAATGCGGCAAGGTCTGTTTAGTAGAACTCTCGAGGACCAATTACTCTCCCCTGAAAGAAAAACACACTCAGATCCGTGAACAAGGTCTTAAACAGGTATTAGCATAGGTAAGTGCCCAGATATATTGCTACGTCCACTGTTGCTCAAATTTATAGACATTTTGCATGAGGAAATTGCTTAGACACATTTTCTGCAAAGTGTGAAACGTTTAAGGCGTCTGCGAGTTCTCACATTAGTGTCCCTCATCAAGTTCCATGATTCAGGTCAGGTACTGTACATAGATTACATGTGGGCAAAAGGCCTCTGGCTACTCTGGGGAGGATGGATTGTACTGCACTCCAACCACCAACCAAAATCCCATACTTTCTGCACCACAAAATACACACCGTGTCTATCCACTACTGAGTCAGAAGCAGTAGCCTACAATCGACGAGAGTAATTCCTGGATTGGAAAATTTTGATGGTTCAGTGTTTTGTTTGCGGTTTTCCGGAAAAGCTTGAAGTTCAGGAAAATTAGTTCGCAAGGAGTGTTGGCTTTTAAGCTTCCTTCGCGGGGCCGTCAATACTAATTTATGACCTTTACGAAGTGAATCTGATCTCAGATGCCATTCAAGCAAACTGGCTCTATACTTTTAAGTACGCCTCTACTGCACGCGTGGCTATGCCATTTTGCAGGTTTTTTTGGTGATGGAGACTGTTCTGTTTGTAGCTCGAGTGTCTGGCCGCTAGCCTGAAATCACCTTCTTTTGCATTCTTTCGTATTTATGTACCGTGTTCATCCTTCCTATCCCTGTACCCCTCATGATAACTGCGAAGACGCTGGCAAATGCCAACAAATCATTACCTTCCCTCTCGCCTCTTGCTCGTGTACCCCTCACCCATCCCCTCGACTACAGCAACCGTTGAGTCATATCGAGCTGGTCAAACGCGAACTCAAGAAGAACATTCAATCGCAATATACGATTCGGTTTGGTGAAAGCGGCAAAGTATGTTCTTCCTCCGTTCTTCCATCTGTTGCTTCGCTCTGATGCCATCTCGTTAGGTATTACCGAATTGCGAGTAATTGTATGTGCCTCCAAAACGGGCCACTTGGTAAATAAGCTGGACCAACACAAATACCAATGGCAGGCCCATTTGCCGGCTCACATCGCGTCAAATGCTATCCCTGCCGTCCCGATTGTTGTTGTCCGTCAAAATCCTGGTCCAGCGCTTGTTGCTGACCAGGAAGTGTGTTGGTACGCCAAGGTGCGGGTCCGACCGTGCCAGTCACCTGCGCACTCTCCCGCCTCCAGTCTCTTTGACTATATCTTGACATCGAACTCAAACGGGGGAGGAGGAGCGAGTGAAGTATATGCAGCGCAAGTTCATCATCACTATAAAAGAAAATGCATGCAAGTCACCTTGCCTGCTTTCACTATGGTCTGGAGCTGTCCTTGTCGATGTGCTTCTACCCGATTCGTCAGCCTTCCAAACCCCGAGGTCGCGTTTCACGGACAATGCCAGCGTTCCCCCACCTTGCCGAAAGCATTTACGAACCCGCAGGAAGAGCTCCAAAACAGCCCTTCGGTACTTAGTGGACATTACACTGTTTCGAAGCCAATAGCCCAGTACAGCCGGAGGCAGGGATACTGTCTCCACTACATCCATCCAATACCAGCCTACCCCCGCTGTATTTGAAATGAAAAATATCTGCTAGCTGGCGGAATTTCACAGAAAGCGGCATCGACTTCCTGTCCCGGATGCAGCGAAACCACTCACTAGGCTTTCGCCTCGGTCGTTAACATGCCAGCACCGTGGATGCGATCGTTTCCGATAATGTCCACTGTTTACTCCACAGCACGAATGAAGAAGAAATTTCGAGCTCCTGGTGTATGCATAAGTGAAGAAGAAGATTCGAGCCCCCTATCATTGTCGGTAAGGCCCCCTCTGCCTATATATTATGCGCCGCTGTGCGGCTGCTGGTTGGGCTCGAGAGAGAGAGAGCCCATAACGCACATCATAACGAGTGAGTCCCGTAAGAACGATCGGTGAGCGCACCCTACCATTGTACCCGTCTGCCTTGTGTTTGTCGGTAATGCCCCCCTCTGCCAATAAAGGGATAGGCGATTCGGATCCCAGAAGAGCGGAAGTGCCACAGAGGTCACATATTAAGAAGAAACCATCACAGTCGACTCTCTGTACTGAGCGGAGGAGGAGCGAGTTCTCTCATCTGTTGGCAAACTTCTAAACAACGGCTTTTAGCGCAACGTGATGGGTCCAAATGCGTCAAAATGTTTATATCGAAAAATCAGCGTTGAAATAGTCGACTTCACTCTCTCTCTCCCTCCTCCCTATCCTGGACACCAGTCCACTGTTCGAGCCGGTGTATGAAAATTGGGCGCCTAACACACAGACATACGGCCCTGCCTCCCAAATACAACACCCTAAAATGTCACAAAAAGGTGAGGGCGCCTCGGATCTCGCATGCGCGAGAATGCCATACAGTCCACACTCAGAAGGAGCCATTTCAGCCTCCCTCCCAGTTCATCACTTCGTCACTGCACCCAAAAACCCACTGGACTGACTGCGAGGTCTGACTTGCATCAATAGCTGGTTACCTTCCAGGCCACGGATTTTAGCACTCTATGATAGATTCAAGAGCATCAGATTGTTTATAGGAGGGAATCCACGCACCAGCCTATTATCCGAGCCAGGTCAAATAACTGATGTTGTGACCGAGATAAGTGGTTGACAGAGATGAAAACAGCCCATCTAAGGGTGCCGTCCGCATGACCTGTTTCCAGAAACGGAACACCAGGATTTCACACAAGTGGCATGGATTGTGCACATCTCACACTCTGACGATGGGCAACATTATGGAACCGGGAAACGAAATTGGGACTTACGTGAGAGGTGTCTAGTCCAGGCCTGCGAGATCGGACGTGTTTACGTGTGGTGCATGTGCTGATGGAAAAATGTGTGTGTTGAAGTGGTTTAGTCCACGCTAGGGGGCGCACATTAGTACTGATCACTCTGCCAAAACACGACTTCGAATTAGGAAACGGTGATGGTTCGACGCGGTTCCAGCTGGGCATTCGTGTGGTGAGCCACTGATCTGCGTTGTCCCCTCCTCCGGGGCGATAGTCTACATCACATGGTCAGTTGTCACGATGTATGTGCGTGTAGACATACGAAAAACGCAACGCCTGCTGCATTATGCACGGACATGTCAAGTAGACATGTTCGGAAAGGTTGCACGCTGGACACACTGCCATCCTCAAAAGCAGTGCTCAGGGCGACGACCCTAGCCAGATCGACGGAGTGTAATAGAACTAACTGAATCCAGATTCACGCCTGTTATCGATTAGCTTGCCTGGGAGAAAAGGAATCCCTCTGTTCCTCCGCTGTGGTCGTGACTAATACCTCAAGGCGGACAAACCGCCCTCCACATATACTGATATATCTAGTTTAATCCACCCGATATGGTATGCTCTACACACCATCTTCGAAGACGGAGGGTCGAGGATGGAAATAGCGTTTCCAGACGTTTCGAACGGATCACTTACGAGTCTACAATGTGAACGTGAAACCCTCTAAATTTAAGGCACTGGCCAAAGGCGCCAATATCATCCGTCTCGGATGATCAGCATGTGGACATTTTCACGTGAGCGGATACATGATATATATCTCAAAGAATTCCTCCGGAGCAGAGGTTGTCGATCGTGGCCAGTCCTCCCTCATATTCCCCCCAGACAGTCCCCACGTTACCTCGTCCTCCAGCCTATAAGCATTTACAAACACACCGAAAGACCACGCAAACAGACCGCCCGTGCGCTGCGGACATCATGCTGTGTAAAAACACAGCCACTACGTCTGTCCGATATCAGCTTTTGTCCTCTACATTCGAAGCGACTCACACCGCCTAGCCGGCAGACATCCAGAGAGAGGCAGCGTCGCTCTCCTGTCCGGGATTCAGAGCAACCGCCTCCACCTCGGTCGTTAACATCCAACACAAATGGGCGTTTTGGTTCACAACTAGGAGACACTGCGTGCACCGCAGCACTGAACACTACTGATGGACTACCACCAGCCCGGTCGACATCGAGTCGTCAGCGTACAGAAGCCAGGTTGACCCTGTCGAAATCATCTCTTTAACTTAACAAACAACTACTCCGTGCTGGTAAATAGGACTGAACGCTGCACACCGCCTGGCTGACTCTCGAAAGATTCGACTGTGCGTCTGATACGCTGTGTGCACCAATCCTAATATGAACATACCTCGAAACCCATCTAGCGGGCATATCAAACCGACACCCAGCCAAAAGAACTACCGATCCCACATCTCCAGACGGTTGTTGCCCACCCTAACCAGCCACATCAACTACGCATACACTGGTTAACCACACCGATGAAAACAATCACGAGACGTGCAAAACTCAACAAAGACAACCACGTTTTTTCACATTATATCTCTTCTTCGTGTTAATACCTGTGTACACATATAACAGTAGAGCAATGGCGGCATATGCACAACCCGGGGAGGGCTCGGATGCGAAAGACACACACAGTGCATGACAGAGGATGCAGTGGGTGCGCTGTACGTCCTAAATTTCCAAAACCAACGGACGAGAAATAAAGGTATGAGAGGCGGAAAGGCAATTCAGAGTTCGTCACGATAACAGTTTCACCTTAGCAGTATACACAACTTCTCGTCCGGCGTCGTTCCCTCCCACTGCTTCAACATTCCACTTGTGGGGCCACCCTGATGAAAGGCCGACGTCGCTGTGCCGTCTCTTGGCCAGTCCAAGGGAAAAAAAGTGTTTCCGGAGGATAAATTCGGGTTCTCCAACACCACGGAGGCGCAAGAGCATCCCGTCCAGCCGGATCGCATTAAGGAACGTAGTTGTAGAGGCACATATTGAAGGGCCGAACACACCGACAGGCCTGCCGATGACGTACCTTCGTGTCCTTGCTGTACATGAAGTTGAAGGCTGACCACTCATTGCAATGATGTTGTTGGCACAATTCGAAGCACTCCTTGCCAGTGGGCACGAGGCAGAGGAAGTTTCCAGTTTCTGTCGAAAGTCAAAGGAGACGGACAATTAAGGCCACAGTTGGGCATGAACGTAATAACCCCTCTTCCCTTTCCCACCTAAGAATCAAACTGACCTAATATCCTTCCCTACACACACAGGCCCTACGCATACTCGGCTTCTATCTGCAGAAGACGACTATATCAAAGAAATCTTACTCAATGACTGCATGTCTACACTTCACGTATGCATAAGAGCTCACCTTTGTCGAAGCGGTAGCCCTCCTCAGGGCATGGAGGCGAGAACTGTAGCTTCCGTTTATAACGACCTGCGTGAGGAAGAAAATGACCAAGGTGAGAATGACTGGAGAGGAAAGAAAGGCAAGGATTGCAAGTTTAGGAATGGATGGGGCAAGAACTCACTTCGAGAAACCGATCCATGACTAACCGAAGGGAGCGAGAGAAGGAGGACTGTAATGGACAGAACATAGCCGAAGTACATTGCAAGATAACGAGAAGGATTGAGAGCGCGGTCACTAAAGTTAAGGGAAATTGCTGCAGCGTCGAGTATGTTGAGGCAGTGCACTCTTCCACTTTTATATAAAACTGTGATTGCATCTGATTTCCATTGGTTCGGCCGGTGATTCAGCTGATTGGCTCACCCCTCTGGTGTGCGCGCGCGCCTATTGGCCGGCATTTCGGCCGAGATCGCACGTTCGGTGTGCTAGCAGGTGTGGATGACCTCAAACCACACTTGGGTGGCGCCATCGTTGCCGACACACGGGCCACCTGACCGAGCGCCTCCACCCGCGGCTTGACGAAAACTTTCGGTACAAAGAACGGGTGGATGACGAAATCGTTTCAGCATGCGTGTCGTGTTACTGCGCGCAAACCATGCCAGAAGGAACTGTTGTGTCGCCAGCGCTTCGATGCCACTGACCTTTTCACGCCCATAAAATGGGCTCAAGGCCGCCTTGTGATTGGTTCCCCTCTTTAACTTAGAATGGCATGCACTCATCCCACATTTGTTAGCGAAAACGTTTTCCCGTCTCCGTTTTCAAGATACGAAGGACTAAATTATAAGGCGAAGATAGTAACTGGAAACTGCTTGACTGTGTTGTGTGTGTTTGTGTTAAATCTAACCATAGCTTCTGTACTTCGGTCCACTTTGACGTCAGAAATCGTTCAATTAACAGTAAAACTGGACGCCGACATGCCGACTTACGGCAAAGTATTTTACGGTGGCCATGTTCGAATGGGCGGAACGACTTCACTGAAATTATGTCAGATTTGAAAAGGTGGGTAACAGCGCTGTAAACCTGAGTAGCAAAATGCTTGGCAGTAGGTGGGGCAATGCAGTCTAACATTACTCATTTAAACTGTATCTTTACCTTACTTTAGACTTCCACACATGCCCAGTTCATGAATGAGTCCCCTTCAATTACTTGGGATATTAAGGATAGACTTGTCATGCCTGAAGCCCTCTCAATAATTATAAAAAGGCCCAGTGTATCCAGTAAAATTACGATGCTGAAATAATCCTTTTAAACGACAGTGCAAGGAGCCCGTGGCTAAGTATTCAGGACGTTGGACTTCTAGCCAACAAGCCGTGGGATCTAGATCCAGGGGTTGCGCACCTCGGGGCTATGTATGGCTGGCTGACGATGAGGAATAAGCCGGAAACGGCCACTCCGGTCCCATTTTCTCTAATGGTAATGCTATTATTCTATCATTTTCCAGTCAATCAGGTCGAAATAAGGCCAATGCATGCAGTCATTGTATACTACTGACTGCGTGTTGGCAGCTTGTTATTATTATTTCCCTGTATTCCGCATTAACTAATAGAGCGGGCCCAAAAAGCTTTATTCCGAAGGATGTTCCCTAAGTTCACGCATTAGCTTCCTTGAACTCCACGTTTCTGTGATGTTCTGTTGTACAAACGGCTCTCCCCCTTCGGGAGGTTGCGTAGGGTTTCTGTTGTAAACACAGTTGCCAGTAAGATCCTTGCAGTCGACATTGTCAAATCGGCCTTTAAATGTGATTTTATGAGCTCTCAAAAGCATTGTCGTTATCACTGAAAGCGTGAAGTCGGTAGTACACAACATGTGTGTTCGTGAAGTCATTTTATGGGAAATTATGACAGGTGACGGGGTTTGTGAAAGAAAATGCGGACTGATGAGGATCTGAAAGTGTTTAACGGTTTCCATGCTCCCCATTGACGTGGTGTACTTACTGAAAACAGACATTACCATAGTTCCTTTAATGCTTCTTTAGAGAACAAATCGTACATATGTATATACATATGAAAGATACGCTATCTCATTAAATATTAGTTAAAATTCTAAAAGGTGTTTCGATTCGAAAAGATTTATCAAGTAGAGCTGTAATACTAATCATCGTGAGACATAATCCTAAAATACATCAGTCACGCCGGAATGGCGGCTTTTAAGTGAGCATATTTCCAGCCGCCTGCAAATACCGTGCACTGTAAAAATGACTACATATATAGTATGAATTCGTTTCATTTATTTTAGATGTCCTAATAAACCCATATATATTATACAAAAACGCACAAAATATTCCTTATTGGACCCTTCTGATAGCAAAGTGCGTCCTCTCCTAATTTTCCAATAGAACAGGTAGTATTTTTCGGTTTTGAAAAAAATCTAACAACGAGTTTTTAGTGACCTTGAAATATGCAGCCTCGCACTAGCACGCCCATTTGCGATACTTATAAAGTGCACAACCTGGTTCACATCCATTACACAATTTTCTGAGTCCTATATGGGATGTTCTTAAGAGCGTGGAGAAAAGTGTGATAGGCCTCTGACTTAGTGTATGCAGCATGTGCTTTTAAAACTCCAAATACAAATGTAACGGCAGGTGTGACAGAAAAAGCATTCGGGAATTTAAGAGTTTTAAAAAACCGATAAATGTCCTCTCTTCAGGTGAAACATTTGAAGAAGACGTATTTAACTACCAAATGAGTGCAAGAGGGAATATTTCCGTGCATTTTGATTTATCATAGCATCTTAAATAAATGAGAAAAAATAATACAACTTAGGTGGCTATTTTTTGCAGACGGCCGTAAAGAAGCTTATTCAAAAGTCGGAATCCTGGCGGCACTGAAACATCATAGGATTATGCTCCACGATAATTAGTACTATGTCCCTATCAAATTAATCTTTTACAGTCGATGACATTTCGGTTAGCATTTCTTGCCATGGCACACCTTCTGTACGTCTGTATTTGCAGAATGTGATGGCCGACGAGGAAAGGGGGGGGGGGTCTGGAGCGGTCATTTCTGGTCGGCTGTACACAAACCCAGCTTTTTGAACTTTGAAGCGCGATCCGGCGACCTCTTGGTCAACAGTCCAACATCGTAAGCACCGGGCTAGGGGCTAGTTTTCCCGTCTGCTGCGACCAGATATATTAACAGCGGTGGACGGTGGGCCTCATCGATGGCATTAAAAGGCATACTTGCTCCATTGCGCCCCGGGCCTCAATCTGGAGTCCCGTCAAAAGTCTCATGACGGCTAATAATATAGGCAGAGTGGTCGTTTCGAGCCTATTAACCATCGTAAGCCAGCCACACCCAAGTCCGGGTTTTGCGACCGTTCGGTACATATCACTTCCGAGCGAGCTTGAATAATCCGCGGCCAAGGGGGGGGGGGCTGCTCAGTGGTTGAGCAGTGACCAAATGACTAGCATCACCGTGTTGGCTGACGATGCCCGAATGAGCAAGAAGTGACCACTCCCGTCTCTTCCGCGTCCGCCCTCATTGCTAGCCGTATGCCACTGTATCGCGTCCTCTCGATGACCCGTGCTGCCCGAGGACTCATCATTATCTTCACTACACACATGAGCAAATAAGACAGCCGGACGGACACGCATCACAAGGTCATTGTTGAACGAACTGCCAAAGACCGCTTCTTGTTTTTAATCCCCTATCTTCTTCTTCTTCAGAGTGTGAAGAAGGTGTGCTGCCAAATTGTTGACTCTTTCGAGGAGAAGAGTGCAGTTACAGTTTCTTTGAACGACGGCTAGATGCGGCTGTGCGATAGGGGTAAGAAACGCTGACGATTCCTGAGATTCCGCGAGACGACCCAACACGGCCGGGAAGGTGACGGCGGTAGCGTCTTCTCAAACCCTCAGGCAATTTCCCTGTAGCCGATAAAGCTACTCTGCGATCTCAGACCAGCTCAGGTGAAGTCCATCTGCTATAGGACCCTGTCGCAAAGAGGTCTGCTCAAGTACCTTCTAAATATACTGATTAGGACGCGACGGACAGTCGGTCCGGTCACTGGGCGGGTTACTTCCGGTGCCAGAAGTATACACATGTGCACGCCAAAACGCACAAAATCTAGCGGGACACACCTCTACCGATGAGGGAGATCAACATTCAGTGTCAGATGTGCGTGTGTTTTTCTTAGTAACAGGAGCGCACATTATCACATGATAGTCCCCCCCCTCCCCAGATGGGTGGCGAATACGTCTAGCAGTCGTGCTGGTCAGGCAATTCAAGGGCGCACAGTGGTAGCGTTAGTAATGGACCGTAAACCACTAGGACAGATCACGTGTTGTCTATGCTGGAGGGGGCGGGGGGACCGTGGTTTTGTGTTTGCGGGCGAGGCAAGATACTGCCAAGGTCTCCTTTCCTGGATGGTTACTACCAAGTGGCGTTCCACCCCCGCAGTTTGCGAAAGTAAATAGACGCTCCTGATTACTGGAAATTACTAAATAGGCTGCTGATGTATAGTGCAAAGTTTCGTCCGCACACGGACATGAAAATAATTCACTTTTCTGAGGTATCGTGTTTAGACGCAATACGGCGCCCCGTCATGCGGATTGCGCCATTTCTGTCCGAACAAATGCAACACAGAGGGGGTCTATGTCCTCAAACAGGTGCAATTATCGATCTCGCGTACCGGTCCATGTGAAGACTGGATGCAGCGTGTACGTATTACCACACCTAACAGCCACCATATGGGGGCAGATATGCGGGTGAGGATAGTGGTATGTGTAAGGGAGGGGTGTAGGGTGTCAGCGGTGGGTCCACATGATGGTCGTAGTGGTCGCTCACTTGCTTGCAGGTGAGACTACGCCTAGCGTCCATTTGCTGGCACCTAACTCTCACCTGTGGCTCCACGTAGCTGGGCTCTGCTCAGCGGCCACACCCCTGGCAACCGTCTCGACCGGCGGGCTAAACCAGGTGAGGGTATCCGTGCGTGCACCTGCACGCGCGGTACTGTGGTCTGCGCTGGCCGGATGGATCTTCGCGTCGACATCGTCGAGACAAGGCTCTGCCTGGACCATCGTAGGAGGCCACCAGATAAGCTCCCCCAAAGGTAAGTGCATTTGCTCTGTTTCTTCCTTTTGTCTGTTGAAGTTCCGTGTCGTATGCTGCTCTTGCTGTCTGCCCTCTGTATGCTAGTCTGTCTGCTAATAGCTAGACGAAACCCTCGCTGCCTGCTGCGACTGTCTGTCTGTCAGTTTATGCCTTACTCTGCTAATAGCTAGGTGTTACAGTGCTTGACACTTGAATGGTGCCCTCTCACTTCTGTCTCTGACTGATGACTGTGTCTGTTTGCCCACTCTAGCTAGCTGTAAGTCCCATAGCGTTAGGTTGTGTGCATACTCTCTCCTACTTCCCTCCATCACATCACCATCACCCCCAAGGTCCCAGGCTAATTCGGGTCGTTCTCTCACTAACAAAAAGTCGTGGCCCATAGTGGAGTCCGGCAGCCGTCTGGGATAACCGGGCAGCCCTGTTCAGGGATGCGTTGCCTGCCCCCGCGAGGGGGAGGGGGCTAGAAAAGGTGCCCTAAAGATCGCTGGGAACCACGCTGTCTGTAGGCTGGCCGTGGCCGCAGACAAAAAACACACGGTCGAAACAGCCAAAACCGAAACAACAACAACAACAATTACTCTCTTCCTCTTCCAGCCTATTCTTCTTCTTCTCCTACTCCTACTTTTCGCCGCCGCAGTCGCCAGACTGGCAGGGTGAGCCCGCTCACTCTGGCAGCCTGGAATGTTCGTTCCCTTTTAGACAATCCGAGGAGCAACCGACCGGAACGGAGGACGGCGCTAGTGGCACGAGAACTGACGCGCTACAAGGTGGACATCGCCGCACTCAGCGAGACCCGATTCTCCGAACAAGGCCAACTGGAGGAGGTGGGTGCCGGCTACACCTTCTTCTGGAGTGGTCGACCCAGGGCAGAGCGACGTGACGCGGGTGTCGCCTTCGCCATCCGGAACGACATCGTGGGACGACTACCCTGTTTGCCGCAGGGAATCAACGGTCGCCTGATGAGTCTCCGTCAGTCTCTCCTCCTGGGTTGGGGCAAATTCGCCACCATCATCAGCGTCTACGCTCCGCCGATGAGCTGCCCCGACGCCGCCGCAAAAGACAAATTCTACGAGGACCTGCACGCCCTCTTGGCGACTGTGCCGAAGACGGACAAGTTGATTGTCCTTGGTGAATTCAACGTCCGCGTCGGCACAGACCATACTACCTGGAGAGTAGTGCTGGGTCCCCATGGTCTCCGCGGCTCCAACGACAACGGTCTGCTGCTGCTCCGCACCTGCGCAGAACACCGCCTCATCCTGACGAATACATTCTTCTGTCTGCCGGAGCGAGAGAAGGCCACCTGGAGGCATCCTCGGTCGCGTCAGTGGCACCTGCTGGACTATGTCCTCGTCCGGAGGCGAGATCAGCGGGACATGCTGGTGACGAAGGCGATCGCGGGTGCTGACGGGTGGACCGACCATCGCCTCGTCATCTCGAAGATGCGTATTCGCCTACAGCCTCGCAGGAGACCACAACGTAAGCGACCCCTAGGTAAGCTGAATGTTGCTTTGTTGTCTTTGCCTGCTCACCGTCTCCATTTCAGCAATGAGCTAGCTCAACGGCCAGACAACCTCCCCATCGCCGATGCCGCCGCTGCCGAGAACGCCTCCGTGGAGAACCGCTGGTGTCAACTGCGTGACACAGTCCAGTCGACGGCGCTCGCCGTCCTCGGTCGCGCTCCCCGCCAACACCAGGACTGGTTCGACGACAACTACGCCGTCATCAGAAATCTGCTTGCCGAAAAGAACCGCCTACACAAAGCCTACGTAGATCACCCCACTGAGGACAACAAAGCTGCCTTCTACCGCAGTAGCCGCCAACTTCAGCAACGTCTGCGCGAGATGCAGGACGCCTGGACTGCTCGCAAAGCTGAGGAGATCCAAGGCTACGCGGACCGCAACGAATGGAAGAACTTCTTCTCCGCGATCAAAGCTGTCTACGGTCTGCCGACGAAGGGCACTGCTCCTCTCCTCAGCGCCGACGGCAGCACTCTCCTGACTGAGAAGACGCAAATCCTACAGCGATGGGCCGAGCATTTCCAGGGCGTCCTCAACCGCCCTTCCGTCATCTCCGACGCCACCATCGCACGCCTGCCG
The DNA here is from genome assembly GCA_902702965.1 of Spirometra erinaceieuropaei. Taxonomy (NCBI): domain Eukaryota; kingdom Metazoa; phylum Platyhelminthes; class Cestoda; order Diphyllobothriidea; family Diphyllobothriidae; genus Spirometra; species Spirometra erinaceieuropaei. Next base: position 103,553 of record CACRXP010000202.1, on the reverse strand, counting down.
CAAGTGGAGACCAACGTGGACTTCGACCTCCCGCCATCTCCCCAGGAGACCATAAGGGCCGTGCAACAACTCTCCAGCGGGAAAGCACCCGGATAGGACGCCATCCCTGCTGAGGTCTACAAGCACGGAGGTCCCCTACTGATGGATCACCTGACTGCGCTCTTCCAGGAGATGTGGCGTCAAGGTGAAGTCCCGCAAGATTTCAAAGACGCAACAATCGTGCACCTATACAAACGCAAAGGAAACCGCCAAGTCTGCGACAATCACCGCGGCATCTCCCTGCTGAACATTGCCGGGAAGATCTTCGCTCGCATCCTTCTCAACCATCTCAATAATCATCTGGAACAGGAGATGCGGACCCACCTGTACTCTACCTTCGTGGACCTGAAGAAAGCCTTCGACACAGTGAATCGTGAAGGACTGTGGAAGATCATGCAGAAATTCGGCTGGACCCACCTGTACTCTACCTTCGTGGACCTGACGAAAGCCTTCGACACGGTGAATTGTGAAGGACTGTGGAAGATCATGCAGAAATTCGGCTGTCCTGAGCGATTCACTCAGATGGTGCGTCAGCTGCACGACGGTATGATGGCGCGAGTCACGGACAACGGAGCTGTCTCAGAGGCATTCGCAGTGACCAACGGAGTGAAGCAGGGCTGTGTGCTGGCGCCTACCCTCTTCAGTCTTATCTTCTCTGCCATGCTGATGGACACCTACCGCGACGAACGCCCTGGAATCCGCATCGCCTACAGAACGGACGGTCATCTCCTGAATCAGCGGCGCATGAACTTCCAATCGCGCGTATCCACAGCCACCGTGCACGAACTCCTCTTCGCCGACGACTGCGCACTGAACACCACCTCCGAAGAGGAGATGCAACGCAGCGTGGACCAGTTCTCCGCCGCCTGCGAGAATTTCAGTCTGATAATTAACACGCAGAAGACGATGGTGATGCACCAACCTCCGCCTAACTCAGCCACAGCCCCCAAGCGCGAATGGGACCCAACTGCAAGTGGTAGAGAACTTCCCGTACCTGGGAAGTACCCTATCTCGCAACACCAATATCGAAAACGAAGTCGCCAACAGGATCTCGAAAGCCAGTCAAGCCTTCGGTCACCTCCAAAGCACAGTTTGGAATCGTCAAGGTCTTCAGCTGAGCACGAAGCTGAAGATGTACAAGGCCGTCATCCTGCCGACGCTACTTTACGGAGCAGAGACATGGACGGTGTACACGAGGCAGGCACGCCGACTGAACCACTTCCACCTCAGCTGTCTCCGTCGCATCCTGAGGCTGAACTGGCAGGATCGAATCCCCGACACGGAAGTACTGGAACGAACTGGAATCCTCAACATCTACGCCATACTGAGACAAATGCAGCTGCGCTGGAGCGGCCACCTGGTGCGCATGGACGACGAGCGACTACCCAAACGACTTTTCTACGCAGACGTCGCGACGGGTTCTCGTCGTCAAGGAGGCCAAATTCGCCGTTACAAGGATACTCTGAAGTCCTCCCTGAAGCGCCTGCAAATCAACCCGACCAACTGGGAAGAGCTCGCTCGCGATCGTCCGACATGGAGGAGAACAGTGAATACGGGCGCTGCTATCTATGAAACCAACCGCATAGCCGCCGCCAAAGCGAAACGCGAAGCCCGCAAATCACAACTTCGCCAAGTACGCAACGCCGCCGCACAACCGCTTCCAACATGTCCTCGATGTCAATGGACATTCTGGGCTCGAATCGGACTTGTTGGACATCTTCGGATTAACTGCGCCTCTCGAACTGCATCAACCATCGTCCCCCCGCCCGACTCTTCCTGCCCGCCGCCGCCAACTAACTCTGACAATTCTTCTGAACCATCACCACCGCTCTTATGAACCATCAGTAAAATCCTCCTCCTC
>CACRXP010000202.1:11254-42231 GCA_902702965.1 Spirometra erinaceieuropaei | reverse complement strand
CTGCTTTCAAGCAGTGGAATGATGGCTTTAGTGAAGATGTTATCCACACCCCTAGGTCTTTCTGAACCTCTACCAGTGGCAGCGGTGTGTGATTTAGATAGTACGTCTGCCGGTGCGCAGAGCTGGTTCTGCCAATCCTCAGTCCAAAACCGTTGCTAAATCACCTGCAAGTCCTCCGATCTACAGGCTCCTTCCGGGTATATGAGTGCGTGCATTCATCACAGGCGTCTGCAGTCGACGTCAACAGTACATGCTCGGACACCTTCGAGCCTTCGGTTGCCATGCCTTCAAAATAAATCTCAAAAATTTACAGCAAGGACATTCCTCAGCCTCCCTCTGTGAAATTTCCCTCTTCGAGGAGATCAAGGTGCGTTGTCAAATGGAGTGGCTGCATAGGCACCACCACCACCACCAACACCACCGTCTAGGAAAACGCCAACGCAAACACCACCACCACCACCACCACCACCACTAACACAACCGTCTAGGAGAACACCAACACCAACACTACCACCACACTGAGGCTTTTGTCTTCGTCTGCGAGACCTGCAGGCGTCTTATACAGGCGTCAAATCTACCTCCCCTAACGCGTCGGTTAAGTAATTGGCCCTGGTATTTAGATGGTCATTTTCTGTCTGACATTTGAATTCGGCCCCTGTCATCAATCCAGACGCTTGCCAGATTATCGCAGTGGGTGGGCCGACACAGACTGCATTCCTGTCCTGCCAATGCTTCAGATGCCTGAAAGGAAATCCGTCCCATTGTTCGCACGAGCGCTCAGGAATCCCGACGACTTCAGATCACGCAGAACCTATCCTCTGAGTTGGAAACGTGGTACAAACAGAGGAACAGGGATGCGTGCATCTTCTGTCCGCGTGGATGAAGAAGAGACATTTATGGAGAAGTAACCCCATCATCTAGCAAGCGAATATCCCACCTGTAAAGTGAAGTTGGCAAACAAGTGTTTTCCGTTATTCTTCGCCAGGCCAGTAAAGTTGCATTAAAGAATGAAAATTTACAAAATAAACGATGTTTATGGGTGTCTCAAGGGCAAATTAAGTCATTAGCACTCATCTTCCCCACGCCGCCTGCATGACGAGGTAGGCGGATTTCTGTCCTTAGAGCTAAGAGAGGCGGGTAAGAGAGTCTGAATGATTTTCTTGGATTGAGTAGAGGGAGTATACATCACTGTCACTAAGGGGATTTGAGGCGACATGTCGTCAGCACTTGAGTCTGGCGTTGGCCACGACAGAGAGAGCGCTTGTGTCAGGTTTTTTCTGACATGACAACACGGGATTCGTTAGTCATATAGCCAATGCCTCGGCCGCTGCTAGTATCCGTTGGCATAGGCCTTTTGAGAAGCTTGTTCGTCTCCGATAGAGAATCGGAGTTGCTTTCTTGGTATCGACTCCGTGATCCGTATCAATTAAATGTGCGAGAATAGAACTCGGAATCGATCAAGTCTCACCTCTCTCTAGCCAGGCGGACATATATTCACGCACTCTCTTTACCAGACGTCTCGTTGTGCGGCCGATGTATTCCGCTCCACAAGAGCAAGTAAATGAGTAGATGCTCGATGATTTGACCTCCAACGGTAGTCTGTCTTTACATCCCAAACGTTGGAGGAGAGATTTTGTGAAACATACGCGTAAATTCGCCGCAGAGAATGCTCTCGTGATAGCTGTAGCTAAGCGCCGTCTAACTAGTTCGCCCGCTGCGTCCCCTGCAAAAGGGAGTCACATGAACCCATCCTTCTTTTCCGCAGTCGCAACAGTGGGCTTTGCAATGCCTTTCCCAATATTTCGGAGGATAAATCTGTCTGGGTATCTGTTCTCGCGAAGTGTGTTTCGCAGCTGTTGAAGCTCTGCTTCAATAGCTTCAGGTAAGCGGATGCACCTCAGTCTAGCCGCCAACCTCTGGAACATATTTCGTTTGATGTTTAATGTCCCATCGTCCGACGCCGAGTGCATACGGCTGAATGCTTGAGCCGAAGTACTATGTCCGCTCTTCTGGTTAATGAGTGCGGTCAATAGCTAAAGCCACGAATGAATAAAAACGGACATGAGAAATAGATATTCTTTGCGAAGACAGACAATTTCATGAATGCAACTTGTTATAGGTGGATGAATACGGGATATACGAAAGTCCAAAGACTGTTGCTAAATCATCCAAAAGCCCACTGATATACAGGCCCCTTTGGGCTGTCTGATTATGAGCATCCATCACAGGCGTCTGCAGTCGGCATCAACAGTATATTCTCGGACATCTTCGAGCCTTCGATGGCCATGCCGTCAAAACTGCTTCCGGCAATTTGCATGATAACCATTCCCCTCTCTCTCGATCCGTCATCCGAAGCAGCATTCATCTAAGCGTAATCTGTGTGAGAAGGAATCCCACACACAGTCAGAACCCTGTCAACATGCAGGCATGGATTGGAGTCCGAACTCGCAGACATATACAAATCCTGTTCCGCAGATCGTACACAAGCCCTCGCCTCCCGTCCTCCTCATCCCACTCACCCTCCCTAATCTGCTCACACTTAATAGCTCCCAGAACTCACCAACTGGCAGTTCATCACTTCTTACAGCATGCCTCCACAGCAATGTCTAAATTCGATGCTCGTCAAGGGTTTGGTTTGCGACTCCTATGTGTGATCGCAACTAGCCACGAACGTAACCTTGACCATTGCCATGCCTTAAAGAGGATATCACTAATCTCTAGTCAAACCCTAACCCTACCCTCAACCCCAAATCCAAACCACAGCCCACGCTTGGCAAACCTGTTTTCGAGAATAGCTGGACCAACCGATTCCAACTGTTACCCAAACCCCAGTCTTGAGCATACATTGGGGAACTGTAATGTTGATGTCACTATGGGGAATCGAAATCCGCCTACTACCCTGCCCTTACCCGATGCTCGCCTCTGGATCTGAGGTATATATTGAAGAATTTGGGTCTGCTTAGCGGGCTTCCGGTAGAGAGTGGAAACCAGTCCAGACTGAAGAGTACAATTACAGGAAGGTGGTGGTTGCATTGACGGCAGCTTGCATGTTAACCCGTCTGCGCAACAATACTGCTGGTAAAGCCAATATGATCAATGCTTTAGGAGAATTTAAGTCAGTTTAAGTCACTCTTTTAAGGAAACGGGGCTTTCACCCTTAAGTTCCCTATTCATTTCCATAAACAGAAATAAAGTCATCAATTACATCAGCAAATGCAAAAAGTTAAAAAGTTAGCGGTAAGTGTGAGCCAGGCGCAAACTGCCGCCGCTAAAACAATCATTATTAGATGTACAGTAGTTTCTCCACAAATGAGCGTCTAGTCAGTACTTAAAGGATTTGACACTTTCGGTAAGGACGACGGTATTAGGGAGTCCGCGCCATGCCTTAATGACCCCATGAGAGAAGGCGTTCCCTCGGACGTCCGAATGAGCCAGATTCCTCTGCAGTTTGAAGGAATGACCAAGCAGACGGTCAGTCCCGGCCAATTAGAAGAATTCATCAAAGTCTAGGGTACACTCACGGCCTATGACAATCCTGTAGGCTTGAATGAGATCGCCGCGCAGTTGCCTGTAATTTAGTTCGTTCAGCCTGGTTTCGTAAGATAGCTGATGAAGGGTTCTTAACCATCTTCGTAGCCATCGCCTGTACTCTTTCCAGTCGTTGATAATCTTCCTTTAACCACAGTCGCCAGAACTGGACTGCATACTCTAAGTGAGACCGGGCAAATGCCCCATAGGTTTTTCCGAACGACTCTTTATCGCTCTGCACAAATCCTCGCCTCAGCGTAAATAACACCCTTATCGCACTTTTGGCTGCCCTTTGACACTGTGATGATGGTTTCAGCGAGGATGTCATTAGGACGCCCAAGTCTTTCTGTTACGTAACATTTATCAATATTTTCCAAACATAGACGATAGAAGCATTGCAATGTTAAGTAAGCGGTAGAATGCCCGAGGAGGACGTAATCAATGTATATGCAGACCGCTGTTAAGGCAGAGAACAGCTACCTACGGCGTTCATGGAATTTACTACCAACTGTTAGCTCGCGAGGGCAAATGCATCTAAAGACTCCTTCAGCTGGTCGAAATACGTCGTGGTAATCCGGGGGTCAAATGGATTGAACGGTTTCACCCCGGGGAACTCTTTTGGGCGAAGGTGTACAGGCGCGATTCGAACTCGCCTTCATTCTGACTTGTGTATTTGCAAGTAAGGTTTGTGCCCGAGATACGATACATTCTGTCCGACTGCTCACTGAGATTTAATAGATCCGTGTTTTTTTATGATCCTGCTGCGCATGCTGACCTCGGGTCAGTGTAAAATTTCGAAACCCAGCCACACAGCAATGCACCCAGTCGATTTTGACACGTCTTTGATGTACGGAAGAACATGCCACAACATAGATGATGTTTCTGGTTGGGTTCTCCGAGTGCGAACACGTAGGCATCGGTCTGGGCACCCCATTCTGCATAAGCTGACCGCGGAGGTGTCGTGACTGGCGTGATTTTTCTTCCTGTTTGCTGTAGCGAGTCTGGATCCGTTTGAGGAGTTTTCGCTCACAGCTTCGTTTGTTAGTCCCATGGTGGCTCCCGTAAAAAAACCGAGAAGCTGCATGATGTTCTTCGCCTTGCTGTAGATCATTGTCTCTATTCTGTCGTTTGACGACCACATCCAGGAAGGGTAGAGTTTGGACTTCTTCTTTATCCTTAGTAAATCGTATATCTGGGAGGATTGAGTTGAGCAGATCATGGAAATGCTGCAGCGTGTTTTTTCTGACGCTAACAAACATGCCATCAGCGCTGGAGCGCTAGAAGAGCGGTTCCTACTGGGTGAAGGCAAGAAGTCTTTCAGAAGAAACTTGAGGAGTCATACGACAAAATTCAGCGCCCGATCAAAGGTCAGCACCTCATGAGGCTGTTCCAAATTTGCTGAAAAAAAACTATGACATATTTGTGCGAGAAACTATGACCTGATCACGAAACCTCCAAAGGACTCGCCAGTCTCTGGTATAGTGAGAGATCTCATTCTACAAAGAGTGAGAAAAATTGCTTTCATGCAGCGACATGGTTTGCGTGATAGTCTTAGGGAGACTGGCGTTCCAGTAAAAAGGAGGATTGTCAGACTGATGTTTGTAAGTTATATGCTTCCTCCTTTTCCAACAACTTTTTCCCTTTCCTCTGCTGGCATTTAGAGGCTTCTGTAGCGGTTCACTGGCCAGCGAGGCGAACTTACGCACACTGATGCCAGTTTGGTCCATTAAGTGGAGATTTCACCTTTACTTCCAGTGACTCCAGTTATCCCTCAATTAAAATTTCGCATTTACCGGGTGTCTCCTCTCCTGTATATTTGATTACAGTGAAGAAGCAACTCGAAAGGTTCAGCAGTTGACTGAGTCCTCAACGGAGGTCCAGGCCTCAATCGGTTCACGGCTTGTCTTGCTTCTGGCCTGGGTGATTAAACTCGTGAATAAAAAAGTTAAACTTGTGACCCCTTTCGCAGGTGTAAATGAAAACTCCTCAAACTGACCCAGACTCGCAACAGCAAGCAGAAAGAGAAATTACGCCGGTTGCGATATCTCCGCGACCAGTTGATGCAGAATGGGGTTCTCAGACCGATGCCTACGTGTTCGCATCCGGAAGTACCCAACCAGAAGCATCGCCTATGTTGTGGCATATCCTTCCGTATATCAAAGACGTGTCAGAATCGACTGGATGCCTTGCTGTATGATTAAGTGTCCAAATTTTGCACTAACCCGAGGCTAAAATGCTCAGCGGAATCATAAAAAACACGAATCGATTAAATCTCAGTGAGCAGTCAGGTAACTTTTATCGTATCTCGGGCTTAAATGTTACTTGCGAATACACGGGTTAGACTGAAGGCAAGTTCGAATCGCGCATATACAAGCATAAGCTGACTGTTCGTCCGGATGACCGATCATCATAAGTGGCTGCCCAAAATTATAAAACGGGTTTTCTTTTTAAATTTACAACACAAGAATAATCGGTCAGGTCAGAAGCAAGATAAGGAAGGAATTGAGAGGGTCCGATGAGGACGTGGTCAGCTGTTGACCCGCAGACCATTCGAGGATGCTTCTGAACTGTGGAACCACAGACGCAGAACAGGAGACAACCGCTGAAAGCATAAAAATATCGTTTGAGGGATGACAGAAGTCATTGAAAGGTGCTCACCGGTCGACGTACAGAAAGCGCTCATCCCGTAACGCGATGGATGGGCGTCTCCTGTTATCTCCGAGGAAGGATTCCTGCACAAGTTCGAAGACTCAGACAAATAAAGAAATGGTTCCTGCGATCGAACAGCCTTCTTACCTTCCACTTACACAGAAATCTGGACCGTGAACATTCGCCTGAATACGTGATTTCCTCTCGGGTTTCTTCATCGGTGGGCGCTGAGAATTGAGGTAGTTTATGGAAGGCCCAATAACACAGAGTGATTTGAAACAGACAACTGAGGTCTATTTTTAAGATGGAATCTCTGGATGGTGAGTGAAAATCTGGTAAAGAGGGGCGTCGTCACGAGTATTGAAGAAATCAAGGGTGTGAAAGCCTAAAAATGTAAGGGGAGGTAAGTACGTACGGTTAAAACCGCTGCATAAGATGCTCACAAGACACAAAAAATTTTTCCTAGAAGCAGGTCGAAAAAAGGAGCTAATGTACTTTCACAGGTAGAAGAGTGAACACCAACACAGACAGGAGTGATGTTATAAAAAGTACTTAAAAATAGAGGATTCATACGATAGTAGCAACATTCCTTAGATTGCCAAAAGAAGCGAAGAGACGAAAACAAGAAAGCAGTCGTGAGGAAGGAGACACGATCACTGGGAGCGGGGAGCGCATAGGAGGACACTCCTCCCAACACCAGGGTCGGTGCGTCAGATGGTCGAGCAATCATCACGCCAACGTCCAACACACGTGATGAGATTGCAGCAATCAAGGACGCAAATGTCGGCCATCAAACAGTCATCACACCACATGCAACGATCCCTGATGAAAGTGGGGAGCCGTGATTACTCATAGGTATGCGGTAGCATGGTGACTGCATCCTATAAATACTGCATCCCCTGTGCATGAACCACTCGTAGCTGCTTTTGTCTCTCATGATGGGTCCGAGCAGGAATCCGAAACGTCAGGCTATTAAAGCTCTTGTCCCAGCAATCGTGTCTCCTTCTTCAAGCTTGCAGTTTCTCCACCGGCTCTCTTTGCTGAAAATAACGTTCATCTACGCGCCGACTCAACCGGTTCCGCCACCTACTCGGTTCGCTTAATCGTCTTGCTCCACAAGCGTGCCTGAGGGCACCTTTGCCCTAAAGAGTTCCCCGGGGTCAAAGCATCCAATCCCATTGACACCTGGTTTACCGCGACGTATTTCGACAGTCCGAAGGCATGTGGGGGCGCACGCGAGCTGACGGGTGGTGGTGCCCTCCATGGAGGCCGTGGGTTGCCCTTCTCGGCTTCGATAGCGGCCGGCACATATACTGATTACCTCTTTGTCGGGCATTCTGTCGCTCAGTTAACATTGCAATGCCTTTATCAGCTATGTTTGGAAATTTATTTTGAAGGCATGGCAACCGAAGGCTCCAAGGTCTCCCAGCATATACCGTTGAAGCCGATTGCAGACGCCTGGGATGAATGCTCGCACTCATATACCCGGAAGGAGCCTGTAGATCAGCGGACTTGCAGGTGATTTAGCAACGGTTTTGGACTTTCGAATGTCCACTCTGCATCCACCTTTAACAATTTCCATTCACGTAATTGATTGTCTTCGCAAAGAAGATCTACCTCTCACTTTTCTTTCTATGCATTAAAGGTTAAAGCTACTGACTGCACTCATTAACCAGAACTGTGGACATAATGCTTCGGCACAATAATTCAGTTAGATGCAATCTGCGTCGAACTACCGGACATGCAGTTGAGAGAATTGTTTGCTGGATGGTGGGGTTAATTCTCCATAAGTAACGAGAATATTAGATGCACGCATCCCTGTTCCTCTCTTTGTACCACGTTTCCATCTCAGAGGATGGGTTCTGCGTGATCTGAAGTCGTCGGGATACCTGAGCGCACGTGCGAACAATGGGACGGATTTCCTTTCAGGCATCTGAAGCATCGGCAGGACAGGAATGCAGTCTGTGTCGGCCCACCCACTGCGATAATTTGGCAAGCGTCTGGATTGATGACAGGGGCCGAATCCAAATGTCAGACAGAAAATGACCATCTAAATATCAGGGCCAATTACTGAACCGACGCGTTAGGGGAGGTAGATGTGATGCCTGTATAAGACGCCTGCAGGTCTCCCAGACGAAGGCAAAAGCCTTAGTGTGGTGATAGTGTTGGTGTTGGTGTTCTCCTAGACGGTGGTGGTGGTGGTGGTGGTGGTGGTGGTGGTGGTGGTGGTGGTACCTATGCAGCCACTCCATTTGACAACGCACCTTGATCTCCTCGAAGAGGGCAATTTCTGAGAGGGAGGCTGAGAAATGTCCTTGCTGTAAACAAATTTAGCTCGCTTCAGTTGGCAGACGGATGTCTGAACCAGATGACACCAAGTCTGAAGGTGTCTCTCTGATGCATGCCTTTCAATGCGAACAAAAATCTCGCCATTCAGGGTCGTTGAGTGGCCTTGACAAAAAATTTTCCGTCACCTAGTTAGGGCATGACTGTGTTTATTTAGGCCTGAGAACGAGCGTGATCTGCTAGCTGGTGTTTCCTTGTAAGGGACGGATGGAAAATTGTGTGACCCGGAGAGGATGCCGAATGAAGGCAGTGGTTGGACGTGGTAGACGCGACGACGAACTAGAGTGGAACTTTTTTGTGGGCTGTGCGTAGTAGTGGAAGGGTGAGGGGAGGAGATACAGGCGAAGTTGCAGGGACAGGAGGATAGGATGTTGAAGGAAGTCGAGGTGAGAGTGGAGGCGGTGAAATAATTGGAGGCGGAGGATGAGTTACGCGCAGTCGATGAGCAGGAGGATAAGAATGTGGGATCGGAGTAGAAGTCAAAGTAATGTGATGTGATGAAGTTGGAGAGGCGGAAGGAAAGTATGAATTTAACAAGTGTGGGATAAGGAGTTCGCGGTGGTGGTGCTGGTGGTAGTAGTAGTAGTAGTAGTAGTAGTAGTAGTAGTAGTAGTAGTAGTAGTAGTAGTAGTAGTAGTAGTAGTAGTAGTAGAAGTAGTAGTAGTAGTAGTAGTAGTAGTAGTAGTAGTAGTAGTAGTAGTAGTAGTAGTAGTAGTAGTAGTAGTAGTAGTAGTAGTAGTAGAAGTAGTAGTAGTGACGTTGAAATTGCATGATCTGAAGGGGTGACTTAAGTTGGGGGAGTGAAAAAGATGATGAGTGAGAGGCAGGCATCAAATTGGGCGGGACCTGATGGAGGAAGAAGAAATAGAGGGTTAGGGCAAATCAGACGATCAAGTGCATGAAAAGTCTGTGAAGATGACATATCTGGGAAATGCCTAGGAAACGGAAGACGGTCTTGGATTAAGACACGATGACTGTTTGAATAGAACAGTGGTAGAATATCATGGCAGAAAACTGGAGTTTTTCTTCTAATTGATTAACACCAAAATCCTCTACGAGGCTATTGGGCGCGTGCCAGGTTCAGTCGAAATCTGCCTTAATCAGCGGCACGTAAGTAGGACCTGCAACTTGTTAACCCCCCCCCCGTCTCTGATCGTTCATCACGCACGATAGTTAGACCAACGAGCTTGACGATGTCCATTTTGTGCTCCACTGCTAGATGAGAGCTGGGACGGTAACTTGCGCGTAAATTAGTTTATAGTGATAGTTGGTTTGCGAAGCATCTACCGCTGTCTCTCTCTTTCCCATTTCCCACCTGCACACGCTGCCAATAAGGATTCAGGAAGACCGGAGTTGGAGGAGAGCGCAGGTGGTTGGCACAGCCAAAGCCGAACCTAGGCATTTCACCTGGTCCACACGGCAAATGACCAGGATTTTTCGCCAACAAAAAGACCAACACCCCAATAGGTGCCAGGACGTCGAGGATTGCTGGGCAGACATGCCCAGGACCCATGTAGCCAGCGGGAGCGCAAGTGCATATACGGGCTAGAAACCAGGTGTCTGAGAGCTGCAAACGCATACCAGGCTGCGATGACCATGGTTTGCTGATGCCGGCATAGAAAATGCCGACAAACCTTTTTGCCGTCCATCACACACAGACACAAGATCGGTGACGCATCGCATAAATCTTTAGGCTCTTCCGACTGCCGACACTGATATGCTAAGCAAACCTCTCTTAATTCAAGTACATGCGCACTGAGTGGTATTTAAGCGCAGTGACATGTGTCCCCATGCGCAGACTGCTAGAGAGCGGCCATTGTGCCGCCTTCGAGGGTACATGGTTGCTTTTCAATGTTGAGGGCAAACGAGTCTGAGAACTGGTCAGATAGCGGTGGTCTGACATCTAGTCAACGGACCGCAGTGCTTACTGGACTTTGGTTCACGTAGTGTGCCTCATCGACAGGATAGATCAGAACCAATGAGAGGTTTTGCTTTTATCTGGGGTGATGCGTGGCGTGATTGTGGTGTCATTTCTCAGCATTCGGATTTTCAAACTGGGGTTTTGTGTAAACAAATATGCCACCTCGTTAACCTTGATTTCGGAAAATTATTTGCTTCTCATGGTACAACTGTTCCTCAGTTTTGCTGTCGTCGTCGACTTTTGTCATTCGGCGGTAGCTGAACAGTTGATAAGCAATCAGTTTCATCTTTAATGTTCTGTTTTTGCACCAATTCATGGTTTCATTTGCTTTGCTGTGCTGTGCCAGAGACGCCTGTTGCCGAAATGAGGCTTTCATACTGATCCTCGTTAATTCCGCTATAGACTTTTTGTCAACCTTTAAGTTGATGTGTTTTGTCAGAACCTCTTCTACGCCATGCTACTTGATCGCGACAAGTAGCCGCTAGCCGCTCCGCACTTTTTCATGGTCCATCATTGGAATTCTGGTTTTCGGAGTCTGGACTCCCTTCAATCGTTTCCTTCTGTTCGGTCAAGCATGTGATTAAGTAAGTGCAGTTTCCACAGTATGGACTTGTTATCTCAACTTCCTCGATTGAAGGAAATATTTACGCCAATTCTTAACCTCGCCGAGGGCGAATTTAAAAGCAGCCGCGTTCATGAGATCGTTTGTGTTGAATTTCCACTTTCAAATTATGTTTTACTTGTCGCTGTTCGTTATCAGATGCAGTTCTCAAGGAAATGCTTGGTCAGGACTGCGTATTTCGCCAATTGTTGTGAAGTCCAGTTCTGATTGCATGGTGGTTTAGCTGCGGGGACTGTGGATACGCTTGGGGGTCCGGTCACATGGCCGCCGAGGATCAGTGGTGGGGAAGTGTTTACTAAGAAATCTAATGGGACTGGGATGGCCATTTCTGACCTACTTGCTCTCCTCATCCAACAGTTTTCAAGGTCACGGGAAATTGGTGTCCAGGCTGCAAAGTGGTATAGAGGTGGGCTTTTTATTGGATGATCGCCCCTATATGACGGCCGGCGTGATTTATTGATAAAGGCACGTAGACAGAGCGTAATTGACATATTCTGTTTGCAGATTAAAATAACTTGCAGACTGTGGCATACACACAGATGCGCGTGGCTTACTTGAAAGCTGGGCTAGATCGCAGTTGGTAGCCAGGAATGGAGAAGCGTACGGCGACCTTACACTTAATCCTAACATTAACCTCAACCTTGAACGTTAACCGTTAACCCTAACGGCAACCCTAACCCTAACCGAAATCGTAAAAGTCACCGTAGCACTTAGACACAGCCGTATCTGAAAAACCTAACTGTAATACCGAAACCTAATGGCACGCTCAAACCCTGACCGTAACCTGGAAACCTGAGCCCAGAGGCATAACACTAACCTGAAAATCGGGAGCAATTAACCAGTACCCTAATCCTAACCTCAGACGTTAGACGGAAGCCAAATAGGTCAGATGTGATCATGGAACCCCGCTAAATAGCTGGCTGGCTGGCAAATGTTTTGAGGGCAGCAACAGCCTAACAGCGACATCAAGTGGTTACTTCGAAAGAGCGTCTGTTTTCTGGAACAAATGGAGTATCACCAGCCACCGCCGTCTTTATTGATAAACACACCAGTGCGTTTGTTAATGTGCTCGCAGGCGAACTCCTTGGCAGTGTCCGTGCGCTTTGGCTCCGGTGCTGTTCACGTGGATGAAAACAACACTTTAACCTTCCGTTTTGTTTACAAGCTATAGCGGAGACTTTGGGCGAGAACTGACGGATGACCAACGGATGTGAATATGCCAGACATGAGCGGTTAGTTTTTGTATACCTGGCCCTTAATTCCCGAAAATTTGCTACCCTCGTGTGAGCCACTCCCGCTGATAACTGCTAGTGAAATGTTAGTCCAGTAATTTCATCAACCTCCGCATCCGGATTATGACCATCTGCGATTTAGCCAGCAACCTGCTAAGCCAATTGGAAGCCCTCGTTTACCTTCTTCCCTCGGCGTCCTTGCCGTAGGCATTCCGTCACCAAAAACTCTAGCGACAGGATTCATGGCCTGCTCGTCTCCGAGGTGCATACCCGATTGTGAAAACTTGATCTCTTTGTGGCCGAGTGCGTTATGTTTGAACTTGCTGCAAAGTCGATGATAGCTGTTAGCATGCGCCGATACTGCGGTAAGTTTCGACGGTATTCGCATCGCAGTCACTAGGTCTGTCCCCATCCCCCGTTAACTGACGGGCTATGAAAGAAACAAAAATAGCGAGGCCAGCTCTTTGAGATCTTGCTGCTAAAAGTAACTTACAAAACGTAACTCTTTTGATTCTGGCATGATGGCCTCGAAAATCTTACAGCCTTCATGTCCGACCGTCGTTGCCGACGATGTTTACCTTGTGATCAACAGCAGGGTGAGAACAGGGACGATTTATTTTATAGTAGACGTAGACTTGCACAGTATCTACTGCACTCGTACCTCCCCCATCTGGACCAGGTGTCAAGAGAGAATCAAAAGCCCGGAGGCGGCGAAGGGGCTAGGTGGATGGCACAATCAGGCCCGCACCTTAGTTTTCCATCCAACACCCCCTGGTCCACAAAATACTCTTGACCAGGCCTTTTCATCACCAGCACCACCACGACCAACAACAACAACACCCCAACAGGGGTCATAAAGACGAGGATGACTGGGCGGCCATGCCCACACCATAGCGCTGGAAGTCTATTTACTCAGTTCTTCATGCGAACGTGCATTATGTACCCCGACACGAAATTTTCGGCCAACAGCATTTCACATTTTGCCTTAGGATAGTTACTTTTAGCCAAAACACTGTGCTCACAGCGATTCCTCTGTATTTCTAACTTAATGAGGTTCAGTGTGAATGGCTACCTGGGCTAAGGCGTCCCGTCTTCCCACCAGCAGCTGGTGTTTATGTATGAGAGTAATGAGACATTCCCCGTTTAACCACTGTAGACTGTACCACAACTGGCACATTGGATTTTATTGATGACCCCTCTGCTATCCAGCCTGCCAACCCAGTCCGTAAGGTATACAAGCTGGGTGAATAATGCATTCGGAAGAGTATTTGGTAAGTTTACTTGTGCTTTCGATAAATTCTCATCGGACCTGCACAGGCGTTACCTGTACACTGTGTTTCCTCGGCCGTCCTTCCTTCTAACGAGGGGATGAGTTCGCCATTGAACTCGTGATGTCTCATACAAAGACGTCTTGAAAGGGTTACTTGAAAAGCACTTTTTCTTTTGTTCGATACATTTATTCACTCGAACAGAGCACTTTGGCTTGCTTTAGTAGGTGGCTACCGAGGTTCGACTTGTGGGTATCGGAATTATCACTTTCATGATGTGATATGGGTATACGACCTAGCGGTATACCGACACTGGTAGTGACTCAAGGGCCCTTTGAATCACAAGGACCCCTACGAATGGACATTTTCCGTCAACCGCCGGTTAGCTTTCTGGGAAAAGGGAGGTGAAATCATTGTTACGCCTTTCTAAGTGACCCTTTCTGGAGGTAACAAGTTCAGACACAATTTTGATTTACTTACGCGGATAATCGTAGCTTCCGGTATCTGCGTTATAGATTCCGACAGAAAATATCTATACTGATGAGCCCATAGGGCTTCCTGTTACTTGCTGATCACAATGGCTGATGAAGGAAAAATTGGTCACCAGGAGTTGAAGTAGAACATTCGTAGTGTAGTCTGGAGGTGTTCTCTGCTACAGCGTTTCATTAAATCTGGCAGAGGGGAGATGGGCCCACGGATTACGTCAGATGACGGGACGCAAGTGTCCGACAGTCGCAAGCGACGACGTCCAGCATGTGCTCAACGGAGTGGGCGCCGCATCGGAGACTCGCGCGTGTATAATTTTACGATGAAGCCGGATTGCACAGCATCTACCTCACACCTACCTCCCGCCCCCACCAGGTTCCGATGGCGAGACAGTCAAAATGACTGGTTGTCGACAAATGTCGGCTGGTTGTGTCCACATGTAAGAGAAGAACTTTGAAGGGTTGCGTGAGACAGGTTTGCACAGAGCATCAGCCCCACTTTCTCCTCCCTCACCCATATGGCTTCGATGGAGAGACAAGATTAAGCAGACCGTCTACGCGTTCCTTACACGGCCCGGTTCTAACGTACTGCATCACATTTTCACAGGAGGCCACCACTAAGCTTGGCTCTCAGTTCCCGATCCAGTCACACAGTGGTGAATACGAGGATCAAGTTGTCTACTCAACTGGCGACGTCAGATGGTACTATCATCTCGTCCGATACAATTTTGATTTCCTGTAGTTTGTTCCTAAGCTATCTTTGCACTCTTCACAAGTGGATGGATTTGCTAAAATTATCAGTAGGAAACGTTGTAGACTGGTTCGCCGATTAAAGGGTCTATCGGTCTCAGTTGAATGCCAGCACTGTTAATTTTTATGAAGTCAACATATGTCGGTCATTGTTGGTTCATCCTGTACTTCGGTGAAAGGAATTCGAAAACCAAAGACCCTGTTTGGGCGAAAATGTGTCCAAACGCGCTGAAAGACGGCGATGGGAGAGGTGAATTCAGCTGGTACAACCTGAGGCGTAGGCTGGCATTTTCAACAGCAAACATATCATCTACGAAATGTAATGTACGAGCTGTGACGCAGTTTGCAACAACCGATCCTCAGTTAAATAAGAAAGTAGAAGAATAATTTAAAACGACATTCGCTGGTTAGAATGAAATTGTTTCGGAAAAAGTGAGAAATAATGCACCCCATTACGTGAATATGAACGAAACCATACATTCTAGGTAGGTATATGAATTTTACTGAGAAGGTAATTTCATGGTGTAGTCGTCTTACGCAACACCAACGGGCATGAAGGTCTCTGTACCACATGTGGAATACTCAGATGACGGGTGAAAATGTTAAAAACTAACATCATTCGAGTAACGAGGTGCGATATACGCGTATTTGGGCATCCTTTTTCAAACACGTTTAGAAAATTGGCTGTCTTTTCACACTGCCCATACGCCAGACCATAAACTAGGTAATGGGTCTCAGAAATTTGCGTAACAGACGGTATTTTCAGCTTCCAAAGAATTGTGCGTTTGCGTGTATGTAGGGGAAAGGCTACTTGAGCGCCAAAATAACTCGTTTATTATTTGGAACTCTCGAACTCATGGAGGAATTCATCGCCAAAAAGACTCCTGTAAGACCTCGAAAGCTCACAATAATAAGCAGGTTGTACCGATTAATGATACCATCGGTCGCAATGGTACCTCAGGTTTGTGAACTTCCGGTAGTCTACAAATTGCCAAAATCAATGGACTACCGAATGTCTACAAACCGGACGTATCATTGCGACGGATAGTATCAATAATTGGTGCAACGAACTACAAGATTTCTTCATGGCTGTTCCACAAACTCCATCGCTTAGCAAAGGATTGTGAGACTAAAATTGAGAATGCTATTGCATTTCTAGAAAAAAATAAGAGGACCCACTATTTACACAGATGGGACAATGGTGTCGTTCGATGTTGCTCTCAATTAACGTCCATACCACTCGATTTAGCAAGGCAGTGCACAGAAGAACTCCTACAATCCTACGACATAGATGTTCCTGCATCTGCTTTGCTTGAGCTCTTGGACTTATATCTGGAAACGAAATTTTCATTCGCGTATGAATATTATCGACAGCTGAAAGGAGCTCCTATGGGGTCACCTATTTCTGGCCTTTTGGGTGAAGTCACAATGCAAAAATTAGAGGCTATGGCCTTACCATTATTTAATTCCAAATTGTGGGTACGATACGTAGATGACATCTTTATCATCGTCAAGCGAGATCATCTGGAAAGGCTGCATAACGTTATCAACTCAACACTACCGGGAATATCCTTCACGCTCGAAAAAGAAGTTGACAGCAAACTCTCCCTTCCTGATGTCCTGGTACAGCGAAGAAATGACGGGATGTTCCACACATCAGTATACCGCAAAGAAACTTACGCGGAAGTTATCCTACACTACGAGTGCAACCACCCTATGGCTCATAAACGGAGTGCTGTTAACACCTTTCTTAACTGAGCAAAGACACACGCTCTGAGAAAGAAGGGTATAAGATAGAACTCAATTATTTGTTTAAACTATTCTCCCAAAATGGCTACTTGTACGCCGATGAAGGAGAAGGCAGGAATCAAAAGAAAGAGATAAGGAAACAGACTGTTCCGATCAGGCGCCGAAACCAAAACCAAGAGATTGACGGACGCCTCCTTACATGAAAAATGTGTCTGCACTCGTTGAAAGGCACCTGAGGAAGCACCAAATACAAGTTGCTCACCAAATGACAATTACGCTACACACCCTAAGGGCAGGGTTGGTCATTTAGTCTGCAAAATTTTATGTGGCACTTGTAATGCGGTATATTTTGGTCAAACCGGAAAATCTGCTTCTACACGCCTATATGAACACCAATTGACAGTAAAGAGGCGGGACCCCTTATTCCAAGTCACCATGCCTACTCTGGAAACTAGGTATAAATTTGCTTAGGATAAAACGCACATTGTACGTCCCCGCCCATTTAAGGAAGACCAAGAATTTTTAGAAGTAATTCATTCTGATGATTGGACCATCGATCTGGACGCCATGTACACAAATCTCAGTGAAAAATGGAAAAGGCGATGGCCAATCAGGACGTGACGTCAGCCCACAGCATCGACCCATCCTCAGCACTGACAAAGCAATATCGATTTTCTCAGGCATATTTAAATTTCAACTGTTTTTCCACACTTACTACGAGTCTGACGACGAGCTGGGGAGCCGACATCGAAAATTTACCAACATAAAGTTTGTTTAATTCCCCAAAGGGCTAATTTTCCATCAAAATATATACAGTGCGTCACCTATCTCATGAAATGTTGGCTGAAATTCTGAAATGCGTTTTCGATTAGGAAGGATTACTTGGTCGCCGTGGTGATACTGATTATCTTAAGGCATACTCTTATAACATTTTGGACTCGGCAGGAGGTCGGCTTTTAAATGGAGTTCTTTTCAATCTCCTGTAGAAACCGTACCCGGTAAAAAATGACTACTTAAGTAGCATGCATTTTTCCCAGTGATTTTCGATGGTCTTTGAAATTCAAATATATTTTATAGAAACCACAAACAAAAATATGCTTTCTTTTAGTCAATCAATAAAGAACCACGTCTTCTTCATATTTTATACTTAAGGAAGGAGTATAATAAGGTTTTAAAAAAGTTTTCTTATTGCCGAATGATTTGGAGCCTGATCATCCTTTGCATTAGCGCTTAGTGATTACACTCTACAAGGTGCATGCGTTCCGCGTAAAGAAAATCCCATATTTTTATGTCATTAAAGAGATATCGTACAGGGTCCATAAAAGTTTGCAATGGATGAGGACCATAATGTACATTTCATGAGGAGCAGTGCTAAACGGCCAGGTACGATGCTATGTGAATGGACATATCGTGGTCTCAAAAAGTCTCATAATTAGAAACTTTTTTAAAACCTTATTATACTCCTTCCTTGGGTATAAAATATGAAGAAGACGTGATTCTCTATTGATTGACTAAAAGAAAACATATTTTGTTTGTGGTTTCTATAAAATATATTTGAATTTCCAAGACCATCGAAAATCAATGGGAAAAATGCATGCTACTTGAGTAGTCATTTTTTACCGAGCACGCTTTCTACAGGAGATGGAAAAGAAGTGCATTTAAAAGCCGACATCCTGCCAAGTCTGAAATGTTATAAGAGTATGCCTTAAAATAATCAGTATCACCACGGCGACCAAGTAATCATTCCTAATCGAAAACGCATTTCAGAATTTCAGCCAACATTTCATGAGATAGGTAACGCACTGTATGTCAGAGTTGTTGACGGCAGACATGAGGTTGAATTGACAAAGGACTGTTTCAGATTCACTCGACGAGATCTGCGTGCCGGATCATTGGCGCACCATCGAACCGACTTTCATTAGTAGTACATCGCCTGACTTTTTCTGTCGCTGAACAGCGAGTATATAATTGCTGCATTTCGCAAATTAAAATAATTTATTTAATCCAAATGCGACAAAATCGCCGGACTCGGTGGGATTCGAAATTACGACAGTAAGGGCACGGTCTGAGTATAATTAATGCTCAAACCACCTGAACTACGACGCCCCAACGGGAGCCATCTGTTCAGACATTTACATTGCGTGAGTGATCTCATGAAATGTTGGCCAAAATTCTGGAATGCGTTTCCGATTAGGAAGGATTATTTAGGGGGGGTTGTTATACTGATTATTATGCAGCATAACCCTATAACATTTCGGACTCGGCAGGATGTCGGCTTTTGAATGCACTCCTCCTTAACCTCCTTCAGAAACCACACTCGGTAAAATGTGACTATTTAACTAGCATGCATGTCCCCTATTGATTCTCGATGGTCTTATAAATTCAAGTATCTTTTGCAGAAAACATGCAGAAAATATGTTTTCGTTTGCTCATTTGGCAGAAAATCACATTGTCTTTATATTTTATGGCCGAAGAAAGTGTGTATTTATGTTTTAAAAAGTGTCTAACTATGAAATTTTTAAGACTGTGCGATGTCCATACATGCAAGACCGCACAGGTCCGTTTACTAATGCTCCTCATGAAATGTACAACACAGTCTGGGTCCATTGCCTAATTAAATGAACTATATATAGTATCTTCTTAAAAGCATGGAGGAATATATGATTTTCCTTACGCGGAAAGTATGCACCTTGTAGACTGAAATTGCTAAACGCTGATGCAAAGGCAGATGAGGCTGAAAATAATTCTGGAATAGAGAAACTATTTTAAAACCAAACTATACAATTTCTTCGGGCATAAAATATGAAGACAATGTGATTTCCTACAAAATGAGCAAAATAAAGCATATCTTCGCGCATGTTCTCTATGAAATATATTTGAATGCATTAAGCCATCGAAAATCAATAGGAAAAGTGCATGCTACTTAAGTAATCACTTTTCGCCGAGTGTGGTTTGTGCAGGGGGTCAAAAAGAAGTGCATTCAAAAGCCGACATCCTGCCGAGTCCGAAACGCATGGTAATCAGTATAACAGCCCCACTTAAGTAATCCTTCCTAATCGGAAACTCATTTCAGAATTTTGGCCAACATTTCATGAGATCGGTCATGCACTGTATACATATAGATACAAAGTTACCTACCCAGTCTACTGCAAGTTATGAAATCAGCTGAATGACCATGCAAGATTTCCTGAGCATGCAATCTAGAATTAACCAGATGAAAACCAAACTCAGTTAACTAATTGGTCTTTTCTGACAGACCTGAATAATTCAGTCGGCCGAGACGTCTAAAACCCGACGGCCTCGGTAGCATTCGAAATCGTGACAGAAAGGCCGAGGCTTGAGCACGATCAATTGTTTAACCGCCGGAACTACGAGATCGCAGCTGAGACCATGAGTTTAATGGCATGACATTTCCACAGTCAAAAGCGACAACATCTGCGCCTCACAGTAGGTCGATGCAAATTCGCCTTACGAACGGATATTTGTGAAGTGAAGGAGCCTTTCTCTGTATCTATCTAATTCTCTCTTCCCAATACCAGGATTAATTAGACGGCTACGGAAAAATAGACTCAACAATATCACGGATAGCTTCGCGCTAAATTCCAGGGGGTTACCGTCTCCGTATCCTACTTCAAGCCCTAATCGTAACCCTAAAAATAACCTTAACATTTAACCACACAATTAATTTTAGACCTCCGTAAAATTCAACCATTAACCGTAACTGTAACACCTCTGGAAGTCAGGGCAAAACAAAGCAAAACCACCGGAAATTCAGGCGGAGCCCATATAACCGTATCCAACCAACAAATCCGAGGCGATTGAACGCGAGGATCTAAACGCACCACACACTGCATACTCAGATCTGACCACCCCCATTCGCGGGTGTCCCGTAATCTGACGCAGGTGAGAGTGTCATAAATGCCACATTAGGAAAAAAGCCACTATAGTCTCTTCGTCCTCCTCCTCCTCCTCCTCCTCCTTCTCCTCCCGTCGCTCGATCGACAACCTTCTGAGTCACCAATCCTTGCACCTAATGTTCAACACACACAGTGAGGAAGGCTTGAAACTGCGTTGAGAATACATTCCCCATTGCTGGCCCCCATCATCTCATCCCGCTCCGATGTATCAGCTTCCTTGCCCTCCGTCCGCTTATCAAGGATTAGAGTCAGTGGCCAATCGGGCATGAAAGTGCCCTTCTAAGGCCTGCCACGCGCAGAATACGCTGCCTTAGCTGCGACTATGCGCACATCCAGCATACCCCCACAGAGGCGTATCATCAGCCAGCCAGTCTGGCTCCCAGCACAACAATTTATTCATGCAGGAATGGACGCACACCGATCCAATCCAATTCCTGAATAATGTTGAACCCGACCTGCCGCTAAACTTGCATCCAGGGTTCACAAAATACAGGTCGTATATGTTGTGCGTACCCCTATCACCACCGGTCCCGTGTTGTAGGTGGCTGGGGTTTGTTTACTTCAGATGGGGCTACATAACCACATCTAACCTCGATTTCTCTCATCACCGACATGTTCTTGCTTATACCCCCTTCCCATAGGAGTGTACTGGCCCAAGGAGAATGTATCGGAAGCAAACGTGTGCTCGCCAGTCGACCTTCTAGGTGAAAATTTTAAAGAACCTGATTATTCCAAAGTAGATGAGCTAACTCATGAAATGTGAACCAAAATTTCGAAATGCGTTCTCGTTTCTAAAAGATAAATTAAGTAGTGTTGTAAAACTAATCAAGATGCAGCAAAAATCTATAATGATCCAGTTACCTCAGGGTGTCGGTTTTCGAAAGATGTTATTTTCGGCTGCTTGCAAGATCTATACTCTGCAAAAAATGACTACTTAAGTAACATGCAATTTTCTCATTGATTTTCGATGCCCTTGAAAATTAAATTATATTTCATGGAAAACATGCATAAAAATATTCATTCTTTTACTTATTCTGTAGAAAATTACGTCTTCTTCCGATTTCATACTCAAAAAGAGGATAATTCGGTTTTAAAAAACTTTTATAATTCCCGAATAATTTTGAACCCGACCTGCCGTTGCACTTGCATCGAGGGTTTCCAAACTACAAAGCGTTTATTTTCCGCGTACGGAAAACCAAACAATTCTCTACGGTATTCAGAGGAGATCATATGGGCTTCATAAAATTTAGCAGTGGATTTGAGCAATATTGTTAACTTTGCAGGTCACATTGGTAAATGCAGGAACATGACGATTTATGAACGGCCATTGCATGGTATTAAAAATCCCACAGTTAGAATTTATTTAAAAAGTGAATTATACCCTTATTTCAAATAGAAAACCGAAAGAAGACGTCATTTTCTACCGAATAAGCAGAAGAATGCATATTTTTGCGCACGTTTTGCATGAACTATAATTGAATCTTTAAGGGCATCGAGAATCAACTGGAAAAAAGTCCACACTTATATTTTGCTCAAATTAGTAGTTAACTCGATAGCGCAATCGGTAGACAAGCCGCAAAAGTTCCCAAAGAAGGGTTCAGAAGTCTGCTTTCAACAAATTCTCAGCACACTGGCTTCCCACCCCCCCTCACCCACCTGGTCCAGTGACAAGAAACTATTAAAACGACCGAGGAGGGATTCAGTAACTGACAACGCTAGACAACCCATCTACGCGTGCCAAACACGAACTGCCACCTGTACCGGACTTTCTTGATGGGTGGCTCAAATCTTAAATGTATGGGCTACATAGGGGAGCCACTGTGTCTGCCTCCTAGTAAACAATTCGAGCGCACGATGGAGTCGCAGCCACATAAATTCATGCTAATAGCAGTAACTCTCATCCGGAGAACGTTCATTAAGTTTGCCTACTGTTGTCTGCTAACTGGTTCATTCTCCACTCAGAAACAACAGTCTGCAGTTGTTTATACTCCGATAAACAAGATGCATTGCTGTTTTAGACTGGAACAAAAGTTTACACGCTTTTCAGAACGGCGACCGTCAAGTAACCTGGAAATTCCACAGTCCTCAGGAGGGAAGGCAGAATGCTGGTCGTAGAAAAAGTCACTCCGTTGCGACGAATTTTTTTTATTCGGCCAGGGCAGCTGCCCTGCTTGGCAACTGGATTTACTAACTGGTCCCCCCCCCGGTTCCAATGCGTTAACGATGATCAGCAGGTCGGTAATCCAAGCTGCGGACGATCTTGGAGGGAAATTGAGCGCGTGTTACCGGGCCATGTGCACGCTAGAATTACTAGTTGATCTTGAGGTGCGAGACGCTGTCCCGCGTCCAAAATAATTAGAATACACTTTGTTTTGTTCAGCTGAAAATTCCCCGTCGCTAGTCACTCACCTTTCGATCATTTCTCATTATTAAAGCTCTATTCGTGATGTAAAAATTCGGTCGACAGCATTTATGTCAAATCAGTACCATGTTGTCAATACTATTTCCTTCCCATTATTGAAATAATATGTTCACTAAAATGTTCGCCTAGAAGGCCAATTGACGAGCACACGTTTGCTTCCGATAAATTCTCCTCAGGCAAGTACACTCATATGGGGAGGGGGTATAAGCAAGAAGAAGTCGATGATGAGAGAGAGAGAGAGAGATCGAGGTTGGATGTGCTTAGATAGCCCCGCCTGAAGTAAACGAACCACAGCCACCTGTAATACGAGACCGGTTAGGCTAAGGGAAAATACTAGAGGTTCGGACAAACAACAGTTTGCGGGAATAACAACCGCTGCGGCAGTAGTGTGTGACTGTGCGCATGTAGACCGACATGCATTTTACGCAACGAAGGCGTCCATGTACCTGCATGTAACTTAAGTCTTATGTGCGTATGTGCGCACTGATGTGCGTGTCCCCGATGGTCTAGCGGTTAGGATTCCTGGCTCTCACCCAGGCGGCCCGGGTTCGACTCCCGGTCGGGGAGCCATCTTTTACGCACAGACTGGCGTCAATACACTGACTGCTGAGTCTGCTATCTGAAACTTCCACCAATTATTGCCATGCTTTACTCGATTTATATCCAACACCCAATCAGACTTCTCGTCCAGTCACAGTATCGATGCCGAAGGCCCCCTCCTTTTAGATTACCAGTTACGCTTAAACGCGCAATGTGTTTCTTCGAAACACCATTGGGTTGCTTTACTATGCCGCATTCGTTTCGCCCTCATGCTTGAAACATCATGCTGGTACCATTTCTGTTGATTTAACGCGGTGCGGTCAGGCACTGCCATCAGTGACTGTATGCTGGGGGTCAGGTTATAAACTTCATCCTATTACTCAGTAAATGCACAGTCAACCGGCGATGGCACCGAGGCTTCACTGCTGTCACCAGGGACTGTCGGAGGCTAAAAAATAACTTTTTAAAATCGTAATCATCATAAATGACTGTATGACAGTTCAATTATCTAAGAGCGAATATGACTGCCTTCCAGGGAAATGAGCGTTGGGTTTAAGGAAGGGGTTAGAATTAAGTTAAGGAGTAAGTTTAAGGCTAGATAAAAGACCAACGGTAACGCAAGCCAGGATGAAGTTTTGGGTTCAGGTAGGGGCTAGCATTAACTGCAGAGTTAGAGTTTAAGGTAGGAGTATGGTCAAGATTAGGGCAACGGTTCAGTCTCGGGTCAGATTTGGTTATGTAGCTCCACCTGAAGTTAACAAACCCCAGCCACCTATAATACGGTACCGGTGGTAATAGGGGTTTTTATAGAAAAGCTATTGTGAATGCGTGGTTGTAGTTTGAGTGGTTGATAAATAGTTGCCCTAACCTCTACCCTAACCCTTACCCTAAATCTAATCCCTAACCCCAACCTCTAACAAAAACCCCTAACCTCATCCCCAACAGTATCGTGTCCATCAGGTTAGGCTAAATAACCACACCTTACTCTCTCCTGTTATATAGAAAATATTAGGCTTACAATGGCATCTAATATTTCTGCTATTACTCTTCGCTGACCGTACACTCAACGTGTGACCTTATGAATGAGTTGTTCGTGTGACGTCTCTATCAGTGAAAGTAACCGAAATGCTCCTAGGTTAAATCAAACACAGCTCGATCAATAAGGAAAAAATAAAGTTACATAGAACTGTCGCAACCCTCTTTCAGCAGTTAACTATGTACCACAAGTTGTACTTTACGTGCCACTTACAGTTAGTGACCTAACTCATGAAATATGTCGACATTTACGAATGATTGCCAATCACTCGCAAACCGACAACATTTCATGAGTCCGATTTCTATGTTAATTAACTACAAGGTTAAAAGCATTAAAAACACAAAAGAATTGTTAAAGGCAGTGTTGCGTTATTTAGAAATTCCAATTTATTTTGAAAAGCACAATATCTCGAAAATATCAGAAATGGCTCTAATTTAGTAAACTTCGTTTTAAGATGTACAAAAACGTAGTAAATATGAAAGTAGACATAAAATAACGTCTAATAACAGTGTTTTAGTGAAGCTTACATCTAAATATCGTTTAATGAGTAGTGTGATTTCATATATGACGGTGTGTCAACTGCCTACATTCTGAGTGCAGACTCCAAAACAGTTTTACAGTAGGTCCTCCTTCATTTTATTTGTTTGATTTAAATGAGATGGGGTTCAGCAAGGGAAGCTGGATTTTTCTTGAGTTCACCGATGGGACGTCGTAGGAACAAAAGCTTTCATAAGGTGACATGCCACGAGGCCGGTCGGTACCTAATAAATTTAAATAGAACTGACAGGCGTGATCGTAAACGTACCATTTTGTGCTTATAGAGAGAATGTTTCACCAGTTAAATATATTTATACTCTCCTTTCGTTTTGGATTACGTTGAGTTTCAGATCGGCCTCGAAATATTGCTGAATACTTCATCATTTTTGTGTTTTTACCCGATCGTCCATAAAGATAAATTCTGAATTACCTGTCTGTTGAGAACTTTCAAACATAAAACTTCATTTTCGAGAAAAATGTCTGTCCACAACGAAAGTCAGCAACGAATATGCCTTTGATCAATGAACAAACTTTCGTTAATAAGTTACCTCTTTAAGAAGTGCTTTATTACTGCCCTCCGTTGATGGATCTCTGTGTACTTTGCATTTTTGCACGGTGAGGCCAAGTAAAATTTGACACTTTTGGCCATTTCTTTCGCGTTCCTGAGAATTACTAATACTTTACTACCGTGAACGTAAGAACATGCCTTTTTTATATATTGAGGCTATTTCCACCGGTTTTGTGCACTTTTAGACTCCGTTCTTCGATTATGAATGCACGGCAGAGCGCTCATATAAATACTGATATTTTGCTGGAACTGTAAATTTTTTGCTCGTTCTATTTCTGAATGAGATATGCACAGGAGCTAAACTGCAGGACAATTAGTGTTTCATATGTTTAAAGCTGGAAATGACCATTCGGTGGTGGTCATCTATGTGACATCGGGTAGAATTTTCCAAACGGCAAAAAAATTTCAGCCCACTTAAACGAAAGAATCTCTATCTGCGTTATTACTGCACTTTTGGACATCAAATCGCACAGATCTGATAATTTGACATTATGGAATTGATAAAACCTCTGGTTTTCTTAAAATAACCTTTGTGGTAGCAGGTTGATCAACATGGTTATCAGTGGATTTAAAATAAAATTTATAGCCCGGCTAAACCTGTTTATTATAACTCTCATGGGCAAATTAATATCCTTTCAATGAAAAAGCCGCTCGGATGCGTAACCTGAGTCTAAGACACGTATCAGTAAAGGAAATTACACGAATATAATCCAACGTCCATTTTCGCCAAAACTTACAGATATTTTACTTGATATAATTACGTTCACACAATTTCTGCACAAGAAAAGGACATTTTATTGAAGGATGTGGATGAGCGAACAAAGTGCGTAAAATTAAAGAGGTCTAGAAATTTTCGCATCAGTTTCGGTTATCAGTTTTCATGAGATAGGTCACGTACTGTATTCCTGGAAGATTTTAAGTGCAAATGTATGTAAGGAGCATAAGTAAGCGTGGCTTTACATGTTTGAGTTATTTGCACGGAAACGCTTCGTCTACTACGGAAATATGATTTTTCTCACTTGACATGAATTCCCGCGGTTTCGGCATTCCTCTTCTTCTTAAAAAAACTTCTTAGTCCTAACTAATGAAGTAATACCTCAACTATTTCTTTTTAGCTTTTATTAATCCGAAGGTCGTTTATCCTTGTTAGGCGTTTTGGTGAGTGTGCTTCAACTGGTTTCCGACTGATTGGGGATTTTCCTCCAATTTAGGCATAGTAACTGTGTTAATCAACCTACTGTTATATGAAGCCAAGTAAAAAGACAATTTTTAAAGGAAACGAGAGCGCCGTAAACGCGAAAATCCGCGTAAAATGATAAAGCTTGTATTGAGGAAGAGCACATTGTATTTCCACGCAGGCAGAACGTCTGAAAAACAGTTTTATTTGATTTATGGGCTTCTCATCTGACCGTGGAAAATATTTTGCCCCAGAGCGTGACTAGGAGCGTCTCAATAATGAAGGTTTTCATAGTTTTACATGTTGCAGCGTCGGGTAACGGCTTAAAATTACAATGCAAACAGCAAATATAGTTGTAAGTCTGCATTCTTCTACGTTTGAAAAAGGCTTTACTCGCAACACTACCTTGCGCTTCCCGGAGACGCTGAGGTGTCCATGACTGCTTTCTCGTCTCCGCTATCCTCAGGCAACATACCAAGAACATCAATTTTGCAGGCTATGATTACAAAAACCCTAATAATATAACCCTCTCAGAAGGCATTATCCATGAAGTGAGTTATCAGAGTTTTTCTGTGAGACAGCAACTTGAATTATATTTGAACCTTTACTGACGTACAGAACCTGATCCCCGAGGAAACAAGACCTCCGCAGCGTAGACACATGTGAAATAATTGCTGGAGAACACGGATGTTCATTAACAAAACCCTGCAGTAAGTAAATTGTTCATCAAATGAAAAAAAACCTTTTCTGATAAACGTAATCTTTCTACAATAGCATTGCCGGGACGTTCGCTACACTCATTCCACAGCATGCAGAGCTCCCTGTTGGCCTGAGCCATTGTTGTCGTGGTGGCCTACGGCACGTCACTTGTTAAATGCCATGTCAACCACTGCACCAAATCTCATCTCTATCCAGCCAACCGACACGCACATATCCATGGGTAGGACTGAGTAATGTGGACGTCCAAATAGGACATGGATGTAGGAACGCCCCGCCTACGCAATAAAGGTGGACTTGCGCATAATTCTAGAAAGAACAAAATTTTACCGTGTCCCAACCATAAACTTTGTATAAAACTGGGTATGATGTGGTTGTGTAACCCCACCCGATGGATGTAATACTATTGGTGTTAGGGTTAGGGTTAGAGGTGGGGGTTGGGGGCCAGGCTTAGGGGTCAGGACAACTATTTATCAACCACTCAAACTAAAACCACGCATTCACAATATTTTCTTATTTTTCATACAACTACTTGACCTCGTCGCCTGTGCGTTCCCCGGCTCCACCTATAAAAACCCCCTATTACCACCGGTACCGTATTATAGGTGGCTGGGGTTTGTTAACTTCAGGTGGAGCTACATAACCAAATCGGACACGAGACTGAACCGTTGCCCTAATCTTGACCATACTCCTACCTTAAACTCTAACTCTGCAGTTAATGCTAGCCCCTACCTGAACCCAAAACTTCATCCTGGCTTGCGTTACCGTTGGTCTTTAATTTAGCCTTAAACTTACTCCTTAACTTAATTCTAACCCCTTCCTTAAACCCAACGCTCATTTCCCTGGAAGGCAGTCATATTCGCTCTTAGATAATTGAACTGTCATACAGTCATTTATGATGATTACGATTTTAAAAAGTTATTTTTTAGCCTCCGACAGTCCCTGGTGACAGCAGTGAAGCCTCGGTGCCATCGCCGGTTGACTGTGCATTTACTGAGTAATAGGATGAAGTTTATAACCTGACCCCCAGCATACAGTCACTGATGGCAGTGCCTGACCGCACCGCGTTAAATCAACAGAAATGGTACCAGCACGATGTTTCAAGCATGAGGGCCAAAAAGAATTCGGCCTAGTAAAGCAACCCAATGGTGTTCCGAAGAAACACATTGCGCGTTTAAGCGTAACCGGTAATCTAAAAGGAGGGGGCCTTTGGCATCGATACTGTGACTCGACATGAAGTCTGACTGGGAGAAATTAAACTTCCCATATGTTGGATAGAAATCAAGTACAGCATGGCAATAATTGGTTGAAGTTTCAGATAGCAGACTCAGCAATCAGAGTACTGATGCCAGTCTGTGCGTAAAAGATGGCTCCCCGACCGGGAGTCGAACCCGGGCCGCCTGGGTGAGAGCCAGGAATCCTAACCGCTAGACCATCGGGGACACGCACATCAGTGCGCACATACGCACATAAGACTTAAGTTGCATGCAGATACACGGACGTCTTCGTTGCGTGTAGCGCATGCCGGTCTACATGTGCACAGTCACACACTGCTGCGGGAGCGGTTGCTATTCCTGCGAACTGACTTTAATCCGTACCTCTAGTATTTTTCTTAAGCGTAACCGAGATCAGGATTTCAGTCTGTGGTGTCGAAAACCATGGTATGTGGATGACAAACTTTGTGGTCATTGATCGGGATCAGGGGTTGGAATTCAAGGAACACGTCAACGCCGTGTTCCCGGACATACAATCTACGATGGAATAAGAGGTGAACAACCAACCGGCCTGTCTTGATGTCCTCGTCTGCCACAAGGATTGTGATGGCCTAATAACCAAAGTATTCAGGAAAGGGACAAATATGGCTTAAGTACGGATTTGCATCAGCAACCACCCAAGCAGTCACTAACGCCTTTTTATCTTTATGAAAAGCATATAGTAATTAGTTTTAAATCCCTTAGTGCATTTTCAAATGTGTGTCGTGCTCAAAAGTATTCGGAGATCAAAATGTTTCAATTACTAAAATTTAACCTTAAGACTGATTCTGACTTACGTTGCCGTCAACTTTAAATCTAGCCTTGAACCTGATACGTAGCCTAACCGAAACCCTAAACCTAACTCCAATGTTTGCTAGAAGTTGGCTGAAAAGCAATCGAGTTGCAGGCAGCTGCTGTTCCCATGTCCTGTTTAGACGTCCACATAAGTCAGTCCTATCTACTCTGGATCTTGTTGTCACCGAGATTTTTACGAGACTCTCTCTCCTCCAGAGATCATACAACCCCATCCCCTCCATCCCCTCCCCCCAGCTGAAACCTGGTGGACGCGTGGTTTAGGAAACAGGTCATGTGTGGAAAATGTGGGCGGTATGTTGGTCTTAGTCATTTTACTGCACCCACGCTCCCCCCCTCTTCCCCTTCCGGTGCTTTCGACTTCGTCCTGCAATTGGGATGCGTGGGTGGACAGAGAGGCTGGAAAAGGGGTGGTGTAGATGCCCCGCAAGTCCCCCTCGATGAGAAAACTTTCAGGCGCAAGTCATGCTCGAGCCCACCTCGTAGGCGGTGGCGGATTTTTTCGAGTGCCAGGACGGAATCGACGTTCACAGTACGCGCTGGAGCTGGATAAATATTCAAAAATTCACGAATTATCTTTAACCACTCGGACACCATCGTCATCCAAGAATCTAAGGGAAGCATTTTAGTGACCCCAGTTCAAAAGGGGGTAGCATAATAGACTTGCGTATTAATAATTGGTTTCGAAGCCGTAGTTCTCGACAGAGAACAGGACATCGATTAGTGAGTAGGTGACAGTTTTTGTGTCCTCAATAGCAGTCAACTTACTGTATCAGATTTGGTGGATTCCAGACGTTGCAGTAGGTTGGGCGGGTAACTTGACCCAAATGTGATTAAACTCGCGTCGTCCGGTGGGGCCTCGTAGCTCAGGTGGTTAGAGCGTTGGTTGTACTAAAGCCTCCCCTTACTGTCGTGGGTTCGAATCCCACCGAGGCACCGAGTTTTCACAGTAGGGTCAAAGTTAATATAACCGAACACAACCAACAGGGGACCGAGCTCGCGGCTCAGGGGCCAAGACGTTGGACTTCTGACCAACAGGTCTCGGGGTCGAACCTCAGGGGGTTGCAAGACCCCGGTTTGATTTTGGTTGGCCGATGATGACCAATTGCGAGAAATGGTAAGTCTAATCTTCTTTGGCTTTACCGGTAATGTTATTCTGTATCTATAAATATATACAGATAAACATAAATATATTTGAAAAAACAGAAGAGGTTCTTCGGAACAGTCGAGTAGTACTCGTGAATTTTCGAGCTGGTGACACCAACCCGTCGTCAGACGTAATGAAAACGAGGGAGAAAGTTATGTTGTCACAGTAGACCAGTTAGTGTGATAGGACAGAACAGGCCACTGACGTGTGAGGGGGGTGGGGTGGGGTGGGCTCCCGAGGTCATGGTAGGTCACTAAGTGAGGGGCGGGGAAGGGAGAGGAGGCGGAAAATTTACGGCGC
>CACRXP010000202.1:0-11197 GCA_902702965.1 Spirometra erinaceieuropaei | reverse complement strand
TCTCCGTATAGGATGGGACTGGTGGAGAACAATACACGGGTGTCAGCTGCTGGAAAGGTCTGTGCTACAGCTTGGGTTAGGCGTCTTCTCAGAAGTTCACTTGGTGCATCCCCTTGAAATGGGACCCTGATAAAGAGCCTTTCTTTCCCGCCGTCAGCATCGGGGGCCTTTGCGGTCTTTCGGCCATGTTCTTAGCGATGAATCGGTCAGGATACCCGTTTTGGCGAAATAGGCTTTCGATGATCTTAAGCTCTTTCTCAACGCTATCGGCTGAGCAGATTCTTCTCACTCGTTCTGTCAAACAGTGAACTAAATTACGTTTAACGTTTAGCGGTACGAAACTCCCAAAATGGGTGTATTGTCCGGACCATGTTTTCTTACGATAAACGCTACGTCGAATGCTGCCGTCAGGTCTTCTACTCAGAAGCACATCCAGAAAGGGAAGTGAACCGGACTGTTCTTCTTCCAGAGTGAATTTTATTGATGGGTGCGCCTGATTTATGTCATCCAGTAGAATTGAGATGTCGCTTAGTTTCGGTGCAATCGCGAATATACCATCCACGTATCGCCCATAGTATCTTAGGCCGTTTATCTGGTGACGTAACTGGACAGCTTCTAATTTTCCCATGAATATATTCGCCAAAAGCGGGCCAAGGGGCTAGCCCATTGCAGGCCCCACAGTTACCATGGGTCAAAGCCACCACGCCAGCCACCCGCATGTAATTGCATTCGCCGGGACCCACCTTCCCCCTGGCGCCGACTGGAATTATGGTGTTTCACCCTCCCCCTCCCCTACCATCCCCTCTCCAAACCCAAGCTACAGATTAAGTATCTATTTGCCCCTATCTTTTGCATTCATTACTTCAATAGCCATATAAATGTACAGGCCTGAAGAGAATTTATCGAAAGCAAACGTATGCTCACCAAATTGCCTTTTGAATTTTACAATGGGAATTTTCGCAACTCTAAAACAGTCCAAATATATTTATGTATCGTGTTCATCGACTTTGAAAGGGGACGAAAAAGAAGGGTGCCTTGCCGCTTGCCCCGTATTCTAGCCGTGCTCAATGTACGACCTCTGACCTGCCCGTCTGCCGCTGAATGGCTTGGACCTCCTCGAGGCTGACCGTTGGAGGGCTGCCGTGACCAGAGTGCCTACTCGTTAGAATTTCAACGCCTAGTCAGTCGTCCGACTGACCAGTCGCTATTATTGCGTGAGTTGTTTTCAGCCTCGGTGAGGCAGTGACCGCCGCCCCCCTCCCCTTCTCTGTGAACGTCGGATCTCGCCCGTCGTAGAAGCTCTGTTCGAACTGATGCGAGCCTTATACGCAAAGCCCGGCAGACTAAATGCAGGTCCATAACACGGTTGGTTGTACCAGTCGAAAACCATATTTCGAGCAGCATTTTGGCCATCTTCTCATTGGCTCGGCTGACCACGCTTTCGTTCTCAAAGGCGAAACTGTGGTTTGCCGATTTTCTGGGGCCATAGGCCAAAGACAACTTGTCTTTGCGGTTGATGGAAAGTTGGTGTTCGTGCAGTCTTGTGCCAAGTCTTTTGTTCACTCCACTATCATACCTCGCCTTGTACTCTAGGCATGGTATGCTGCAGACCACTGCTGACTGTTCTGATACTGGTAGTGGGTATTTGGGCTTCATAATTTTCTTCCTGATGATGCATTCTGGCTGCTTTGTCATGCCAGTCCCGAAAGATTTTACATTTCTCGCCGTCGACTCTGAGACTTTCTTCACGTAGGAGAATGCGGGCCAGAACTCCGGTTTATTTCCACTCGACCGCTCCAAATGAGGCTACGTGAGGCATTTGCATATGATGGGCTTCGATATCCTTTGACCGTCACCCTGTTCGCCAACAAGTGGCACTCAATGTTCATGGAGAAGGTTGAGTACTGGGCAAAACTGGAGAACCTCATGACGGACAAGAAATCCAATGTGCCGTCGTTTGTCAGCAAGCTCAAAAAGTTCGTGAACAACATAAACAAGACGACTGGCATGTCGAGGAAAGCGGGAGCTGTCATTAAAGCCATTGATGCCGCGACGGCGCATACCTACAACATGTCAAAGGTCCACAAGCCAGGAGTGCCTCTACTCCCAATCGTCACCCTGCGTTGCACCCCAACATTCGAGCTGTCAGGGTGGCTTTACTTAGGACTTTGCATCCTTTCCAGGGATTCAGAGTGCGCAGTAAGGTCATCCACTTTCAAAAATGCTGAACGCGATAAGACGGTTACACCTGAAGTCGTTGTGTATATTGGCGTATATATGTATACATATACATCGATTCACAGCAATCCCGAATTCGAGGATAGGCGAAAGTTGGCGCGTGTGGACCTTTAACAAGCATACGTGCTGACTGACCATTCCAACTACAATGTATTCGAGGCTGCGCTTCTTTAATTTGGACAGAAGTCCATCAACTCATTCACACTTAATGGACTTAGGAATAATACGAAAATGATTCGCATATTGCTTCGTAGAGCACGTTTATCAGGTCCCAAGTGGTATGCAAAAGCATCAAAAGGTAGATTTAAATTATATTCTGCAAAAGTGACCCGTTACTGGAGTTGAGGAAGGTGGTAACAATTAACTGTGTTATGCCACTTCGAAAACGTCTAGGGCCTCAGCGAACACCGAGATAAGTCGCAAAAAATTTTATTGCTTTCGGTTGAAAAACCATCGAGGGTCCTATTTCCTGTAATAAAATCGGCGCCTTTTAAAAGTGCAAAGTGGGTGGTGTCATTTCATGCAGAAGTAATTACTCACGAGCAGAAAAATATCTTTGTTATTTTGTACTCGAGTGAGGCTCTATCTGAGCGGGTCTTGCAGAGAGACGACGGTTTCTTTAAAAAAAACCATCTTCATTCAACTTCGATCTAATTAGCTACGAGCCATGATAAACACAAGGCTGAAGCTGAAATTTCGAGTCCCAGATGTATGCATAAGTGAAGAAGTGTCCAGCATCGGAACACTTTGTTTATCGTCCTGAGCTTTCAGACCCATACAGGATTCCACCGTCAGGGGTAGAAACAGCAACAGAACAAGCGACAGTTATAAGGCATGTAAGCATGAGAACTCGGTCATTCGATTTATCGGTCTGACGTCGGCGTACAGAGCCCTACGTAGCCACCTCCAGTCTTGCGCCGTCGATCGATGATTGGCGTATATGCCGTATAACTGCCGCTTGTTCTGTTGCTCCTACTACCTCTGACGATGGACTCATGTACGAGTTTGAAAGCTCAGGACAATAAACAAAGTGCTCCGTTGCCCTAATCTTCTTCTACACTTAAACACAAGGCCATAAAACACGTAAAACATAATCTAGTTGTTGTACCCTGAATGGGGTCGCATAATGCGTCCCTGCCGTTTTTCAAAACAGAATAGTACTCCACCTTCATGCACGAAATTTCAAGAAGACCTTATCTCTTAGTAAATGAATAAAAGAAAAAAACTAATGTTGAATATGTTTTCTGTAGAACATAAGTGGAGTTAAAAAGGCCCCAAAAAACTATGGGGAAAATTTTTACTACTTATGTAGTCGTTTTCGCCCGTTTGGAAAGCAACATTCTGATATGAGTGGGACATTTTGGGATCAGGTACTTGTTAATTAATATGTTAATGCTACGTAAGTAATATTTTTCGAGATCAAAACACATTTTAGAATTTCGGTTGACATTTCATGAGATCTCGGGGGGCAAATCGGATTCTGGCAGGCGTTATAGGAATGCGCACAATAAGGAATGTCAACATTTCGCGGTGCAGTGGCATACCGTGCCATCCGCCTGCGCCCTCCTCCGCCTCCGACTCTGTTTTGACGAAGGACTGTGATGGTGGAGGAGAAGGGGGAGGGAGTGCGGTAGATGCTGTGCAAGTCTACTGTCACTATAAACTAATTCACGCACAGGTCACCGTGCCCACTCTCACTTTGCTGTGGAGCACACGGTGAACATCGTCGCTAATGACTGCCGTGTAATTCATCTAACGCTGGGGAGCTGCTCGTTGATATTGAGGACCAGGCCGTGATGACCCACCGCCGACTCACAATTAAGTCAAAAGATGGCTTTTAGGGACATGATGTGGTGACTGAATAGGATGCGAACTTTGTCCCTTGATCTTGGAAAGCTGGGCAGGGACGGTTAAAGCTGCCTTGTTTAATTTCTGGGGAAATTAATGCACGAACTTGGAGTTAATCTTTCGGAACAGAAATTTTCAGGCGCGGTCCGAAATGTGATATGAATATTTGATCTGAAATCCATCAGCTACTGCGGAATAACCTCTTAATATTCACAAACCACCAACAGGCAGTCAGTAGTATAGAAAGGTGTAATTATCAACCGTAATAGTAAAGAACTGCACGATACTATTCACGTTGTCTAGACGGCGAAACACTCTACTGGATTGGCTGTTTCTATGTTATCTGCTCCATCAACCTGCCGTGCCATAAACTGCCGCCTAGAAAACCCCAAAATAATGGCCGAGTCCAGTTGGATCAGGTGTTCGGGCTATGTTGGCCGCAATCGAAATTAGTAAAAATAAACGTGGATGAGTGATGTTCGCTGGTGTAGCTTGATATCAGATGGCCGAGACGAGCAGTTATCACACGCAGTTATTGGCACCTTCATAGCGCAAAAGCATGCACATGTTGAACCGAGCGGGGTTTGTGTTGTAGCTCGACTTCGAAAACCCTCTGATCGTCGACGCGGGGGTGGGAGCGCCGGTGGAGTAAAGGGAGATTATGTCACGGAGCATCAGTGCCCTGCAGGAAAGGTTGACTTGCAAGAGCCATAGCAATGCAACTTTCGGCATCTTCCCTAGTCAGTCGAAAGGAAGTCCGAAACCGGCATTCTATCCTTTCTCGGAAGTAAAGTACTCCCGAGTACATGATGTCTGCCCCAGTCAACCTAAGGATCCATGATCTGTGTGGCAAGCGTAGGTGGAGGTAGATTTTCCGGTCAGCGTGTACGTCTTCATCACCAACACCTCCCTCCATACACAGGCGACCGTCCAACCGTCGTGCCCGATTATATTCACCGCGTTTTCCACAGCAAGGTGAAGCAGGTGCGGTGACTTGTGCATGAGCTAATTTTAATGAGAGTAAACCTACGCGGCATCTACCGCTCCTTCGCCCCCATCCCCCGCCTGGACCCGGCGTCAAGACAAAGTCAATAAGACCGGAGCTGAGGAAAGGCACAGTAATTGGCCACGCGGGGGCGCACAGGTGAACACTCTTGCCAACACCCGGGTCTGCGCGTCAGATGGTCGAGCCATCATCACAACAACATCCAACGCACGTGAGGAAATTGCAGCAATTATCGACTCGAATGTCGGCCATCACGTTACGTGCAATGATCCCTGATGAGGGGGGGGGGGAGAGCCGTGAATATTTATAGGCATGCGGTAGCATGGCTACTGCATCCCATAAATACTGCAGCCGCATGGGCATGAACCACCCTTATCTGCTTATGTCTCTGATGATGGATTCGAGCAGGAATCTGAAACGTCCGGCTACTAAAGCTCTTGTCCCGGCGATCGTGTCTTCTTCTTTAAGA
Organism: Spirometra erinaceieuropaei; assembly: GCA_902702965.1. Lineage (NCBI taxonomy): Eukaryota > Metazoa > Platyhelminthes > Cestoda > Diphyllobothriidea > Diphyllobothriidae > Spirometra > Spirometra erinaceieuropaei. The sequence continues at coordinate 5,636 of CACRXP010000202.1, read as the reverse complement.
CTGCTTTCTGGGACTCGTCTCTTCGCTTCTATTGGCAAAGGCACAGATTGCTGGCACGGGTGAGCCCGCACCTTGGCGTACCACGACATCTCCTGGTTCACAACAAACACCTGACCAGGATTTTAACCAATGACAACAGCACCAAAACTGGTCAGATAGACGGGTCTGACTGGGCAGTCACGCTCACAACCTAAATCCCTAGCGGGAGCATAAGCGCATCTACCGGCAGAGAAGCAAGTGCTTGAGAGCTGCCAGCGTACATCAGGCTACAAGAATCATGGTTTACTGATGTTGGCATAACACACACACACACACACACACACACACACGACAGTTCGACTGTCGTTTCTGACGATACCCACTGCATGCTTCACATCAAAGCGAGAGCAGGAACGGTGACTTGCACGGCATCTACCGCACTCTCTGTTCCTGTTCTCCACCTGGACTCAACGTCAAAAAGAGCGGAGGTGGGGGAGGGCGCATGTAAATGGCATGGTCAAGCTGGCACCTTGACGTTCCATTCCACGCCCCCTGGTCCACATAGCAAATGACCAGGTTTTTCACCAATAACAACAATGTGGGAGGGTGACAGGGGGGGTCCCAGTGTGCGCACGTACGCCGGCAACGGGGTCCGCCGCTGTACCCCGAAATGTTGGCATTTAGTACGGGGCACAAATCCAATAACGCCTGCCAGAATCCGATATGGCCCCCCTGTTGAGCCAGCGCAACTATCACGTGGCCCGTTGGGGGTCACGCACATGCGGGGACGCGGGGGGGACCCACATCGGCACAGCTTTGGATGCACTAACGACCCAGATTGCGAATCTTGCGTCGTCTTGCCGACTGAATAGCAAATTCCGGAAACCGTACTAAACTGTCCTCAACTCTACGCATACTGGACCTCAGAGTTTACTTCCGTGTCCGCATTCAGGTTGGTTCATCTAATAACCAGACACCAGGCCACACCTCTTTTTCTCAGGCAAATACACGTCATCGCGATCCAGGTGTGTTGCAGTTTCGTCCGCTCTGAACGACACGGCGAGATTCGTGTTTTGTCCGGAGACCACCAGGCAAGCGATTAAGCTTTGACGAACCGCGTAGTCTGGCTCACACTAGGAGCACAATCTGACCCAGTTTTCGATGGCTGTTCAGTCCAACGTAAATAAGAGACAGCACGAACCCTCTGTCGAAGGCAGGTTGAACTGCTTCTCGGACGTCGGGAAGTGGGTGCGCGCAATGCCTCAGGCAGATCAACGGCCGTAAGGTTTTGTGCAACAACTGTCGCGGCTGACAGCTTGGTGACTATAAAGTAAGCGATTGCTTGCAGAACCGTAAAGTCTAGTTACACAGGATGACCGCAGTTTTCTTTTAGGAGAGATTTGAAAGAAGGGGACGGGACCAGTCCATGGGTTGTGGTAATTTCTTTTCAAGTGGGCGAAATGCTATTGCGACGCTGTTTTTTGTGTGGGTATTCAGCACACGGCCATTGACTGTGTCGGGAGACACTGCCGTTCTCTCTCTCTCACACACATTCTCCCCTTTCATTTTCGGCTCGAGTTACGGACTTTTATTTTACATTTTCTTTGAGCAGGTGCCGACTTTCCTAGATAGTCTCCAGTGAAAGGCTGGGCATACAGTGCACCTCAGGCAATACTGAGGAACGTCAAATAAAATCCCACGTTGTCGTATGCACGATTGCATATCCCATGGACGGTATTTCACCACTCACTACTGTTTTGGATGTCAACTAATCCAGGATCACTAAACTTCAGTAGGAATTTTGTGTCAGGTGCGTCAACCCCCAGACACTCGATTTACTTCAGCATGGACGAGCCTGCGTACAGACAGTCACGCGCCATTTGAACAGAAGGCGCTTGAACTTGCTGACGCAAACCCCCTTAAAGTAACTGACATCAGATACGCACACTCTCTCCGCCGTCGGTTAGTGTCTCCTTGGTAAATGATTACGAACATCCCTTCTTCGACCCAAAATTGGACGGTTGAAGCCCTTCTCGGGGTGGCTCTCCGAAATTTAAACATTTCGCTGGGAAGTCTGCCAGCCGGAAAACCAGCATGCTACTGAAGTGGGCTTTCTGTCAGTTGCATTTCGGTCACGTCGGGGTTACCAATTTAAAGTGGCTCAAAAACGAGTGTTTTGGGAGCACCAAAACCATGATGTCGATTTCTGGAGACGAAAGACGCCGCAGTTGCAGCAGTGACAGTTGATAAGGTCAGGGTGTTCACGTCCTATCGTCCGTCTCAAAGTCCTAGAGGGAGTTTTACACAAAGTCGACGTGGCGCTGAGTTACATGTTCACACAGGTCACGGAAGACGCATTGAGCAGACGTATTTCTGCAAAAAAATCGCTCCAAAATGGCTGACTACAAAGTTTAAAAAGTGGGTTTTTACACAAAGACTGAAAATAAGCAGTCATCGGTCTCTATCGATTCATGATGACGTGAAATCACTTTTATTTCGGTCCACAACATCTGATGCTCAAAACACCACAAGCCCTGATGAAATAACTCTCAAACATTGCTTGAAGATTTTCTCCCCCATCCCAACAAGTCAAAAGTGCATCGAGTGTCGCCGTTGCTTAGTCCAATTGTTGAAGTGTTAGAGGCGTTGGTGTTCAAACATTACCAACCACAGTTGTGGATACGCTACATTGGTGGCACGCTTGCCAGCATCATTTAGACAGGAGTGGGAAATTCACTTAGCATCGAAATTTAGTCTTCCAAGATATCCAATTCAGGAGAGAAAAAGGAAAGACCGTCAGCTGCCGTTCTTCGACGTGTTTGTCTGCAGAAATAGCAAGGGGAAACTCAAGATGGTGATGGGTGAGAAAGAAATGAGTACCTCTTGTGTTCTAAACCCCTCCCTTCCGTGCAACCATTCGATTTGGGACAGTTTGCAAATGCCTAAGAACACCTTTGTCGTGTATAAATATATTGCAGTGAGCTGCACGGGAAAAGGGACATCCTTCAACTCATCTCTAAGCTCTTCGAAACTAACCGACACTCACTACAGTTCTGTCAAAAGATGCAGGCTAAAGACTAGAGGAAGAAGCCCGAGAACATCGAAAACCAATGAGAAAAATGCATGCTATTTAAGTAGTCATTTTTGCACGTTTCTTTACACGTTGCTGAAAAGAAGTTCTTTCGAAAGCCGGCATCATGCGGCAACTGAATTATTATAGACTTATGCTGCTTGATGATTAGTCTTCCAAATCTGCCTAATTAATCTTTTCGAAACGAAAACGCATTTCGGAATTTCGGTTGACATTTAATGAGTTAACCCACCTACTGCACCTCTGGTTGCTGCGCGACTGCCTGCGAGGGTTCTGGTATGAGCCCAAAAGCACAACGCAACGATCACGTTCTGTAACCTGATCATGAGCGCCCATCTATCATATATATATATATATGTGAAGGTGATACCGACAAAGACAAGGGAGACCGGAATGGCCATTTCTGGCTTATGAGCCGTCATCAGCCAGTCATACCCAACCCCAAGTGTGGATCACTTGAGATTCGAACCCGGGATCTTTGGTCATGGAGTTGAACGCTCTACCATTGGGCCACGGGCCCGTTGTCCTGTCGGTTGTGATCGGGAATATTAATTATGATAGTGGGCGCTCACCGATCAGGTTACGGAACAGGCTCGTTCCTTTGTGCCTTGGGGCTCATACTTAAACCCTCGCAGGCAGTCGCACTATCATAATATATATATATATATATATATATATATATATATCCGTTCATCATCCCCAAATGAAGACGAAGAAGAAAAAGAGGTGATGCCATGGACCACACTGTATTGGTGCTGACGTTTCGGAAACTTCCTCGTTTCCATCATCAGAGTAGTGGTAGGGTGTTTGTTCCTGCTAGCTCAGAGTTGTTCTGTCTCGCCGCCTGTCTCGTGTTGTAGGCATGCCTGCTACATGAACTCTGACCTGCCTGCTGGCGGGGGATTAGATTAGGTCTCTCCGTGGCCGACCGCTGGGGCGCTGGTGTGACCTCTGCCCCCTGCCCGGCCGCTGTTGTCGCTGCTAGGTCCGTGTGCCCTTGGGCCCTCCCCCCATAATTTGACTGTCTGATCAGCTGCCGTTGCATGTGGGAATCAGGGTCGGCTGTTTGGGCGCGTCGGTGGGTCGATACCTCGCGTCGGTCGTCTGACACCCGGCTGGCTCTCTCCCCCTGCTGGGAAGGTGACAGCTGTTGAGAGAGCCGCGATTTGTTCGCCAGTGCTGTCGGCACCGTCCGAACTGACTGGAGCCTCGTACGAAGGGCCTGGTAGGCCGGATAAAGATCAATGGCTCTGTTTATTGTGTCAACTGAGGACCAACTTTCGAGAACCAGTCTGGCCATCTTGTCGCTCGCTCGGCCGATGACGCTCGCCTCCCCAAAGGCGAAACTGTGCTTCTCCTGTTGTATGTGGCCATATACCAGTGACAGCTTTTCCTCGCGGTTGACTGCAAGCTGGTGCTCGTGCAATTTTGTGCAGAGGCGTTTGCCGTTTCACCAACATACCTTGAACCGCAATCTTGGCAAGGTATGCTGTAGACCACTGCTGATTGTTCCGTTGCAGGTTGCTGGTCTTTGGGCCTGATTATCTGCTGCCTGATAGTGGATTCCGGTTTATGGGCCACGCCAATCCCAAAGGGGCTCCGGATTCTTGCTGTCGCCTCAGAAACGTTCATCTGCTGCCTGATAGTGGATTCCGGTTTATGGGCCACGCCAATCCCAAAGGGGCTCCGGATTCTTGCTGTCGCCTCAGAAACGCGAGCCAGAACTTCGACTTCCCATCGTTAGATCGTTGGCGGTCAAGTCTTCTTTGGCACTCACGTATGAAGGATCGTGGGTAACCATTGGCTGTGAATATGGAATGCAGGTACTTCACTTCCTCCCTTCTCCCGTCGTTGTCATTACAGTGTGTTTGAACTCGTTGGAAAAGAGCTCTGACACAACTGCGTTTGTGACCGATGGGGTGGTTACTCCGGAATTGGAGGATGCGTCTGGTATTCGTTGCCTTTCGGTATACCGTAGTTCTGATCCCCCCATTAGCCATTCTTGTGATGTTTACGTCAAGGAAGGGCTACTGGTTGTTGTACTCCTCTTCCATTGTGAAATGGATGTCGGGGAATATTGAGTGCAACAACACTTTGAAGTCCTGAACGTCGTTCCTCTTGATTACGACAAATGTGTCGTCGACGTATCTGGCCCAGAATTTTGGGGAGTACGAACGGAAGACCAGTCGCTCGAGCCTCTGTAGAACAGCCTCGGCAATCAGTCCAGACAGCGGGGAGCCCATCGGTGTTCCCTTCTTTTTTTCGTAAACCCGGTTGTTGAAAGTGAAGAAAGTTCTGAGGCACAATTCCAGGAGTTCGATGACGTGCGTTCGTTTAAGCCGTTGATCAGTTTCATCGTACTTCTCCTGAAGAAGCTCGTTAATGGTGCTGATGGCAAGGTCCGTTGGAATGGAGGTGAATAAGGAGACCACATCAAACGATATCATCAAACGATATATATATATATATATATATATATAAGAGATAGTACCGACAAAGACAAGGGAGACCGGAATGGCCATTTCTGGCTTATTAGCCGTCATCAGCCAGTCATACCCAACCCCAA
>CACRXP010000201.1:985950-999927 GCA_902702965.1 Spirometra erinaceieuropaei | reverse complement strand
ATCCACCTGCGGCCTCTCTCGTCTCCGGTCTTCTTGACACTGTCTTGACACCGGGCTCGGGCGAGGGAGGAGGAGAGAGTGTAGGTAGATGCCACGCAAGTCTACCGGCACTATAAACCCCTGCGTAAGTCACCGTCCCTGCTCCCATTGCTGCTGCAACTGTGGGGCACACGGTGGACATCATCGAAACCGATGGTCGAACTGTCAGTGGCAGGGGTTTTGGCAAAGAACCAAGTACATTCATAAGGTTGCAGTTTATCTCACCTGTTCGCGCTATTAGCCTTCAATAGTCCAGCAAAACTTTCAGGCTACACCCTCTGATAGTTCAAAACCCGGTAAGGTCGCAGATTGTCGAGCGGGGTGTGGCGTGGAACGGTTTGCCAGAGGGACGCTGTCCTGTAGCTCTTGTGTGCAAGGATGGATTTCTCCATCTACTCGTTACGTACACCAGTTTAAGATTCTATGATTGTATCGGAGAGGCTGATTAAGGTCTTGATGGCGGACAGGCACCATTCGCTGTCGTAATACCGCTGTGACTTGAGGCCTTTTTAAAGGTTCCTAATTCGTCAGATCGATCGTGGCCATGATCGCTGTACGTTCCGTGACTGAAAGCCCACTCATTTTGTGGCTAGGCTTCATTTAAGGTCAGTCCATTATCCGCTACTTGTGAATCAGACGGCAATCCGCACCTAGTCCAACAGATAAATCCCAGAAACATAAACTGGAGTATTGCGATATGATTTTAATTTTACACGATTGCGTAGATAAGGCTTACAAAAGTAATTAGGGAATTACACCGTCTCAAATCGTCCGTCATCTGACTGAATACCCTATCATGTGCATTTTTTCATTTATTTTCTCTGCCCAGGGAGCCACTGTGCACCGGGATGTAGGAGAACGTAAACTTCCGTCATGTAAATGAGTGGAATTCAGTTTGAAAAGCATAGTACCATGCGAAAACGCAGATTTCATTTCGAACTACCTAGGCATCCATGAAAAGTTTGGACCCGGAATGCTCCTACTTTAGGGCAGAAACTTTGAGGAAGACGGTTTTTTCTGTATGAGGAACATTTTAGACATATTCCCTGTGACTCCCGATCAAGATATTATTGGATTTTCAGGCGTACTAGTCAATGGAAAATTTGCATTTGATTGTAACTTCTGCAGATGTCTGGAGAGGACTAATTTTCTCCACGGCTTTCTTTTAAAACACTCAGAGACCGTCTATATGTTAAATGTGCTGAAGATACCGTAAGTGGGCTAACTTATGAAATCTCAACAGAAATTACGAAATGCATTTTCGTTTCGAAAAGATTAATTAAGTAGGGTTGTAAAGCCAATCATCTGGCAGCATAATTCTATAATAAGTCAGTTATCCCAGGACGCCAGCTTTCGAGCAAAACTTTTTTCGGCTTCATCCAAAAACCATACTCCGTAAAAATGACTACTTAAGTAGTATGCATGTTTGTAACTGATTTTCGATGCCCTTGAAGATCCAATTATATTTCATGGAAAGTATGCATAAAAATATTCCTTCTTTCGCTCATTCAGTAGAAAATTACGTCTTCTTTTAATTTTATGCTCAGACTCTGGGTATAATTTGGTTTTATAAAACTTTCCCGATTCCCGAGTAATTTTGAACCCGCTCCACCGTTACACTTCGATTCAGGGTTCCCAAACTACAAGCCGTATATTTTCCAAGTACGGAAAACCATACATTTCTCTATGGTAATAAGGGGGAACATATGCAGTTCATAAAATTAAACTGTGGATATGAGCCCCATCGTTAACTTTACAAGCCACATTGGTAAATGCAGAGACATGACGTTTTATGAAGGACCATTTCACGGTATTTAACAGACCCACAATAACAACTTTTTAAAACCGAATTATATCCCTCCATCGAGCACAAAATTGGAAGAAGACGTAATTATCTGCCGAATGAGCAAAAGTATGAATATTTTTATGCATGTTTTCCATGAAATATAATTTGACTTTTAAGGGCATCAAAAATCAATGAGAAAAATGCATGCTACTTACGTAGTCATTTTTTACAGAGTGTGGTTTTTGCATGCAGCCGGAAGGAAGTTCGTTCGAAAGCTGACATCCTGTGGTAAGTGAATTATTATAGAATGATGCTGCATGATGATTGGTTTTACAAACCTACTTAATTAACCTTTTTCTAAACGGAAACGCATTTCGGACTTTCTGCTGAAATTTCATGAGTTAGCCCACCTACTGTATGGCTGGTAGGCAGACTGTCAAATTCATCTTTAAGATGTGATTATACAGCCGCACCTAATGGACACAATACCGTTAGGGGTTAAAGCAACTATTTCTCAACCACTCAAATTAAAACCGCGTATTCCCAATAACATTTCTTCTGCAAACAATTGCTTTACCTCCTCGCCTGTGCGTTCCCCGGCCCTACCTGTAAAAACCCCTATTACCACCGGTCACGTATTACAGGCGGCTGGGGTTTGTTTGCCTCAGGTACGGCTGTACAACCACATCTGACCAATTCATTTCCATTTTCTGAAGAATGACTTAGATCACGTTTATGCATGTTCGCTGGAAAATGGACTGTTGCCTAACGAGCCGAAACCACTCCAGTGTGTTTTTCCACTGCCATCCTTTTCATTTCTAAATTCCTTTATGTTTTTCTCAGTAAGTTACCATCTTTCCGGTACCTTGGTGTTACGATGTCCTCAGAAATTCCATTTTCTCTTCATACTAAGACTTTTTTCCCTAAAATTTGTTAATTTGTTAATTACCTCCATCGTTTCCATTCCACTTACACACCTCGACCCTTAATCTGAATCTTTGTAGATGTCTACATTTTCCCTCATATACTTTACTGTTATCCGGTTATTCTACCTGCCTTGTTTACAAATGATATGTCTATCGTAAAACGCGTCCCCGAATACTTTATCCTACTGCCGGTGTTCCTTATGTCTTTTTGGCTGATATCTTAATACGACATTTCACGACGGTCAGGCAATTTGCTGATCGAATTCTGGATGGCGTTGTCCGCCCCCTTCATACAAAATTAATGGATGTGAATTCCTTACGCAGCCTGCACCGTGGCTTCCGGTAAGCCTTTTGCCGTACATCGGCATACCAGCTTTCAGTAACACCATCTGGGGCACAATATCTAGATCTTGTAAAGAGATCGCAGTACAGTAATTGGGCCTCGAACTATCCCCACGACAATGAAGGACTCTTTTCCCGAAGACTTTGGAATAATGCATTCAAAAATAGGTGTATTTTTCTCTCCAACCCTCCGATGATGTCCGCACGAGGTCAGGATTAGGGTTCATAACTGTTGAATGTTACCGTTTGCTGGGAGAGCGATTTAGTAGAACACGCCTCAAGAGACAAAAACGCTGTTACAATGGACCACCTCGTCGGGGTTTTTTTTAACTCTTTGGAGGGAAGATAGCACTGTCTGGGGTTTTTCTTTCTTTATATTTTTCTACTGGGCTAAGCAAATGTCTTTCTGCCAAATAACAACTTCATGTGAGCACGCACACATTGGCTAGATCGTTATGACCTACAGAAGGTGGACTAACTCGATAAATGTCAAACGAAATTTCAAAATGTGTTTTCCTTCCAACAAGGTTAATTAGGTAGCTTATAAAGTTAATCATTGTACAGCATACTTCTATGCTAATTCAGTTGCCTCAGGATGCCGGCTTTCGAACGAACGTCTTTCCAGCTGCATGCAAAAACTATACTCTGTAAAAAATGACTGCTAAGATAACATGCATTTTCCTCTGATTTTCGGTGTCTTTAAAATTCAATTATATTTCGTGGAAAAAATGCATTAAAATATTCATTCCTTTGCTCATTCGGCAGAAAATTACGTTTTCTTCCAATTTAATACCCGAAGGAAGGGCAAGATTCTGTTTTAAAAAATTTTCTTATTGTGGGACTTTTAAATACCGTGAAATGGCCGTTCATAAAACGTCATGTCTCTGCATTTACCAACAAGGCTTGTTAAGTCAACAATAGGGCTCAAATCCACTGTGAACTTTTATGAACCGCATATAATCCCCCCTATTACATCGCGGACGTGAACGTTTGGGGCACAGCAAACGAAACAGATGTGGTTTCATTTCATGCTTGCCGACTCCAAGCACGGAGGGGGCATGCGTTCGACTGAAAGTGTTAAACACACATGGGACTCTGGTCGTACAACTTTAGTGAAGACGAACAAGATGAAAAAGAATAAGAGTGAAAAGATGAACGCGCAAACAAGGAAAGGAAGAAGACGCAGAGAAGAGAAAAAAGGAGGGTATGTATAAAAATGAGATATGAACAAGAGAAGGAAGGAGAAAGTGATACGGCAATAGAGGGAAATGGACAGCCAGGGGAAAATAAAATATGAACAGGTAGAAGAAGGAGAAGGGTAGGAGGAGGAGGAGGAGGAGGAGGAGGAGGAGGAGGAGGAGGAGGAGGAAGAGGAGGAGGATTCGGTCACTGGAATAGTTATTGTATTCGCCCGAGCTTCCAGACCCGTGGAAAGGGAACCACAGTTATCCGGTGATCGACTTCTCTTCTTTACAGCCCGAGCGTAGGATCCGCATCTCTGCCCGTCTCTGTCAGACGCATTCAAATTTTCAGACATCATACTTGGCCCTAACCTCTTCAATGCATGAGGGCGCCGTTAGGTTCAGTAGGTCCTTCAGTGTATGACATTCTGCTATGTTGCCGCTTGTGCCGGTGGACTCGAAAGTGATTTCGTAAAATTTAGGAGAATAAAATCCTAGTTCCTGCTGCAGTACCGCCTTTTCCTCATGTCATATCTTGTCCCGTTCAGCAGGTAATTACATCCGCCATAAATGTTATTCTTAAAAAATTAAGATGAGCAACTTCTTTTGTCTCAGCTCCAAGCGTTTTCAAGGCTGTGACAAGTTTTCATATACATATTTATTGACCTCTACATTGCCACCGCTGTCTATAAAGCAGGCATCGTTGTTCAAAACATTTTGGGTATCTTATTAGATTTACAAAGTCATTCCTTAAGGAAGGGAAACGAAAACGTTCAGTTAGGTTCAGTAGGAAAGAGACACGTAATTTGGTAGTAAAAAGCCTAGAACCAACGGAAAACGCCAGCTGCCTCGAAAAATATGAACTGCAGGACCTCTTAATGTCAAGATTACTTGTGCTCGTAAGGAACCCATTTCCCGATTTAGTTATTCCGAGTTTTTTCAGGTACATGCATCTGAATTCTACGAAGTGCGAAAATCGAAGCTAAAATTACGCATACTTTCAGCGCTTTTGATAGCTTGTGACCGATGCAGGAGACCGGATATTCTATCGTACTGCGGACAGCCTACTATTTGGAACTGGGTAGCCTGTGATTGTGTTCCATGATGCAAGAACCGTCAACGGGTTTCTCTGTCATGATATAATGCTATTGGAAACTCTGTTGGTGCATTGGAGCAACACAATCGACACGGGTTTTTAAAACTATCGAAATAGCGATTCAAAATAAACGGGCAAGTAGGCAATTATGTTGTAGTTCGGGTCTGGAGGGAGGGAGAGTGATATACCAAAATCCCGGTCAGCGCCAGGGGAAGGTAATTATGTGCATGGTGGGACCTACATGAAGTTCTTCAGTACGCATAGAACCGGTTTGCGTAGCCTGATTTCAGCCCCCCAAACCCGAACTACAGCACAATTATCTACTTGCCCGCATCCTTTGATTCATTACTTCAATAGCCATATAAAGATACAGGCCGGAAGTGAAATTATCAAAAGCGGACGTATGCTCGTCAAATTCTTCAACATTTCACAAAGCAGAAAATTTTTCAGTGCGGTATTTCGTATATCTGGAGAAAACTGTCTAGTTTACCATAAGAGGTATAGAGCAAACCCGCGTGTGCTCTGGCGTGGCAGAAATCGGAGGCCCTCCTGAATTAGGGCGTCGACGTCCAGGTTTGCCCCGGTTATTGAGTTCTCGCGGTCGATCACGTGCGCAATGATTACCGCTCTCTGTTAATCGATAAACCCCCTACTCTTCAGGACGTCGACGGGGATTAACGCCACGGGCTAGGCCGTTCGCTCTGCCCAACCTTCGTGTCCCAGTCAATCCGAGGCGCGCTATTAGTTGAAATTAAACTCCGGAGGATGCCTTGACCAGGAAAGGGCGCCGGCGGTTTGTGCAAAGCGTTCTCGATTGGGGAGGGCATCGCCCGTCTGGAGGATGTACAGTGGCATTTTCTTGTCAGTTCACCTATTGACGCCGCTCTAAAAAAATTTAGTTAGCTGCTAATCCTTCGTCTACTGTGCGTGACCTATCTCATTAAATGTTGGCTGAAATTCTGAAGTGCGTTTTCGATTAGGAGGGATTACTTAGGCGCGGTTGTAATACAGATTATCTTGCGGCGTAATCTTATAACATTTCAGACTCTGTAGGATGCCGGCTTTTAAATGCACTTCTTCTCAATCTCATATAGAAAGCGTTCTCGGTAAGAAATGACTACTTAAACAGCATGCATTTTTCCCATTGATTTTCGATGGCCTTGCAAATTCAAATATATTTTATAGAATCCATAAACAAAAATATGCTTTCTTTTAAGCAATCAATAGAGAATCACGTCTTTATATTTTATACTTAAGGAAGGAGTATAATTGGGTTTTAAAAAGTTTCTGCTGAGATTTCATGAATTAGCCCACCTACTGGCTGGCTGGTAGCCAGCCTGTCAAATTCATCTGTAAGATGTGCTTATGCAGCCGCACCTAATGAACACAATAGTGTTAGGGGTTGGGGCAACTATTTTTCAACCACACAAATTACAACCGCACATTTCCAATAGCTTTTCTTTTGCATACAATTATTTGACCTCGTCGCCTGTGCGTTCTCCGGCCCCACCTGTAAAAAAACTCCTATTACCATCGGTCCCGTATTACAGGTGGCTGGGGTTTGTTTACCTCAGGTACGGCTATACAACCACAGCTGACTCTAACGAATGACTTGCCAAATTACTTTCCTTGTTGACATGGCCTGCGTCCAAGGACTAGAGCCAATCCACGTAACCTACACACCTACTTGCTTGATCTATGCTGTGTATTTTGGATGTCTAAGCTAAGTCTTCAGTTTTTTTCGGTCAGTAATCTGTCATGGTATGTCCTAAAAAGGGACATAAACTAATCAGTTACCCCCTAGTGATTCCACTAGTATGTGCAGACTGAAGGAAGCCCTTCAGTTCGACCAAAATGTGTGCCAATCTACATACGAACAGAACGAGAATATGCGATTTTTGGCCAACGAACTGCCATCATCTGGCTGGCGAGTCAGTTTAATTACAGAAAACGAGCACTTCAGGCTGTACATGTCAAAATAAACCTAAAATTCCTCCTCCTCCTCCTCCTCTCCTGACTGTTCTCCGCATATGTCCGCCCAAAGTAGTACCGTAGATGTGCTAACTCATGAAATGTAAGCCGAAATTCTGAAATGCGTTTTCGGTTCGAAAAGATTACTAAAGTAGGATTGTAGTATTAATCATCCTGCAACATAATCCCGTGGTAATGCAGTTACTTCAGGATGCCGGATTTTGAATGACCTTCCTTTCGGTCGCCTGCAAAAGCTACACTCTGTAAAAATGACCGCTTAAGTAGTAGGAATCTTTCTCATTGGTTTCCGATGCCCCTATAAATCCAAATATATATCGTAGAAAACATCTGGTGAGAAATCATGCCTTCTTCGAATTTTATATTTGAAGGAAGGGTATAATTCGGTTTTAAAGAAGTTTTTAATGATGAGGTTTTTAAGACCGTGTACTGTCCGTTCTAAAAACATCGTGTCTCAGATTTACTTATGATGCTCCTAAGGTATACAATATGGTTCAAATCCACCACAAATTTTCATCAACTCTATATGGCCTCCTCTTAATAGCCTATAGAAATACCTGATTTTCCGTACACGGAAAATCCGCAGTTTGTAGTCTGGAAATTCTGAATGCAAGCCTAACGGCAGGTCGGCTTGAAAATCATTCGAAGGTTGAAAAAGTCTTTAAAACCGAATTACACCCCTCCCTCAAGTAAAAAATCCGAAGAAGACATAATTTCCTACCAGCCCTACTATCATTTTGCACTAATTCACGCGCAGTTCACTGTTCTACGCCTACTCTGTGGGACGCATGGTGCACGTCCTTGCTCGTGACGGCGGAACTATCATCAAGTAGACAATTTTTTGCGAGTGTTATAACGTCCTAATACGGTCATCTCGTGGTATGGGAACTTACCCCGTAATAAAGGAATAGTAAACAATTTAACATACCCACCTTCATGTATACCTCATTCTCTATAAAGCTATCATGAAAACTGAAAGGCAGCCGCAAAACTGGACGAGATGAAGCTCCTCGAATAGCTCTTCAGAGCCAACAACTATCCGCGGGCACTCGTTGAACAGAGCCGAATGCAACAAAGGAAGCGGAATGAAGAGCATAGTCAGTCAAAATCGCGGCGTAGCATTCCGTACGTGGAAGTGGTCTCCGAAGCCATTGCCACTCGGTGTAGGAGTTGCTCACAGGCCTGACTCAACGATCCGTTGGCAATTGTTGCGGCCAAAAGACTCTAACCCTGAACAGCTGGTGTCGGTCGTTGTCTACCGACTTCATTGCAGCTGCAGGATATGCAATTACGTTGGAGAAACCGGCCGACGACCGCAAACACGAATGCACGAGCATACGTTGGCCGTGCGAAGACTGGATCCGAAGTCGGAGGTAGCAATCAATGTCGTGAAAAGGGGGCACAACTTCAACTTTGACGCCGTCGAGATCGGAGGCTGTGGAGGTGATGAGCATACGTCAAGGTAGGTGCAATAAGTCTGGATGTCCGCCGACTGCTCTGTCAACCGCCACATTAATTTGCCTCCTCCTGATCTGGTTTTACAACCCGTCCTGACGAGGAGTAGTCGGGGGCCTCCAATCATCGCAGGGGGAGGGGGGGGCGACAGAGGTCACGTTGAAATGCGGGTCAGATGCAGCCACGCAGGCGGCGTTAGTAGACTGCGCATCAAGCATGGTGAACCACATCATGAGAGTTGTTCGTAGGGGTTTCTGGTCTCTGAAGTTGGGTGGGCGAAATACCTATTCGAAACGCCAGATCTCTAATAAACCTCTCACGGCAAACGCCTCTTCCTCCTTTGATTCCCCGCCACTGTCTAAGGAACTATTCTTTCCCCCTGGCGCTCTGTCTGGACATTCAAAAATGCTGTCGGCATCTCAAAACTAAAATCTAGGTGAAAACCGGTCTCCTTGAAAAGTTCCAGGACATCCCAGAGCCTTACCGATGCCTTCTTAATAATTTTGAGTTAACCGGCCGCAGAAACGGGCTAAAAGGCTTAAGGAAATTCATTTTAAGGAAGCACAATGCGATACGGACTGTATGATGGCAGCTTGTCAGTCAGCGTCAGAGTCATTAATTGTCGCGATTTCATCATCCGTGTTAGATGACGACATGATAATAACTCGGCAACATCGAACACGGATAATGAAATTGCGGCAGTTAACCCCTCGGACGCGGAATGACCAGCCATTATGACATCAATTACGACCTCCCAGCGGGGATCGCGAGATCTGTTAATTATAACACGCATGTGGTCCCCCGGCAACTGCCTACTATAAATACTGCCTCCAATACCCCCTAAATGCGACCGTCTCTTATCGTGGGTCCGAGTGAGAATTCGAAACGTCAGGCCAATATACTTCTTGTTCGATTAGGAAGGATGACTTAGTCGCGGTTGTAATACTGATTATCTTAAGGCATACTCTTATAACATTTTGGACTCGGCAGGATATCGGCTTTTAAATGCACTTCTTTTAAATCTCCTGTAGAAAGCGTACTCGGTAAAAAATGATTACTTGAGTGGCATGCATTTTCCACATCGACTTTCGATGATCTTGGAAATTCAAATATATTTTATAGAAACCATGAACAAAAATAAGGTTTTTTTGGTCAGTCAATAGAGAATCACGTCTTCTTTATATTTTATAGTTAAGGAAGGAGTATAATTAGGTTTTAAAAAGTTTTTAATTTTGAGATTTCTTAAGACCGCGCAATGCCCATTCACATAGCATCGTACCTGGCCGTCTACCACGGTTCCTCATGAAATGTACAGCGTAGTCCGCATTCATTGCAAAATTTCATGGATTCTTTATGATATCTTTCTGACTATATAGAAAAATGAGAGATTTCCTTTACGTGGAACGCATGTACCTTGTAGACTGACATCATTAAGCGCTATGCAACGAATGCTCAGGCCCAAATTATTCAGGAATTAGAAGATTTTTTAAAACCTAATTATACTTCTTCCTTGAGTAAAAAATATATAGAAGACGTAATTCTCTATCAAACGACTGAAAAAAAGCATATTTTTATTTATGGTTTCTATAAGATTAAAATTTGCAAGACCATCGAAAATCAATGGAAAAATGCATGCTACTCAAGTAGTCATTTTTTGCCAAGTACGGTTTCTACAAGAGATTGAAAAGCCATGCAGTCAAAAGCTGACGCCCTGCTAAGTCCGAAATATTATAGGATTATGCCGCAAGGTAATTAGTACTACAACGGCGTCTAAGTGGTCCTTCCTAATCGAAAACGCATTTCGGAATTTCAGACAACATTTCATGAGATCGGTCACTTACTGTATTTAATTACACGCAACCGAGAACTCGTAGAATGACCACTGCCTCGATATTCAGTCTTCAACTAGTACTTGAGTGAGTGTATCTTTCACTTCAACTACTTGTTATTAGATCTGGCGTTCGGCCGTCAGTCGTCGTACTTTTTTAATTAAACATCCCAGCCGTCTATATTTAAGTCACTTTGTACTGTGCGCTAGAGAGGCCGATAAAGGCGAATAGGCGAGCTCCAGGAAGCAGTCCGGAAGAAGAAGCTGCGATCACTGGAACAAGAAGTATATTGGCCTGACGTTTCGAATTCTCACTCGGACCCACGATAAGAGACGGTCGCAGTTAGGGGGTATTGGAGGCAGTATTTATAGTAGGCAGTTGCCGGGGGACCACATGCGTGTTATAATTAAAAGATCTCGCGATCCGCGCTGGGAGTTCGTAATTGATGTCATTCTCACGACAATGTAAGCAACAGCCATCTATGTTAGGGTAGGCAGCCAGTTTTCATGCAGAACAATTCTGTGCTAACCTGAGCCAAGCCTGACTCGACGTACGCTCCCTCAAAGCCTTCACTGCACACCGGTCGATAGGGATGTTTTGTCCCCTCGTCCGCTGGCACCCTCAACAAATTCAAATTTCAGTAATCACTCGACTGTCTTCCCTGCGAGCATGCCCTCTAGTCCTCCATGAACGAAAAATGAGCTGCAGTCCAGAACTACGACGGTAGTGAACTGAGAACACTGCCCGGGAAACGACCATTTGTCTTAGTTTTTTTACCTCCGTAGCCGCCCTATAATCCCAACAAAGCGAAATCTACGGTTTGTATTCATCTGTCCAATAGAAGCGAAGAGACGTGTCCCAGTAAGCAGTAGTGAGGAGGGAGGCACGGTCGCTGGAACAAGAGCTTCAATCGCCAGACGTTTCGGATTCCTGCTCGAACCCATCATCAGAGACAATGGCAGATGCGGGTGGTTCGTGCACAAGGGGCTGCAGTCGCCATGCTACTGCATACCTTTGAATATTTACGACTCCCCCTTCATCAGGGATCGTTAACTTGGTGTGCTGGCTGTTTGGTGGTCGATATTCACGTCGTTAATTGCTGCAATTTCATCACGTGTGTTGGATATTTTTTTGATGAGTGCTCGACCATCTGATCCACCGACCCTGGAGTTGGGAATAGTGTTCGCCTGTGCGCTTCCCGCGTGGCTAATTACCCTGCCTAGGCGAAGTTTCAGCACAGAGTATGGAAGGGGAAGTTCGTTACACTTGTTAATGGACTGGGAGCCAGTGAGCTATGACTCAAGCAGCTTGCGGCTCACGTAGTTGTCACCTCTTGCAAGAATTTCGGTGTCGTCAAATTTGAATGTGTAGCCGGATCTCGTCGAATACTGCCGTCCCTTATGCATGAACCAACCGTACCTATTTTTGTCTCTGATGATGGGTTCGAGCAGGATCCCGAAACTTCAGGCGAATAAGGCTCTTGTCCCAGCGATCGCGTCTCCTTCTGAATCTGTCCTTCTGGATCTAGGGTGCTGCAAGCTGCCTCCTTGAGGAGAGGGGAGTGGTAACTGACTTGACATTATATTTAGGCTATGAACACTGTCCGATTCGTTAAAAATGACTTTTTGTTAGAAAAATAACCACCGCTCACATTCCCCTCCCCCCTCTCGAGATTGTCTTTGCCCTCTGAAAAGCAAAAAAATGCCTTGTTTCACTTCGTGGTCACTGGATGACTGTACTGTGGGCGTCGAAACCCGCGAGCCACCGACTACAGGAATTAAGCTAACTCATGAAATCTCAACAGAAATACTGAAATGCGTTTCCGTTTGCAAAAGATTAATTAAGTAGGGTTTTAAACCCAATCATCGTGCAGCATAATCCTATCACAATTCGGCTATCTTAGGATGTCGACTTTCGAACAAACTTCTTTTCGGCTGCATCCAAAAATCTACTCCTTAAAAAATGACTACTTAAATAACATGGATTTTTTCATTCATTTTCGATGCCCTTAAAAATTCCATTATATTTCATGGAAAACATCCATATAGATATTCATTTTTTACTCATTCGGTAGAAAACTACGTCTTCTTTCAATTTTATGCCCAAAGGAAGTGTATAATTTGGTGTTCTAAAACTTTTCCAATTCCCAAATAATTTTGAACCCAACCTGTCGTTGTAGTTGCATTCAGGGTTCCCAAACTACAAGCCTATCATTTCCGCGTACGGCAAACCATAAATTTATCTATCGTATTAAGAGGAGCCCATATGATAATTATAAAATTAAGCAGTGGATTTGAGCTACATTGTTAACTTTACATGCCACATTGGTAAATGCAGAGACATGACGTTTTATGAAGGGTCATTTCACAATATCAAAAAATCTCACAATTATAAACTTTTTATAACCGAAGTAAACCCTTCCTTCGAGTATAAAATTGAAAGAAGACGTAATTTTCTTCTGAATGAGCAAAAGAATGAATATTCTAGTGCACATTTTCCATGAAATATAATTGAATTTTTCAGAGTAGTCATTTTTTACGGAGTATGGTTTGTAGAAGCAGCCGGAAATAAGTTCATTCGAAAGTCGTCACCCTGAGATAACTGAATTATCATAGAATTATGCTGCACGATGATTGGCCTTACAACCCAACTTAATTAATCTTTTGGAATTGGCAGCGCATTTCAGAATTTCGGTTGAGATTTCATGAGTCTCGGATGGGCTGCCGGCTGGGAGCGCGCACTTTGCTGGCCGGTCGCCGACGTGGAATGCGGTCGCCCAGGTGACGCGCCCACCGTCGCGTGCATATACCGGCACCAAGCCCCTGTATCTCGAAGACGGCCTGCAACGACCAGCCCGTAGAGAAGATAAAGTAGAGACGGCTAGCTTACGCACGCCAACTCCGACTATTTATGAGCCTGCCTGCCTGCCCGCGGTCACGCAACAAGCCCAGAGACTGGGCGTGGGCACACAGTTGGCAGCTGATTCGGATGGATGCATGCCAAAGCAGGGCTGTTTACAGAGCAGAAAGGAGAAAGCAGGCGGTCTGTCGATAAATAGAAAGCGCCACCTGGTCAAGTGGTCGATCCAAGGTGAACGCGTTTAGGATCCGTCATCGCGCAGGGGCTGAGCATCATGCGTCCCGTCCCCCCCCCCTCACCCACTGGCCGTGGCAATGCCAGGCAGGAGTAGGAGGAGGGGGAGGAGGGGACTGTTCGGCCATGTGATTAGCCAGGCGGCAGCGAAGCCGTACCCCTCCGTGTGTTTTCATTAGTGTTCCATGCAGGAATCACACGGCACACAACACAGTCCTATGGTGTTTTCATCTCGTAGCGC
>CACRXP010000201.1:948405-985901 GCA_902702965.1 Spirometra erinaceieuropaei | reverse complement strand
TGTTGGCAGTTGAGTAAGAGGTCAGGACACCTGACGGCAGTATAGACGTCCCCGGCCTTCACACAACCTTGGCGCGGCTTCCAGAAAACAGAGTCATGCAAATGCCTGAGTTTTGGAGTTCTTATTTGTCGTGGCGTATCTCGTGAAGTATCAGTTATGATACTGAAATGTCATCTCGACTATAAATATTCGCTCAGGTGAGGTTGTAGTATTCCCTGCCATGAAGCATAACCCGAAAACATTTCGGCCGTGAAAGGGTTTCAGCTTTGGGTGCAGGCCTTTCCGGTCGCAGGCAAAAGCCACGTTTGGCAAAAATGGCTACTTAATTAGTATGAGTAATTTTCACCTACGATGCCCCTATCAACTAAAATATATTTTATAGAAAACATACGCGAAAATATTGTTTCTTGTGGTCATTTTTTGGTAGATTTAGTCTTCTTCCAATTTTTTAATCTGGTAAGATGTGATTATGTAGCCCACCTGATCCACACAATACTGTTGAGGTTAGAATTTTCGGGTTAGGGTTTGGGGTCAGTGTTTGGAGTTAGGACCGGTGGTTAGGGGTTATGGTTATAGGTTAGAGTTAGGGGTTAGGGCAGCTATTTCTCAAGCACTCAAAGTACAACCGCACATCCCCAATAACTTTTCTCCTGCACACAAATACTTGACCTCGTCGCTAGTGCGTCCCCTGGCCCCACCTCTAAAAACCCGTATTATCATCTGTCCCGTATTAGAGGTGGTTGGGGTTTGTTTACTTCAGGTGAGGCTACATAAGCACATCTGACCAAGTCCCTTAATGTATGGTCAAATTAAGAAGTTTGCGCAGGTAGAGTTGTGGAATCATCGATCTCCCGACAAACTGGCCCGCTATGGGCGGCATTCAGTGCAAAAATGCGATGGTTTCCTTCGAAAAGCATGAAGGCATCAAATAATATGTGCCTGTCAGTAAACATTTAGGCGCCATACGGTAGACCCCATTCAACGGGACGATCAATCTGACACAAGTGTCTTGCTGCCTGACAGGAAGCGAACCGCGTCAACGATTCCAAAGACCCCTCTTGTTAAACCCTGGCTCATATGGTGTTTGAGGTCAGGTCTTATGTATCTCCTGTAAACGCACTGTGCGGTTTTGTCGGTCACTAGACCGGTTTCCGTCTTTGGTCGCCTTACTGTTTGAACAGGGTGGGCATGGGAAGAGTGAAGTGAAATAATTCATATTGACTCAACTGTGAAAAACTTGGCACCTCGATGGGATTCGAACCCACGCAGTTAGGGGAAGGCTTTAGTACAGCCAACGCTCTAACCACTTGAGCTAGGAGGCCCCGCCGGACGACCCGAGTTTAACCACATTTGGGTCAAGTTTACCCGCCCAACCTACTGCAACGTCTGGAATCCACCACATCTGATACAGTGAGTTGACTGCCCAGGCAAGATTTCCTAAATAATTCACCTAGAATCCACCAGATGACTACCAGGCTCACGGAATTTCGATATTTTCTAAGACCTCGAAATGTCTATTAAAATAACATTGTATGTGTCCGTAAATAAATGCTCCTCGTAAAGTATTCAGTGTACTCCACATCCATTGCAAAAATTTTGAGTACTATGGCATAGGGAGATTATGATTATCCCTAGATGGGAAGTCAGCCATTTACTCCACATATACACACATACATTACCTGCGGTAGATGTGCTAACACACAAAATGTCGACCGAAATTCTGAAATGTGTCTTTGACTCGAAAAGTTTACTTAAAAAGGCTGTAATATTAATCACCGCGCAGCATAATTCCACAATAATTCAGATGCATCAGGATTCCAATTTTTGAAAGAAATTCCCCCCGGCTGCCTGCAAAAACTGCATTCTGTAAAAAAAAATACTACTTAAGTAGCATGATTTCTTATCGTTGATTATCGGTGCCCTCATAGATTCAGACATATTTCAAATAAAACTTGCATAAAAAATATTCATAATTTTGTTAGTTTGACAGCAAATTTCGTCTTCTTCAAATTTTATGCTTGAATCAAGGGTACAATTCGGTTTTAAAAAAGTCTCTGATTACGAGACTTTTTAAGACCGCGAAATGCCCGCTATTATAACATCGTGCCTCTACACCTACTAATGGGGCCCGCAAAGTTTACAATATGGCTCAAGTCCACTGCTAAATTTTACGAACCCCATGTGGTCTCCACTTAATAGAGTACATAAACGTATGATTTCCCTGAAATGGAAAAGATACTGCTGGTGGTTTGGAGACCCTGAATGCAAGTGTAACGGCATGTCGGGTTCAAAATTATTCGGAAATTGGAAAAGTTTTTAAAAACCGAATTATACCTTTTCATCAAGTTTAAAATCTAAAGCAGACGTAATTTTCTGTTAAATGAGTAAAAGGATGACTAGTTTTATACATGTTTTCTAGCACATATGTCTGGATTTATATAGGAATCGAAAATTAATGAGAAAAAGCCATGCTACATAAGTAGTCATTTTCTACTGAGTGCAGTTTTTACTGGCAGCCGGAATGAAGTTCGGAATTATTATGGGATTATGCTGCATGGTGATTAATATTAAAACCCTAATTGAGTAATCTTTTCGAGCCGAAAAGGCATTTCAGAATTTCGGTTAACTCTTCATGAGTTAGCAAATCTACTGTAACTCGGAAATATCGTCGTCGAAGGCTAGTACTGCGTGCATTTGGTGTAGATATCTTTGGTTGCTGAAGTGATTTTAGGCGTAGAAGGCCTTTTACTACTGATGGATTCATTTCAAATCAGCATAATGGAAGGAAAGCCGGCCAAGATTAGGCGCGATCGGACGTTTCCTGATATCTACGTAATTTTCTGAGATATTTGACATCATATCTCAAAATCTCTAATTTTTACGCGTTGTGCTATGGGGGAAATTAACATAAGCAAAACAGTTTTCAAGTGAATCCAACCCAGGGACGCAAAATGGATTTTACGTTCTTGAAAAATATCGTTCTGTGCCCCTTAAGGCTGTTCACAGGGAACACACGCCAATGCTTTCTCTGCGCATAACTAGAAAAAGGATGAAAGAATTCGGCCTCCATCAGCAAACCATCATGACAAAGGCACTTTTAAGTAGGAAACTTATTAGAGAACGCCTTTTCCTTGTTCAAGAATGTGTTGGCTGCAGACTTTTTTCCTGGGAAAGTATTAACTTTCGTGATGAAGTCTTGTTTTAAAACAAAGTTCCGAAGTCGGTCCATATGGTCATACGTGGAAAGAACTTCCCATGAGAGCACACTGCATCGGCACCAACTTTCAAGAAATTTTGACGCCTGATGGTTTGGATAGCCATCGAATTCGGAGGCGACCAATCAGGAGTGCAACACCGGAGACGACAAATAGCAAGGTGTTCATCGACGACGTAAAGGATGCCTTCGGCGGATGCCTTCATCGACGTCGAATGAACACGGGATAAAGCTGCTGTTCACCGCTTAAAGGAGGCATAGGTAAGATGTGGTTATGTTGCCGCACCTGATGGACACAATACTATTGGCCTACTTCAATATTTTGATTTGGTGTTGCTGTGGGTTGCGGTGTGTGTGTGTTCTGTTGGCGGCCTTGTTTCTTTGTTGCCGTGCCCACCGCTTTCGGCTTAATGCCGGTGGCCCTTCTTGACTTCCGGCCTGCCGTCTCCTCCTAACTTTTGCGTTGGATGTTTCAGGGGTAGGGGTTAGAGCTGCGGTTAAGGGTTGGGGTTAGGGTAAGGCCTTTGGCTTAGGGGTCAGGGTTAGCGGTTAGGGCAACTATTTCTCAACCACTTAAAGTACAACCGAGCATTCCCAGAAGCTTTTCTTTTGCATACAATTACTTGACCTAGCCGCCGGGGCGTTTCCCAGCCCCACCTGTAAAAACCCCTATTACCACCAGTACCGTATTACATGTGGCTGGGATTTGTGTACCTCTGGTGTAGCTGCATAAACACATCTGACTGATGTATAATTTAAATTCAGCTTATGGCTATAACCTAATATTTTAGACCACAGCCAGCCTCTCCGACTGCGACCTTCGGAGCATTTTTATTCTCGCCGGAACCTGAATCCAATTGAAGATTTTTTTCGCGTTAATCTAAAGGAATTGGGAAGAGGCAAGAAAACATCTTCCAATGAAGCAAAAGTAGGTTTTTGTGCCTAGTAATTGCATAGAACAAACCGCCATGGACAACTTACCAGTCTCTTCATCCTCCTGGTTTTCAGCAAATTTAAAGACCAACGACAATCGTTTTGCCGCTGTAGGACATTTTCCCTCTCGCTGGCAGCTGTATTAGGCCTGCCCTTCAGTCATTATATTATTTGATTGTTTTTCGTAAAATTGATTATTTTTTAGCTAGCAAATAATACTGTATAAACCAAACTATACCTTCTTTTGAAGCTCGGTCGTTTCTTTAACGCAGTATAACTTTCGTGGATGCGGGCGGGCGGTTTGTGCGCTACAAGGATTTTAGTTCGCAGTTCGTGACCTTTCATCTCAGATAGGTCACGAACTGTGCACGCAGTACTGATTGCGAGGATCAAGTTATCCACGTCAGTTGGCAATCTTCCAAACTGCGGCCTTCGGTGCACCGTGATAGCTTTAAGCACGTCAGATTGTTGATAGTGATCAAAGTGCGCAGAATCCTCGACATCACGATTTGATCCTATCTCCAGGCCCCAGCCACTGTCCGAGTCGGTCAGTTGACAGGTGCGGGGAATGGGGCCCAATGGTTGACATAGTTAGTGGCCTCGTATGCGCGTGCCACATACACTACTCGGCCCCCCAAACACAAGCACCAGGATTTCACACAAATGGGGTTACCCAGTCAACCACTACCACCACCGCTGCTGCCGCCGCCACCACCACCCCGTCCGCGCCACCAGCAACGTATAATCCATCACAAGCTGTCCTCACTGCGATCGCACATTCACCTAACGCATCAGCCTGGTCAGTCACCCGCGCATCCACCGCGCTGTGATCGGCGAACCAAGGCCAGGAGCCCCCACATACACTCGCCGCATCCGTCTTCACTGTACACGCCCATTCATTCACCGCAATGAGCTTATTCGGCCAAATGCCCATCCGCGACAGCGGAATTCACCGTCATACCGACACGTCAAGTACACCTTACATACTCCTTAATTCTTCTGCCGGCAGGATGGTAGTTGGTAGCCCTGCCCACTGATTCTACAATTGTACCTACTGGTTCGATTTCGGTTTCTATGATAACGTTCTCATTATATCTGGGGGGTGCACGCACAGAGGCCCTGTCCAAATGACTTTCTTCTTCACTTTAACCGCCCCGAGAACGAGGCGCTGCAAGACTGTCTATATAGACTCATTGTATTGCACCCCCACACGGAAATCTTTAGTAAAAGGCGAAAGATTTATCCTAAACGGATTATGATTCATCATGCTTTCCATTATGCTTCTAGTTGCATGTGCGCACAGTATTACCTGCATCAGATTAATTGCTTAGGTACTATCCTAGGCGGATTGCTGCGGGTCTCCGTTTCGTCGGTTTGCCTGCATCCTTGGGTCTTTTTACTCCAGACCTCCAGTAGAGTCCGGTGCGATCGTGTACGAAAGGACAACCGACGCTCAGTTAGGGTGTCTACCGATACTCCATCCACTGCATCAGTCGTATTGTCAGTGTTGCCCTCCACCCCCCGCCTTTACGAACAGCCCGGTTGTATTTGGTCGCAGGGGTTTGGCTGAAAACTGTGACGCCTTGTTAACACCGCCATGGCCAGTTAGCGATCCTTTCCTGTACTTCCAGTTTAAGGCACTACGGCACTCCCCCCGGGCGCTTCGACATTGCTGGGTTTGAACTGTAAGCACTTCACCTACTACATCGCGCACTTATTACCTCTTGGGTTCAGACTACAACAGCAAGGCGTCTCATGCGTCAGTCAGACCCGAAGTGTTTACCTTCCTCGCATTTTTCACCTTATTTAAATTAGGTTTCCACTTTATCAGGATCGTCATTTCCAGTCATTCCCTACAAGCGTCATTTACGCCTCCACACATTTGCCCCACCCGTATAGCCCCTATTACCACCGGTCCCGTAAGTCAGGTAGCTAGGAGTTTTCGGTACCGGGAGGGCTACCAACTACCATCTAACCCTCCTGCTCCCAGCACTACCAACTCGCCATTCACCAACGCGACCACCACTAGCAGCATCACCACTGCAATCGGTTCAGAAGCCTCCAACCTATAATGGCCCCACTGCCTCCGAGTATGCACATAACACAACGGCCTAATGGTTCACTTGCGGACCCATTGTACAGAGACTAGAGAACCAGGGCCTGGAGCACCAATATAACCCGTTGTCATCGTCTCAATCCCTCGCACTGCCCTTGGATATCAGCCATCGCATGGGCCTACTACACATGTTCAAACCAGCCCACACACAACCACATCACCACACATGAACACGCTCGAGCTCACACAACGCGGGCACGAACTGGGCACCCCTCACGTAAGTGTGAAGTGACCAGGGGTGTGGTGGCGGGTCGAAGTGCGGGCTCACGCCAAGCCAAACACCTACGTCCGACACCGGCCCCGGCTTTGTTGACTTTGTCATGACATGACACCGGGAGCGGGTGGGTTAGAGAGAGAGAGAGAGAGAGAGAGAGAGAGCGTTTGGTGAAACGAAAATCATATCACACAAATGGCGACGTATGAGGCAGTATGTCTGAAGTCGGTGACGCCCACTGATATGATCAAATTGCAGAATCCAGACGGATCAATCTGACCAACTCACCGTCCCTGCGCCCACCCTGCTCTGGGACACACGGTGGACATTGTCCGAATCGACGGTCATCCCCTCGGCATATAACAATTGATGTTTGAGGGAAAATCACCAAAATGTGGAGTGGAGTAGCAGTTTTCGGCAGCTGACAACAACTAGGCGCCAAATGGCGGCGTATGAGGCAGTATGTCTGAAGTCGGTGACGCCCACTGATATGATCAAATTGCAGAAGCCAGACGGATCAGTCTGACCAACTTATGAAGACATACTAATCCCGGTCAGATTTGGTTATGTAGCGGCACCTGGGGTAAAGAAACCCCAGCCACCTGTAATAGGGGACCGGTGGTAATGGAGGTTTTCACAGGTGGGGGCGGCGAACGCACAGGCGACGAGGTCAAGTAATTGTATGCGAAAGAAAAGCTGTTATGAATGTGCGGTTGTACTTTGAATGGTTGAGAAATAGTTACCCTAGCCCTAACCCTAACCCTAACCTCAAACACTACCCCCTAACTCTAATAACTAACCCTAACACTAGTGTGTCCATCAGACGGGGCTACATAACCGCATCTTACTAAAATCCCAAATCTCGCCACCAGAGAACTCGAACATCAACGCCACCGACGATATGGCATTCTCTGCCATACATCAAGGGTGTTTCAGAAGCGACCGAGCGCACTGCCGCATAGCTAGGTGTTGGAATTGCACACCGCCCAAAGCCACCATCCGCAACAAGGTCATAAAAAATTTAAGACCGGTTAAAACCTGAAGAGCAATCTGGAGTAGTGTATCGCATTCCGGGTCAAAATTGCCCTTGTAACTACACAGGACAGACTGGACGCATGCTCGGATCGCGCATACACGAACATAAGCTGGCTGTGCGGCGAGGCGACGCATTATCACAAGTGGCCACCCACACCTACGAAATGGGTCACGAGTTTAACTTCGCAGCCACCAAAATAGTCGCCCACGCCGGAAACAAAACAGGCCGAGAATTGATTGAAGCCTGGGCCTCGGATGAGAACTCGGTCAATCGGTTTATCGATCTGGCGCCGGCGTACAGAGCCCTGCGTAGTCACCTCCAGTCGTGCGACGTCGGTCGATGATTGGGCCTACATACCCTATAACTGCCGCTTGTCCTGTTTCTGCCACTACCTCTGACGATGGACTCCTGTACGAGTCTGAAAGCTCAGGACAATAAACGAAGTGTTCCGGTGCTCGACTCTTCTTCTTCACTTATCTCCTCTCTTCCCTGAAAGCTGGCGAGGCATGTGAACAGCGGACCAGGCAACCATTCGACAACTTCAACAGTCTAGTGCCATATTTTAAATACCCCTGACGGCCAAATCGTTGTTACCATGATCTGGCCAATTAACCCACTGTATAGGCAACCAACCAAAAAGCAGACCAAAGCAGGGAGTCTTCCGAATTCTGCATGGTCTTGTTGCAACTATCGATTTTTCAAAATTACTTGCTCAAAACATCCGATGATCAGTAAAGTGGTCGAAGTGTGATTGGTCTCAAGGAGATGCTTTCCTAATCAAAAGTCAGAGAACAATTTTTCTACGGAACTAAGTCGGCCGTGGGTGTTGTCAGTCACGACGCGAGGTGCGTGCTCGCGCACGTCTGAGCTTTGTCTGACCTCGGCCAATCGTTGAAGACAACGATATCGATCGGCGTCGCGGTGTTCGTGAGCCGAAAAGGAAGTCACACGCGGTGCAAGCAGTGAACAGGTAAGAGGAATTCGTTAGGTGCCATCACACAGAACAGACTGCCTCAAATTAGTCCTTCTTTTATCCAAAAGTAATCCACTCGCTTGCAGAATTTAACTGCAGCCGCAGGATCGTCTAGGGTAGGGGTCGGCTACGTTGTCCTGGTTCCAAATGTAGGCGCGATGTGGGCATTACAAATAAATAAAGCTGAAGCAGAATGCTGAAATCTTTAATGTGGGAAAGCAACCAAAGCTAAAACGGAAAGGGGCAACCTGATGTTTCGATTTAGAGGTGGGTTGGTTTTAGGGATTGAGTTAGTGTCAGACTGAGAATTTAGTTTAGGGTCAAGGTTTGTGTTGATTTTAAGGGTTCCGGTTAGAGTTAGGGTCTGGATTGCGATTTAGGTTCTCGTTTAGTGCTGAACTTGGGGTTGGGGTTATTATCAGGATTAGGGTAGGATTATAGTTAGGGTTTGGGTTAGGGTTAAGGTTTGGATCGGAGTTTAAGTTAGGCTTAGGGTTTTTGATAGATTTAGGGTTAGGTTTAGTGTTAGCGCTAGGTTCATAAGTACTTCAAGGATTAGGTTTACTTTGGAGGTTAAGGTTAGGTTTACCGTTACTGTTGGGGATTTTACTGCACCGTGTGTCCTCTCAGCCGGGTTTTTTGTGGGGATTTTAGGCTTGCTTCGGTCTCGCGGCAGACTTACCATACATCCGGCTGCCCTTTTCCGTTTCAGCCTCGGCTACTTTTCCCCCCACCAGTTTCAACACACACCTCCCCCTTCGACTTACTTTCCTTTCAATGCCCCCACATTGCGCTTACACTTGGGCCCCGGACAGCGTAATCAATCCTTGCAGGGTGCAGTCCCAAGCACCTGGTTGCACCCAGTTCTGTTAATCTTGACAGCTGTTTGCTTCCCGCCCTCTCTGCAGCCTTGCCCGACCCCAGCTGAGCCGTGCACTATTACCTGCTGAAACCTCGGCAGTTGGCCGTGTATTATATCGAGCTGATAGAGACAACGGCGATGGCGTCCGAGAAAGCGGACAATCGTAGACAGGACGCCATTTGTTGGGGGTAAGTAAAAATGGACTTGAACAACACCCGAGTCTCACCCCTCAGGGCGGAGAACAAACAAGCAGTATTGCCAGCCCGCGCGTGTTTAGACATCAAGGGCGTGACTGGCTTGCCTTGGCTGGCAGCCAGCTTTTCGATCGTCAGGTCGTGGACGCTGTTGGCCCAAAGACGCCAGTAAGTGTTGGCGCGGATTCTGGTTGTACGCGCGCAACTTCCAGACGCGTGAGAAATGCCATTTTGATGGGGTGTAGCGGCCGAGGGTAGCACACACCAAAGTAGAGAAGCGCTGGGGAGGGATCCTGGCGGCGATCGATCTTAACAGAGTTGTTTTCATCTCCTGATACTCATTCGCGTGCAGGAGAAAACGGTAAGCCAGATATGGGATAAAGTATAATGGAACGAGATGGGCAGGGGAATTACGCATAATAATTTTTAATGTACATGTAGGATGAGATACAGCAACGAGGCAACCTGTGTGGATGGAAAGACGACCCTGACATGCTATCTAAGCGACCGGTGGGGATGCAGCGCTGTGGGCAACTGCAGAGAAGGGCCGAGGGGAGCCGAGCACCGAGGGGAGCCGAGGGGGCCGAGCACGCACTTAACCATCGCCACGCCAGGTCCGCGCCAAAAAGTGCTAAAGCATTCAAACAACCCTGTTCAGTTCAAGGGACGTTACGGGAGAACGGGGCACTGAAGTGGACAGATTTGCACTTGTACTATAACATCCCCCAGGATGAAACCCCACCTATCGGTTACTGGTGGGCGACCGTTTGCGGGGGTAAAGTCAGTCTAAAAGGATGGCGTTTCGCCTGCACCTAACAACCACTTTCGAAGGAGGATGGCAACTGAATTCCACCTTCGAAGAGCTTTTACTGGCATAGCCAATGGAGGCAGGAATGGCCATTTCTGGTTCATATGTGCTCCACAGTTCTAGAGGTCCAATGACCCTGAAAAGCAATTCACCTCTATGAGGGTGCGGCCGAGATGCCCTGATTCCGGGGAACAGAAATGCAGCATGCGTAATTTCACCAAGCTCCTATCTTCTAAACTAATGAAATTGTAAATCAGAATTTCCTTATAGTAAGATGTGGATGAGGTGTATTCTATGCAGTTTGTTTGTCTACGAAAATAAAGTTTAGAGATGAATGCGTGTTCCTCTCTCATGCGACAAATGTTAACTAGTCCATCATCCACCTGTTCAGTTCAAACGACTGGCCTGTAGGCACATGACTCATCTAAAGGGTCCAACCATTGGGGTCTCTCCAAAAAAAACTGTCGTTCCTCAGAAGTCGACTTCTAGGTCTTTTGATTTGACAGGGCAGTATTTGACAGGAGCATTTGGCGTCGCGGTATCTGACGTTCGGCGAGTGCTAATGGCCTTCAACCTTCCCTCGCAGTCAGTACTGGTCACCTGCGGCAGAAGACATAGTACCGCAGTCACTATGTGGCCCGAATAGTCTGGGACCCCAGTTCGATAATCAGGAACGAAGACAGGTGCTCCTACGGAAAGCTTGCTGCGAGAGACAGGAGAAGTCTGCGCGAACCGGAATAGAAGATGCAACCTCCTGATTCACACACATTACGACTTGTCATGGCAACGATCGTCATCACCCAATCAGTAATGCGAGCTAATACTACAGCCACAACTACAACTACTACTGTTTCTGATGACAGTTCGATCATCGTTGCCGACGATGTCCACCGTTTGCTTCACAGAAGGGTGACAGCTGGGACCACTACCCACACATGAGTTAGTTTAAAATGATAGTAGGCCTGCGCAGCATCTATCGCACTCTCTCCTCCCTCCCAACCCGAGCCCGGTGCCAAGACAAGGACAGGAAGATCGGAGACAGGAGCGGTCGCAGGTGGCTGGCACGGCGTCAACCCCCACCCAGGCCTACCACCACACCCTTTGGTCCACAACGCACACTGATCAGGATCTTACATAGCAAGAGAGGAGAGAGGCGGCTCGAATCCTACGGAGCGGGAGTGCCATAGAGGCCACATTAAGAAGGAGCCAGTGCAGCCTGACTCTCGGTCCACTAGGCTGCCACTCCATTTAAACACACACTAGAATGACTGCGAGGTCTGAGTTCCATCGTCAGTTGGCAGCCTTCCAAGCCATAACTTTTAGCCCACCGTGAAAAATTCAGACGCGTCAAATTTTGTACAGTGTGGAACATGCGCCGAGACGTTCACTTCACTCTCTCTCCCCCCAATCCCAGGTCTCGGTCACTGTCCGAGCCAGTCAGCTGTCTGATGTCGGAAATGGGGCCCAGTGGCTGACACCACCATTGCCTCGGAGTGATGGTGAAACATCTAAGACGATTGATTATCGGAGGTCTCGGTCTATATTTTATTTCCGTATAAAAGGTGCTAGACCAGTGATTATTGAAGCGTGACATTGAGCTCTCTAGTCCATTACCGGTCTCGAATGGCAACGATTAATAGCCCCTGTGGAGCATCGGACAAGGTATGACGAGGCGGTGACATTTTCATCCAACAGACAAATTTTGGGGATCGCCGCTGGATTACCCAGTGGGACAGTTCTACTGGACGGTCAGCAGTACGGTAGTGTATCGCTAGAAACTGTGGTCCTTCATTCGGCCAATCATAAGTCCAAACACCATCCGAGATCGGAAGCAACGATGTGTCGACGCCATGATAATTACACCGCAGTTCCGCTTCAGAGGACTGGAGGAAAGACACCAGTAGCAGTAGTAGTAGTAGTAGTAGTAGTAGTAGTAGTAGTAGTAGTAGTAGTAGTAGTAGTAGTAGTAGTAGTAGTAGTAGTAGTAGTAGTAGTAGTAGTGACTGTCAGAGCCCCGACGAGATAGGTGCTTCATAAGTTCGTATCACTGCACCTGGGCCAACCTGGTGGAGCCACGAGGTGGAAGTCATCGCTTGCGACGGTCGAAGTACCATTGGCGACTGCCTACTGAATAGTAACCTCCAATACCAGCCCATTTGGTCGTCGAATGGAATGTCAATGGGTCTTCCTTCAGAGTACTTGTAATTCCAATCTCATTGGTCGCGCCAAGGACGGGAATTAGGCAAAAAGAGTTCAAATTAAAAACTTTTAAAACAGGCAAACTGAGGGTTAGCCACACAGTCTTCTAAAAGCGGTAGATTTCGCTTTTTATTTCCAGCTTACCAGCCGTCTCCTAAACGTATGGGATATTTGCGACGTAGTCTTGCTATCGTAATATAGAAAGGGTAACCCGTTCATTGCAAGCCCCTCTAATCATCCGGGGCCTAACGCTTGTGCCAGTAAAAAAAAACCCTCTGTTCATTATCGCAAAGAAGATTCGCACGCAATTGTGGCGACTCAGCAGTGAGGGTGTACTCAGAGCGCCACAATAACCTCGACCCAGCCCCACTTCAGAGGAGAAGCGGAATTACGCCAGTAGGAGTAGTGCATTATGTACAGAAGTCTAATGGCTGTCAGAGCCCCCCGACGCAGAGCCGGCTGTAGGCCGGAGCGCGTCCCTGAGCGTGAGTGTCACTTGAAAGTCAGTCGGCGTCCGCCTGGTCAGTTGACTAGGTGATAGTGCAGTTTGTGGCGCCTGTGATTGGCTGTCCGCTAGGCTGAATGTACTCACGTTCTGGTGTGTCGTAGGTGCCGGAGACAGAAGGTTTAATGTCATTTGAGGCGCTACAACAGTTCGACCGTTGTGACCGACGACATCCACCGTATGCTCCGCAGTACAGTAAGAACAGGGACGGAGACTTAAAGTGGGTGAGCTAACTCATGGAATGTCAACCGAAATTCCGAAGTGAATTTTCGTTTCAAAAAGATTTATTAAGTAGGGTTGTAAAACTAATCAGTCTGCAGTATAATTCTATAATAATTCGGTTATCTTAGGATGCTGGGTTTCGAACGAATTTCCTTCCGGCTGCATACAAAGACTACACGCTGTAAAAAATGACTACTCACGTTGCATGCATTTTTCTCATTTATTTCCGATGTCCCTTAAAGTCGAATTATATTTCATGGAAAACATGCATAAAAATATTCATTCTTTTACTTATTCGGTAGAAAATTACGTCTTCTTCCAATTTTATACTCGAAGGAAGGGTATTATTCGGTGTTCAAAAACTTTGATAATTTCCGAATAATTTTGAATCCACACCACCGCCACACTTGCATTCAGGGTTTACAAACTACGAGCCGTATATTTTCCGCGTACGGAAAACCATACATTTTCATACGGTATTGGGAGGAGACCATATGGGGTTCATAAAATTAGGCAACGGATTTGAGCAATATTGTTAAATTTACAAGCCACATTCGTAAATGCAGAGATATGACGTTTTATGAACGGCCATTTCACTGTATCTCGTTTACAACGTACACTGACCAGGATTTTACACAAAAAATGCGGGGGGGGGGCGGTTGCGTGCGCCTGAACGTGGACGTTTTATCACACCCCCAATGTTGGTATTTGTTATGGGTGCGTATTGCCAATAACGTCTGCCGGACTCCGATCTAGCACAAACATGCACGTGTACCCAACGCAGGCGGTTCACGGGCTGGTTTTGTTAGATGGGTCACCAGCGCTTCGACGAACGGCAGCTCACCAGTGCCTCTCTACCTGACATTTTCTGTCGCTGCAGATCGGGTATTTGTTCAAGCAGGAATGGGCGCACACCGATTCACTGGCTGTCCGGAACAAACAAATTCCGAGTGGGTGACAGAGGTCACAAATAGAGTAACCATTTGCCCGGCCGAATTCCCTCAGCCTACGATTGCAGAGGAGATAAGAATGGAGATGTGGGTAGACTGATAGACTTATCTTGCCTTTACTCAAATGACCATCACTCTGACCACCATGTGTAAGCAGAAGCCATAACAATTGAACCGTCCTTGTCGACGATGTCCACCGTGTGCTCTGCAGTACGGTGGGAGCAGGCACGGTGGCTTTTGCGTGAGTAGACTTGCACGGCATCTGTCGCACTCCCTGCTTCTCCTCCCTCACCTGGTCCCGGTATCAAGACATAGTCAAAATGACCGAAGGCGGGAGAAGGCGCAGGTGGCTGGCCCGGCCAGACCCGCACCCAGACGAACTATCACACCCCCTGGTCCACAATAAATACTTTACCAGGATTTTAGCCAACAACACAGCATTACAGCAGGTCAGAAAGAGAAGGATGGCTGTGCAGCTGTAGTCACGACCTGTGTACCCAACGGGAGCGAAAACGCATCTACCGACAGCAGAACCAGGCGCCAGAGAACTGCCAGCGCACACCAGGCTGCGAGGGCACTTAGCCTGAGCCATCTACCACCAAAGGCCGGGTAACCAGTCAGTCATCGACTTAGAGGTACTACCCGTAGAATACAAACACATATGCTCCAAGTGTGCATGGCACCAAAAGCACAGACGGGTGCTCTCAGCGACGGCGTACATCGGGTGGGTCATGAACATCTTATCGTTGTCCTGCCACCTGGAACTCTCTGCCACTGCATATGCGGCAGTAATTTCTAAATGAACTGCCTCACACCGGTCATTTGGTAGAAACAAACCAAGACAATTCTCTTTCAGACTACCCTCACTCTTAGTCGAGTTCGACCTGGTGCGCCTCCGTCGCACATGCGTCCTCCCCCGCCCCCAGTCTTCTTGACACTGTCTTAAAACCAGGTCCAGGTGGGAAGTGCAGAAGAAGGAGTGAGGTAGATGCTGTACAAGTCTGCTACCACTGTAAACTAATTCACGCTCAAGTCACCGCGTCTGCTGCACCTAGCTGTAGAGCACACGGTGGATATCGTCGGAATCGACGGTCTAACTGTCGAGCCTTCGTCTGTTCGTGAGCTCTGACCCACATCTGAAACCGGTTTACCCTGGAGAGCAAACAGGTCGCCTTGCATTTCTATAGCAGATGAATCGATGCTCATTTGCTATGACTCAATCAATACGCTGATGGCATCTGTAAGCTTTTATTCCCTACCGACTGATGGAGTCGTTACAAGCGAAAATGCGAGTTCCAGGAACTAGTTGATCAGAAGAAGAAGAAGCGATCGCTGGAACAATGGCTTTATTCGCCTGACGTTTCGGATTCTCTCTTGAATCCATCATCAGAGACAGTTGCAGAAAAGGGTGGCTAGTGTACAGGCAGTCGCAGTATTTATAGGATGCGGTCGCCATGCTACCGCATACCTACAGCAATTAACCGTGCTCCCTTCATCAAGGATTGTTGCCCGCAGGTGCGCTAATGGCTTGATGGCCGGCATGCAAGTTGTTAATTGCTGACATCTCATCACCCGTGTTGGATGCTGGCGTGATGATCGCTCGGCCATCTGTCTCACGTGCTTGCGCGCTCCTCGGGTGGTCAATTGCTTTGGCCAGTCTATGCCTCAGGACAGAATATGGAGTGGGGATGTCGTTGCACTTGTTGATAGACTGAGGTCCCGTGAACCATGACTCAAGCAACTCGCGGCTCACGCGATTATCCCCTCTCGCGAGAATTTCGGCCTCATCGAACTTGAATGTGTGGCCGGGTCTCGTCGAATGGGCCGCGACCTGAGAGTTGGCGTCATTTCTCCGTACACCTGCCACGTGTTCGGCAATTCGCGTCCGGAGCAGTCTTCCAGTTTCTCCGACATAGTTGCTTTGTCCGCAACTGCACCAGATCCGGTAAACGACTCCGGTAAACGGCACAAATCTGCTTCAGTAGAAAGTGACTGAACGAGCCCGCGAGCAGAGAGCGACACGCGATGCAGCACTGGGGAACAAATTCCACAAACTGCCTGATCCAACGTCATCCAGAAGCGGCACACTGGTACACAACCTGTCGTCAAAGGAACTGACGAAGGAGCAAGCACAGGTTTTACGGCACGAAGCCTCATTCAACACAGCTGACGCCAAACCTGCCAACATGATTGCAGCAGTGGAATCGGCCATTAATCAGACGGAAGCGGCGGAGGAGAC
Organism: Spirometra erinaceieuropaei; assembly: GCA_902702965.1. NCBI lineage: Eukaryota > Metazoa > Platyhelminthes > Cestoda > Diphyllobothriidea > Diphyllobothriidae > Spirometra > Spirometra erinaceieuropaei. The sequence goes on along the minus strand of CACRXP010000201.1, from coordinate 969,436 downwards.
GAAGAATCTTATCCGACACCAAGTTACGTCCCTCCTTATGACTCACAAGCCGCGCGAAACACTCACAAAGGTCGAACGCCATGCACTAAGAGAACTCAAGGCCGACAAGAACATCGTCATTGTGCCCGCGGACAAGGAGCGTTCCACCGTCGTACTGGACAGAACAGACTACGTTCAGAAGGCCAAAAACCTACTGGAGGATCGCCAGTTCTATGTCCCATGTGAAACCAACCCCATAAAAACGCTGACACGCGAAATTAATGCAACACTGTTGGCACTGGAGAATTCGGGTGCAATAACAGCGACCGACCGACGCATGGCGAGAGCTAAAGAAACGGTTTTGGCCCGATTCTATGGTCTCCCAAAGGTGCACAAGGAGGGCGCTCCTCTCCGGCCCATTGTTTCGCTCAAAGGCACTCCAACGTACGGACTGGCAAGATGGCTGTTTCGGCGCCTCAAATTTCTGACCGCTGATTCGGACACCACGGTCTGTTCGTCAACGCAATTCCTGGAGAAGCTTAAAGGAGTAAGTCTCTTGCCCAATGAGGTCATGGTATCTTTTGATGTCACGTCCCTCTTTTCTTCTATCCCCCAGGATCTGGCAATCGAGACCGTCCAGCTACTCCTACGAAACAAATACGATGAAACGGAGAATCGCCTCGGACATGCCCAAGTCCTTCAGCTCCTAAAGTTCTGTCTCAGGACGTACTTCACGTTTGACGGAACAATCTACGAGCAAGTGAAGGGAACACCGATGGGCTCGCCGATTTCGGGATTCATCGCCGAGGCGGTGCTACAGCGGTTGGAGTCGCTGGTCTTCCAACACCACAGACCGAAATTCTGGGCTCGGTATGTGGACGATACCTTCGTCGTCATCGAACGGGATCAGGTGCTAACGTTCAAAGAACGTCTCAACAGCGTCTTCCCGGACATACAATTCACGATGGAGGAGGAAGAGAATAACCAGCTGGCATTCCTTGATGTCCTCGTCTGTCGCAAAGATTGTGGTGGCCTAAAGACCAAAGTGTTCAGAAAAGCAACGAACACGACGCAAATTCTGAACTTCAACAGTAACCACCCAATCTGCCACAAACGCAGTTGCGTAAGAACGCTATTTCGGCGTGTTGAAACGCATTGCAGTGAACCGGAAGACAAGGTTGCCGAATCCCAATATCTTCGACGGGTTTTCCGAGAAAACGGTTACCCGCGCAACTTCGTCAACCAGTGCTTGCNACCGCATCCTATAAATACTGCGACTGCCTGTACACTAGCCACCCTTTTCTGCAACTGTCTCTGATGATGGATTCAAGAGAGAATCCGAAACGTCAGGCGAATAAAGCCATTGTTCCAGCGATCGCTTCTTCTTCTGATGGAGTCGTTTCAGACAGCACCCCAGTTGTAGATTGAGCAGACTTCGAGATTCCCGGCTCAGTGTTCGCGAATTCACTTATTCGCGCATTCTTTTTTCGTGCAGCATATCCAAAACATTCGTCAGTTGTATTCATCTATTTTAGTGACTAAATAGATTTCTTATCATAAAAATGATAATACTAATATACTAATATTAATGTAAACAGCAAACAGTATTTGGTGTTTGGACATTAATCCGGGTAGTTGTAAGTCATTTTAAATGAGTCTCAGGGATTCATGGATTTAAACTATTTGCGGTTAGATGTGGCCCCCTACCCCCGTTACTAAGGGGCCAAAGGAGGCAAGGGATTTTTCCCCTCATTCCCCCATGAAAGAGGCATGTGATAATTTGCAGAAATCCGTTAACTGGGCCATCTGAAGGAACGTTTCCGGTTTCTCAGTGAAGGGAGTTTTCCTCGAGAACGTAAACGATGAAAAAGCCTGTTTTAGACCACTATGTGTTTTTTTTAGGGTTAGGGTTAGGGGTGGAAGTTAGGGGTTATAATTCAGGTTGTGAGTTAGGGCAACTATTTCTCAACCACTCAAATTACAACCTCGCATTCCCAATAGCCTTTCTTTTGCATACAATAGCTTGGCCTCGTCGCCTGTGCGTTCCCCGGCCCCACCTCTAAAAAGCTTATTACTACTGGTCGTGTATTACAGGTGGCTGGTTTTTGCTTACTTCGAGTGGGGCTACATAACCACATCTGACCGAATTATGCCCTTGAAGCCCCCACGGGGAGACATGAGGTGATTTGTAGAAACTCGTGAACTGGGGCATCTGAGAGAACATTTCCTGTTCCTCAGTGAAAGGAGTTTTCCTCGCGATCGTAGACGATGAAAAAACTTATTTCAGACCACTACGTATATACCTAGACCTTCATGTGCCCCTTTGAATTGGAGTTGTTAGGTCAGACGGTCCGGCATCTTTTCAGAAATGCAGCTGCTGCTCTGGTTGTCAATGCATGGCTGGTAGACCATCGATAGCAACAGTGGTTAGGGGCATCGGACTTCTAACTAACAAATCGCGAGTTCGAGCCTCGGGTGTTCCACACTTCGGGCTTGGGTATTTCTGACTGACGACGACTAATAAGCCAGAAATGGCCATTCCAATCTCCCTTGTCTTTGCCGGTAATGCCATTCTGCCTATATCATGCGCCGCTGTGAGGCTGCTGGTTGAGCTCTAAAGAGAGCCCGTAAGGCACAACGGAACGAGTGAGTTCCGTAAGAACGGTCGATGAGAGCTCCTCTACCATTGTTCATTCCCGATCGAAACCGACAGGACAACGGGCCCGTGGCTCAGTGGTTAGAGGCATTGGACTTCTAACCAACAGGTCGCGAGTTCGAGCTCCAGGTGCTACTCATAGCTGGGTTTATCATGCGCCGCTGTGGGGCTGCTGGTTGGATTCGTGAGAGAGGAAGAGTCCGAAGACACAATGGGACGAGATCGATGAGCGCCCCCCTCTACCCACATCTGAACGCTTGTAATCGGTTAGAAACAGAGGATGTCTTTCGGACTGACATAAGCAATCAAAAAGACAGAGCTTCCTGGTGATGGCTAAAGCAACGGCCAATTCCTCGTTGAGTAGACAAATCACCCTTCGTCGCCCTAGGGCCAAGGCATGCATCCCAAACGTCATTGACTGTGGCACGCGCCCTTTACTCGCCCCAGCTGCCCACCAATCCCCTAACAGCCGACCTCTCCCAGGGGTTAATTCAATAATTTCGGACGAAAATATTAAAGGGCTACGTTGGATAACTGTAGAAATGTCAGAGCCCACATAAAGGACTGGTGAGTCAGTCGGTTCAGGTGTCTGCAGGAAAATTGGTGAAATGCGTGTTTGGCATAGCGCTTTTCCACTAAATTAGTAATAAATGTGGAATTCGTGAAGGCAGATCGCGTAATACCGTTCCCCCCTTCCCCACCCTGTCGGTGAACATCAACCTAACGAAGCACAGACATCATCCACCAATGAAAATTTGGACAGGTGAAACCCCATGCATGCTTTCCAGCATCGATAAGACCAGTCGAGTAGTGCTCATAGCTTTTTGAATAAAATTCCTCACACCGTCCCGATTTGCGCATTTTTGAGAAGAACAACCACACATTTGCGTAATACTCACCCGACCGAATCATCCTCCTGACTCACCAGGTTGGCACGGTTTTGACGACAGACGCAACCAGAGACGTTTTGGCATGCAGGCCACTCTCATGGGATTCTGCTATTTCTCACCCTAAGGTATGATCGCGTTCGACAGTTGTTCTTACAAAAGGCAAATGGATAAAAAAAAGCTCCACTGCTTAAATCTCTAGTGGCTGAAAAATGCAGTGAGCGACCGATCTCATGAAATGTTGGCTGAGATTCAGAAATGCGTTTTCGAATAGAAAGGATTACTTAGGCGCATTTGTAATACTGGTTATTTTGTGGTAGAATCCTGTAATATTTCGGACTTAGCAGGACGTCAGCTTTTTAATACAGTGCTTTTCAATCTTCTGTAGAAACCTTTCTCAGTAAAATAAAATGACTACTTAAATAGCATGCCTTTTGCCATTGATTTTCGATGGCCTTACACATTCAAATATATTTTATAGAAACCACGAACAAAAATATGCTTTCTTTCAGCCGTTTGACAGAAAATCACGTCACAGTGTTCCACACAGACGGCTTATATTTAAACTACGTCAAGTGTGTTTGAATGGAAATCTGTTGAAATGGTTGGCCGATTTTCTTACGGGCAGATCTCAGCGTGTGTGTATCGAAAAAGCTAAATCTGAATGGGCATCCGTGCACAGTGACGTTCCGCAGGGGAGCGTTCTGGGTCCAATTCTGTTCTTAATATACGTGAAGGACTGCCTGGACTGTCTGAACTGCGAGCGCGTAACGTTTGCCGATGATCTCAAGTTGTGGAAGTCAATACAGAAGCCGGAAGACTCTGTACAGTTACAAGACAGTCTGACTTACTTGCAACAATGGCGTGATGAGTGGTGTCTTAGCCTCAATCGTAACAAATTTCAACTTATCCAATTACGATCGAGCAACAGGGGGCCGTTGAGATTTGAGTCTCACTACTTTATAAGAGGTCACCAACTCGAATCAGTCAACCAGTTAAGAGACCTCGGTGTGTGGATAGCGTCAACTCTTAAGCCATCGTCTCACTGCGCCAAGGTATAAAAGAAAGCTATGGGTATCCTAGGCGCGATTAGAAGATCCTTCCTCAATTTTGACGAAGATTTTTTCGGCTCAGTATTTGGATCACTTGTTCGACCAATGCTGGAATATTGTTTTCGGGCATGGTGTCCCTAGACGAAACAAGATTACACCCTACTGGAGAACGTACAACGAAGAGCAACCAAGCAAGTCGGCGGATTAAGTAGCTTACCTTATGAGAGAGGCCTGGAAAAGCTAAAAGTATTTCCTTTATCTTATAGACAATACAGAGGGGATATGATCATGGCCTTCAGGATCGTCCGAGGGCTAGACTGTGCTCTTCAGGTTGACGATTTCTTCGAACTGTCGCGGACTACAAATCTTCGAGGACACCAATACAAATTGAAGCTAAAATATGCCAAACTCGAATTTCGGGCTAAATTCTTCTCCCACCGGCTGGTTGAAGGATGGAACAAATTGCCGAACTCCGTTGTCTTAGCGGAACACGTTGAGACCTTCAAAAGAAGACTAGATAAATTTATGCTTGGTGGTCAAACATTTATGCGATATCAATGATTGGCATAACTGCTATGCAAATATCTGCATGTTTTTTCAAACATCTGTCTGTAAATAGGGCTTTCCAAGGCTCTGTCTCTATCCTTCATATGTACTGAATACTGAATTTTACTGAATCTTTATATTTTATACCCGAAGAAGGAGTAAAATTAGGTTTTGAAAAAGTTTCTTATTACGAGATTTTTTAAGACCGCGCAATGTCCATTCATATAGCATCTTACCTGCCCGTTTGCCACTGCTCCTCATGAAATTAACAACATAGTCCGCATCCATTGCAGAATTTTATAAACTCTATATGATAACTTTTTAAAGGCATAGAAGAATATGTGATTTTCTTTACGCGGAACGTATACTCCTTGTAGACTGAAATCACTGAGCGCTAATGCAACGGCTGATCAGCCTCAGAATTATTCGGTAATTAGAAAACTCTTTTAAAACCTAATTATACTCCTTCTTCGAGAATAAAATATAAAGATGACGTGGCTGTCTATCAAACGACTGAAAGAAAGCATATTTTTCTTCGTGATTTCTATAAAATATGTTTGAATTTGCAAGACCGTCGAAAATCAATGGGAAAAATGCATGCTACATAAGTAGTCATTTTTACCGAGTACAGTTTCTGCAAGAGGTCAAAAAGACGTGCATTCAAAAGCCGACATCCTGTTGAGTCCGAAATATTATAGGATAATGTCGCAAGGTAATAAGTATTACAACCGCGCCTAAGTAATTTTTTCCATCCGAAAACGCATTTTGGAATTTCAACTAACATATCATGAGATCGGTCACTCACTCTATGTGTATATCCAAAAAACAGCTGAATTCGAGTGAAATTTAAAGGATTTATTCAGCGTCCTGAAATATTTTGATGTTTTCGATAGTATTTGCGGATGGACTGAGTATATCCTTAAAATAGGCTGAGAAACAGGCCGTCTTATATTACGTTTAATAACGGTTTATCTAACTACACTCCTGACCCAAACTACTGTAAGGGACTTCCGCCCTATCTCTTCATGGCTGAGCAGAATTTTTTCTGAGCAAGAAATCTGAGAAAGTGCAAGAAAGAATATGTTTTACCTGTTTTCGGAAGAAATATGATCAGATTTATTACAGTATCGAAAAAAATTGCAGAACTTTATTAGTCACTTTAGACAGTATGATTTTTGCGCATCCAAAGGTCGCCATACTAGCCTTAATGACATGTCTTACGACCATGCTGCATGATACTCAATCTTGTAACCCCGCCTAAGTGATCCGTCTACTGAAACCACATTTCAGAAGTTCACTTAATGTCCCTTGATATATTTCGCTTACTGCGCATCAGTAGTTCGTTCTAAATCATCTTGCTACGCAAGTAATCCATAACCACTGGAAGAAACTGTCTAATGCACTTCCTAGCTGAAACACAACATCCTTGGCTTGCAGTTAAGTTGACGGATGGGGGCGTTTGAAAGTCAGTCGATTTAATGACCCTTTTATCTGCAAGCGTCTCTGATGATGGGTTAGAACGAGAATCCGAAACGTCAGGCCAACAAACTTCTTGTTTCAATGGTTGCATCTTCTTCTTCTTAATGACCCCTATCATCTGCAGGGCAGTTAACCTCAGAAATTCCAAATAATATCAAGGCTATTTTATTGTTGCACGAGAAGCCTGTTGTAATGACGAAAACCGAGGTTTCAACAGCCACGGGAGGGGGGACACACACCGACCAAATTGCGGAACTCACTCGTCCCGTTGTACCTTGGGGCTCTCTCTCTCTATCGAGCCCCGCCAACAGCGGCGCCCAACGTAGGCAGAATGGCATTAACGACAAAGACAAGGGAGACTGGAATGACTACTTCTGGCTTTTTAGCCATAATCAGTCAACCCTACCTCGACCCCGAGGTACGTAACCCCCGACACTCGAACTCGCGGTCTGTTGGTTAGAAGTCCAACCCCCTAAACATTGAGCCACGGGCCCGTTGTCCTGTCGGATATGATCGGGTATATCAACAGTGGTAGAGGGTACGCTGTTCAGTCGTTTTTTTTATGAAAAACACTCGTTGCTTTAAGCAACAGCCGCTTGCACACACTGTTCGGGGGATGTCGATGAGGCCTGTGAGAAGGCGGTGACTCGAGCAGCCAAACCTCGTGTCTCTGGCGAGCCTAGACGCCATCGGTAGGGTTGAAATTCGGGTAAAAACTAACCAATGAAGTGCGTGAACTTCCACATACGCTTCGTAAGATGAAACAATGATATGCTGCATTATGCATGTGCTCTTTGCCACTGGGGACAAGTGGGGGAGTACAGAAAATGTGTCATCTCAAGAACTGAAATTTTGAAATGCGCTATTGATTCGAACAAATTACTTAGACAGAGTTGAAATGCCAATTACCATACAACAGAATCCGCAAATATTCCAGGCATACCAGGATTCTGCCTTTTAACGAGCTTCTTTTTAGCCGTCTGCACAGACCAGACTACTAAAGTAAGTAGTAGTAAGTAAGTAGTGTGCATTTTCCTATCGATTTTCGATGCCATTATAAATTCAAAAGTACTTTCCAGAAAACCTACACAAAAATATTCTTCCTTGTACTCATTTGGTAGCAACTTGCGTCTTCTTTAGATCTTATGTTTGAAAAAAGTGTTTTCGATGTAAAAAAAAGTTTATAATTATGAACTTTTTGGAGAACTTGAAACCCCCAATGATGCAGCAGCACAGTAGAACACTTATTTATGCTTTTTAAAGTGGACGACACGGTCCGCATTCATTCAAAAGTTTTGTCAGCCCTATATGACGCCTTTTTAAAGGCGTACAGAAATGTATGGTTTTCCCTACACGCAAAGTGTACAGGTTATAGTTTGGGAACCTTGAATGAAATTGTAAAAGCACCTCGGTTTCAAAATTACTCTGGAATGGAAAAAGTCTTTTAAAATCAAAAAATCCTTTACCTCAAGCATAAAATTTGAAGAGTATGTAACTTACTACTACGCGAGTATAAAAAAAGAATGCTTTTTGTATGTTTTTTGGAAAATATGCTTGAATTTATAAGGGCATCGAAAATCAATAGGAAAAACCATACCATATAAATATTCATTTTTATGCGTAAAGATTCGAGGTCCAGACATTGTATCGCGTTCATCATCTCCCGAAGAAGACGAAGAAGAAGAGAGGGCGAATTCATGGACCATATTGTATTCGAACTGACGTTTCGGAAACTTCCTCGTTTCCATCATCAGAGTAGCGTAATTGTTGCACTTGTCGGTCTTGAGTTGTTCAGTCTTGCCGCTTGCCTCGTATTATAGCCGTGTTGGACGCACGAACTTTGACCTGCCTGTTTGCCGCTGACTGGCTTAGACCATGAATTCGCCCTCTCTTCTTCTTTGTCTTCTTCGGGAGATGATGAACGCGATATTCATTTTTAGAAAATGTGTTTTGTACAGACGGTGGGAAAGGCAGCATCCTGGAGTAACGCAGTTACCGTGGTATTATGCTGCACGATTCTGAGTGTCACGACCCTACTTAATCAAACTTTTCGAATCGGAAACACAGTTCAGAATCACAGTTAACATTTAATGAGATGGCATATCTACTGTAATTTAGCCCACTAGTGAGTATTATTTCCATCTATCTGAAATACAGCGGATTTTCGTTAACCTGCAGTTCAGCCGAACGTCTGTCATCTCATCCAGGCGAATTCTGTGTGGCTTCGCCTCTATCTTGAAACGCCTCCCTCCCTTCCCTTCATCAGTTTGTCACAATTCTAGGAGCCATTGTGACGTTTGTAAATGCTGCTCAGATAGCATGCAGAGGATCCATAGTTATAACAAGGAAATACCCATGGTGCGTGGGACTGGGAACAGATGGAGAGAGAGAGAGAGAGAGAGAGAGAGAGAGAGAGAGACCGACACCGGGTAATCTATCTCCGCAGCACATCGGGGCTCGAGTCTACCACGGTGCGCGAAAAGTCATGGCTTAGAAGACTGCCAATTGACGAGGCAACTCTGCCTTCTTGGAGTGACTGGAGGACTGAGAATTGGGCTTGCTAGTACCTCCCGCCTGATGCGGCCCCTGCGCTTCCCCCCGTATGTGAGATCCGGGTTGTTTGGCACACGTAAGGGGAAGCGGATCGCGTGCGGCACGCGTAGACGGGTTGTTTAACTTTGTCAGACACTGCGTCCGAGCTCATCCCCGGTCGTCTTGAGATTATCCTGCCATCGGAGTCAAGCCGGTGAGGGAAGGGAGAGTGGGGTAAAGCAAGTCCGCCTCACTATAACCTTATTAACACGCAAGTCATCGCAAGTCATTAATAAATTCAAAGGTATCCCGATAGCTATGTGGCGATAGTTGATACTGTAGAGACCAAAGTTTCTCTGCTAGCCACTTTGCTGTCACATTATACGATGAGTTTCTCATGCCTAGGACTGGACGAACCGGTGTGTCATCTTTGTGAATCTTTGGCAAGCCATATAACCGAGGTATATGGGTGCCGACGGGTCGGAGACGCTCTAGGTCGTGCTTACTTATTAAATCACTCGCTTGAAGTCCTTCCAAACAGTCAGTCAGCCGTGCTTCCACCTCATCTGTTCGATCCTTCTCCTTTTCTGCCTTTCGGAACTTTTCCTGGTCCGACAGTCCTGTCCATCGAAGCAACACCAGTTCCCTTATTATCATGTCTTCGTTTCGCTGGGGTTGCTTTATTTTCTCAATATCCGACTTCGTCAGTAAGCCTCGACAGTTACCCACAGTTACCATGGGCCAAAGCCATCATGCCAGGTACCCGTCCCAGTGCCCACCATCCCCTTCTCCTCCCTGACACTGACGGTAATTTTGTTTTTCACCGCACCCACCTCCCCCCACCAAAAATCCCAGCAACAGAATAGCGTCTGCTTTCCCACATTTTCCTATTGGTGTACAGATCTGGAGAGGATTTATCGAAAGCAAGCGTATACTCACCAAATTGTCTTTTTAACTCTGCAATGGGAATTGTCGCAACTCCAAAACAAAAACCCTGACCTCGTCACAGCGGCTAAAACCATATTGGGACTCTGGCCACTACAACCTTCAGGCCAGGTCCTGAACAGAAAGGGAAGTTGGACTTCAGTTGTAAATGCATCGTATTCTGCGACAGTTCGATCGTCGTTGCCGACAATGTCCACCGTGTGCTCTACAGGGGGACTTGCTCGTGAATCAGTTTATAGTGATAGTAGACCTGCACAGAATCTACTGCACTCCCTCCTCCTCCTCCTCCCCACCTGGGCCTGGTGGCATGGCCAAGTCAAGGAAACCGGAAGTGGAGGAGGGCGCAGGTGGCTGGCACGGCAAAGACCCGCATCTAGGCGTACCACCACACTGGCCATGACTTGCAATAAAAACAAAAGTAGGCGGACGGTACGGACCCTAATGGACGCCACGTGAGCCGGCAACTGGGCATGCAGTCACGCCCTCATGTTGACATTTGTAATGGCTGCGCATCCCCAATAACGCCCGCCAGACTCCGACCTAGCCCCCTGCGTTGGTCCAGCGCATCCACTGTGTGGCCTGTTTAAGGGGCACATTGTATTCTGTACAGAATTATTGGAGAACAGGTTAGAACAAGTTAGCCGCCAAATGGGAGCACACGTCCGCTGCCGCGAGAACGGGCGCCTCGAGCGTCACACCAACGCCTTGAGCGAGAGCACGTCCGATTCGACCTTGAAGTTAACTGGTCGCCTTGGATAACTGTGATTGGCCGAGAACCAGACCGCCGCTGTTGTGCACGAGAGGCGCTCTCAATAGGGCTTCAACACTCTAACCCCAACCTTAGTGTCAACCCTAGACATTATCACCAACCCTAAATCCCCTGGGAATTTGCGCAGGACCCTCGGAATGGGGAGGGAGTTCTTGTTCCCATGTCTTGCTTTTGACTTTAATCTGAAAAGGTCAAACGCCGCTTTTGGGCTATATTTTCAGCTGGCTGAAATCAACTGTCCGAAGCAGCCTTGATTGGGGGAAAACGATCAAAGAACGGGATTATTCTATAAAAATACAATTAACCGATGAAAAAAAGATTAATCACTTCACGAGTGATCAACAGACCTGTGGAAGTGCTATGGTCGCCAACGATAATTTTCGTAAATCAGAAGAAGGAGAGTCCTTCACTCAGAAGGGGAACACGCAAACTACTCACAAATCGAAGACAAAAATTGTTTTACGAAGGCAGGGGCCAGTTAATGTGACCGTGTCAGCGCGAGGTGTGAGCGTACGACTGAACAATGTCCGACTGCAGTCAATCAGTAGAAAGCAAAATATCGGTCTACGTAACTGCGTTGGCAAGCAGAAGGCATGCAAACAGTTAGACGTCCCGACGTTGATTGGACGATCGTAGTCCTCTGCCCAAGGCAGTATTCTGACCACAAGCGACAAAGGTCATTTCTCAGTTATATCACCGAAAAAAGCTACTACTACTACTACTACTACTACTACTACTACTACTACTACTACTACTACTACTACTACTACTACTACTACTACTACTACTACTACTACTGCTACTGCTGCTACTGCTGCTGCTGCTGCTTCTTCTACTACTACTACTACTACTACTACTACTACTACTACTACTACTACTACTACTACTACTACTACTACTACTACTATTACTACTACTACTACTACTACTACTACCACTACTACCCGTAACCAGAATCCCATTCCTGTTATGAGTAATGATGACGGCTTAGAGGTATTGGACAGCACAAATAAAGCTGAGCATTTTTCTCAGTTTTTTTCAATCTGTTTTCACAAGAGAAGCAGATTTTATTCCACCTAGTTCTGGAAGCATGGAGGATCTGGCTATTGAAAATGTTGTGTTTCGAGGAGAAGCGATTTTAGAAGAACCAAAAAGCTTGGAGGAATGTAAATCTCATGGTCCGGGCGAGATCCCAGCAAAGTTGCACTCCGAGCTAGCCCGACAGCTGGCCAAACCGCTATCCTTTCTGTGCCAGAAGTTACTTGATGCTAAAATCTTTCGCACAGACTGGAAAACGACCCACATTACACCGCTTTACAAAAACTGTAGTCCTGTTCTTGCAGCGAACTACAGACCAGCCAGTTTGAAATCAGTCTGTTGCAAAGTCGTGGAGAAAGCCATCAAAAGGAGTTTATGGCTTATTTGGAAATCCACAACCTCTTGTCTAATGCGCAACACGGCTTTGGCAGGAGAAGGTCGTGTGTAACGAACTCGTTATACACAGTGTAAAGCTGGACTAGAGCACTTGATGCAAAACACACTGTGAATGTGGCTTATATTGATTTCCGGAAGGCGTTCGACTGTGTTCCGCACCAGCGTCTCCTGTAGAAGTTGAGATTGATGGGCATCGGAGGTAAATCTCTTAAATTGACCGAGAATTTCCTCGTCGATCGTTCCCGAACTATCTGCGTGGAACAACAGCCATCAAGGCGCACAGTCATAGAGAGTGAAGTGCTGAATGCTCGGACCGGCCCTCGTTCTCTTGTTCATTAATGATTATGTAGAGAAGGTGGACTGTGATAGTGCTGTGTCTGTGGATGATGTAAAAATCTGGAAGGTCGTCCAGAATGCTGCCGATGAGACCGACTTCCAAGAAAATCTTTGTCGATAGGACGAGTGGTCCCGGAGATGGCTCCTGTCATTAAATTTGAACAAATGCACCATATTATCCCTCGGAAACGAGAATCAGATCCCTAACACGCGGAGATACTATCTGAATGGAATGTCGCTCTGAGAAGCAGAAACATAGACAGATCTCGGCGTCTGGGTTGCAGACAGCCTTAAGCCTTCTACGCAATGTTGTAAGGCGACCAAGGCCGCAACTTCAATGCTATACGCCATCGAGCGGACGTTCACGGTTTTCGATGAAGAATGCTTCTTCAACGTCTTCGACACGTTTGTAAGGCCGCATCTTGAATATGCAATCTAGACCTGGCGATCCTAGACACAGCCGAATTACAATCTACTCGAAAGGGTGTAGACGCGAGCCATAAAATTAGGGAGATATCAGGATACACTGACATACAGGATCTGCTCAAATAACCTTAATCGCTATCCTCTGAGTTCTAGGTAATTGCGCTGAGACTTGATGCAAACTTCCCCTATCGTGCGTGGCATGGACTGCGCCCTCCGGTGTGACGACTTTCTCCAACTCGCCACTTCAAATAACCTCCGATGACATCTCTTCAAACTACGTATGCCCCAAGGGAGATTGGATGTGAGAAAGTATTTTTTCTGCAACTGTGTCGTGGAATCGTGGAATAACCCTCCCAAGGTGACTATAATGTTTAAATCTGTAGAGGCAGTTAACTATCGGCTTTAATGACATGTGCTGCAGCAGCATGCGGACTATGTGACTTTGTAACCATAAAACCAGTGGCCTATGTGAATCGACGTCTACATTCACTTGATACTGTAATTTCTTCAGATGGTTCCTAATTTATCGATTTTTTTATGTACAAATAGGGAGTTCAGGGGCGTTAGTCTATTTGCCTCATACACTGACTACTACTACTACTACTACTACTACTACTACTACTACTACTACTACTACTACTACTACTACTACTACTACTACTACTACTACTACTACTACTACTACTACTACTACTACTACTACTACAACTACTACTACTACTACTACTACTACTACTACTTATTATTATTATTATTATTATTATTATTATTATCATTACCGTTATTATTAGTATTCTTGTTCCCCCACTGCTGTCGTCGTACTTTACTGCAGGTTTGTTTACTTTATCAGAGGAATCTGCAGCAATGCAGCAAATTGACCATGTTTGTTTGTCGCTACTTTACCCGTGATGCAGTTCTCCTGATTATTTTGCTGGACAAAATGCGTGCAGTAAAAGGACATCCTAATCCAGCGGACGGTTTCACTGGCTCAATTTTGACCTGAATCTGCCTTCAGGTCACTGAATAATTACCGCACCTGCAAGGTTTAGACTATTCTAAAATGAAAGCGACGCACTTTCCGTGCAGAAGCCTTTTTTTTTACTTTTATGCGCCATCTTAACTCTCACATCCATGTACCCTCATAATAACACCTCGCCCGACCTCGCGGGCTCGCGAGACCGGATGGTTTACTTCGCGCAGCGAGTCGGGTGACTCACCAGCAGTGATCACGTGCGAGACCGCGGACGGCGGAGGGTGGGGGGGGGGAAGGGGGGGAGGGGTTGGAGCGCGCCTTGACAGGCCCACAACGCGCTGTGCACACGTTACCGCACGACAGGCCTAGCCTCGTCATCGAAGACATTTAAGCGCGTTGCCCTCGTATGCGGCCGTGCAGTTTTTTCATGAAAAGGTCAGGCCTCCCGATCGGGAGATGAACTTAACATGACTCCTCCTCCCCCCCCCCCGCGCCGCCTCTGTAGCCAAGCCAGGAAAAGCAACCAAGTCACGGATACAGCAAAACACGAAAGATATATGCAGGTTGGGGAGCTTTTTGCGAAGGAGAAATATTTTTGGGCACATGTTTGAGGTTGTTCCACTTGCTCCTCGTCGAGCAACGACTACCATCCGCTAGCATCGGCAGTTGGCATGGTCCGTTTTGGTAAAAAAAAAATGTTCGAGCAGATTTTCCACATCGCTTATGCAAATAACGCCTGCTCGGTTAGCGGCCATACAAATATGGCTCGGCTGGATGGTCACTCGGTTCCGATCGCGTGCTCCTCAGAATTTTGTTTGCGAATCCAAATCATTAAGCTCATTCCAGTGTATCCGCCTTGAGAAATAAAAACCAGCTTTTCAAGTAAATAAGTCTACCTCTATGTATATAAGAGCCAGGAAGGTCCGACTGGCATGACTATCAATGTCAGTCAGTTCGAACTGAACCATCTTTACTAAACAAAAACAGTAAGTGAGTATGAGAAGCCCCGTCGTTTTTAAAAAATGATTGAGTTCGAAAGAAGACCGGAAGCCGAAAAAAGGCGGCCTCCGTTTTGTGTGTTTGTCAAACTTTACGGAAATTTGTTGTTAGGTAAACCACTGATTACGTTGCTTATTGGTGATTGCACCTCAAGGAGACGAAGCAGAATTCTGCTGTTTGGAAACCAGCAGCAGCACCATCAGTGCGCCATCACCACAACCACCAATACCACTACAACCGCCAACACCACCACTGTCACTACCATCACAACAACCACCACTATCGCACCACCGCCACCACAACCACCAGTACCACTACCACCGCCACCGCCACCACCACCACCACCACCACCACCACCACCAACACCACCACTACCACTACCACTACCACCACCACCACCACCATCACCACCACCATCATCATCATCACAACCACCACTCCAACCGCCGATACCACTACCGCCACATTCCGCTGTTTGAAGATCATCACCTGGAAGCGCGGGCGTTCCAGCTCCAAAATATTCTATAATAAGAGACTTTTGATAATTACCTGCCTACATGTATATGCTAATAAAACATTTCAATTTGTCCAGATTTACGAACTTTCAATAGCGACCGAATGATTCACCAGGGTGACATTAAACACTTATTGAAATTGTCCTCATAAAAATGCCCGATAAACCATTCAAACACATATAAACAAGCTCGAATGCGGGTCCGTATGGGTTGAGCAAGTTTCCTTTGGTTTGGCAAAGCTGAGAGTTCAGGACTGATAAGTCCAGGGCGAGGAAACGGCTCACCGGAGCTGATTCATTGAACTGATGACGTTTCGGAGAGCTTAGTCGGTTTACCGTAGTCAAAGCGTCAAATGAGATAAAACCGAACAGAAATGCAAATGACTGCCGTGCTAGTCGTCTTTTAGTCTGATTGGTCTTTTTTCGCTGCCTAGGCGTTCTTGGAAGCGTTACGAGTCTTCAGCTCGATGGAAGACGGTTGAGTCTCTGCGAGGGCTCTTCGGTCCTGGGGTATTAATGAGAAGATCAAGCTTTCCCCCACGGTATTACCTTTCGAACTTCTAAATGATGATGATAAATAAACCAGAAATGGCCATTTCATCATCCCCTGCCTTCCTTAGGAAATCGTTTGAACTATTAGCTGCTCCCTGTTGTATGACCGCCTATCAAAAATCCAAGGTGGAACGAAAGACCTCAAAGTGGCCTTGCAGTCAGGCCAAATCGGTAAACGTCACCCCTGCGTGGCCTTAAATTTAATTCAACATTCAATCGTGAAGAAGGAGACAATATCTGTGGGACAAGACGTTTCGGATTCCTGCTCGAACCCATCGTCAGAGACAATAGTAGATGCGGTTGGTTCATGCACAAGGGGCTGTAGTATTTAATAGACTGGGGGCCAGTGAACCATGACTCGAGCAGCTTGCGGCTCACGCGTTTGTCACCTCTAGCGAGAATTTCGGCCTCATCGAATTTGAATGCGTGGCCGGATCTCGTCGAAAGAGTCGCAACTTGAGTGTTAGCGCGGGGAGAGCACAGGTGAACACTTTTCCCAACTCCAGGGTCGGTGGATCAGTTGGTCGACCAATCACCACACCAACATCCAACACCCGTGATGAAATTGCAATGAGTAACGACTCTAATGTCGACCATTGAACAGTCATCATACACCGAGTCCAACAATCCTTGATGAAGGGGGCGAGGGAAGCCGTGCATTTTCATAGGTATGCGGTAGCGTGCGAATGAATCCTATAACTAATGCAGCCCCTTGTGCATGAACCACCCGCATCTGCCATTGTCTCTGATGATGGGTTCGAACAGGAATCCGAAACGTCAGGCGAATAAAGCTCTTGTTCCAGCGACTGTCTATTTATTCGCGACTGCTTCCTGGGGCTTGTCTCTTCGCTTCTATCATGCCAAAGGCACGCCAGTAGACTCAAAGGAAGTAAGAATAGCTGTCATTTGATGCTAGGGGGGTTTACTTCGCCGACCTCTCGACATGCACCCACGGATGTTCCAGTGGAATTTCATTTTTCGCTTGCAATGTAACGCTTCCGCTGAATTTGCACTGTGAATCTCCTTCCGGAGAGATAATTTGCCAGGTGTAAATCAGGCTGCGGTAGCCGCAGTGTTATATTCTGTGATCACCACAATCTTCACACGCCTTCAGCTGACACCACAATGACAGTTCGATCATCGTGACCAGCTACGTCCACCATGTGCTCCCCAACCGGGTGTGGGCACGGTCGGTGACCTAAGCGTAAGTTTGTTTAGGTCGATAGCAGACTTGCACGGCATCTGCCACACTCCTTCCCCCGCCCCCCCCCCACTTGGGCCCGGTGTCAAGAAGACCGGAGGTGGGAGATGGGTGCAGGTGGCCGGCACGGCGTAAACACGCACCTAGGCGCACCATCACACCCCCTAGTCCACAAAGTACACTAGCCAGGATTTTATACACCAGGCAAATGGGGGGGGGGAGATGGAACGGATCCTAACTGGCGCGACGTGCGCCTACTGCCACACTGCGAATGTTGGCATTTGTTATGGGTGCACACTCCTCATAATTCCTGACGGACTCCCTCCTACCCCCATGTTGATCCAGCTCACCTACTGCGTGGCCCGTTTCAGGGACAAATGCGTTAATGCCACCGATAATGACATTACCACACCATAACACCAGAACAGGGACTTAGGCACAAATAAAACCACTGGCTTCCGATGAAAACAAGTTCCTAGTGTGTGTCTCTAGTTCCGCATGGTTGTCGGAATAAGACCGGAAACAACGCGGTTTCGCCTACCTTTATCGCCGTCCGTACTTTCTCTGAATCCAAATAATTTACCCTCAGTGAGTGACCGATATCATGAGGTGATGGCCGAAATTCTGAAATGCGTTTTCGATTAGGAAGGATTGCTTGGGTGGGGTTGCAATACTGATTACCATGTGGCATAATCCTATGCTATTTCGGACTTGCTATGATTTCGGCTTTTGAGTGCACTTTTTTTCGACCTCCTGTAGAAACCGCACTCGGTAATAAACGACCACTTAAGTAAGTTATCTTTTTCACGCTGACTTTCGATGGTCTCATAAATTCAAATATATCTGATAGAAAACATGCAAAAAATATGCTTTTTTACTCGTTGGGTAGAATATCACGTCATCTCCACATCTTTTACTCAAAGAAAATATATCTTTCGTCTTTAAAAAGTTTCTAATTACGAGCTTTTTTAAGACCGCGCAATGTCTATTCAGGCAGCATCGTACCTGTCCGTTTGCCAGTGCTCCTTATGGAATGTACAACAAAGTCCGCATCCATGGCAAAATTTTATGAACTGTATATGTTACCTTTTTAAAGGCACAGAGTCCGAAATGATCCCCCTTACGCGGAAAGCATGCATCTTGTAGACTGAAATCGCTAAACGCTATTGAAGTGGCTAATCAGGCTCAAAATTATTCGGGGACTAGGTAACTTTTTCAAAACCTAAATATTCCCTTTCTTCGGATATAAAATGCAATGACAGCGTGATTTTCTACCGAACGAGCAAAAGAAAGCATATTTTTATGCACGTTTTCTATAAAATACTTGAATTTATAAGACTATCGAAAATAAATGTGAAAAATGTATGCACCAAGTACGGTTTCTTTAGGAGGTTAAAAGGAAATGCATTCAAAAGCCGACATCCTGGCGAGTCCGAAACCTTATAGGATTATGCCGCTTGACAGTCAATATTGTAACGATATCTAAGTAATTCTTCCTGATCTGTAAACTCACTCTTCACATAATTTTCACCGCAACCGAGAAGATGAATCACCCCTGGCACAATGGTAGAGCATTGGACTTGATACTGTCCGAGGACAAAAGCGGACGAGTCCTGCAGGCAGGACTGGCTGATGACGACTAGTAGGTCCGAAACGGCCGGCCTGGTCTCCTTGTGTTTCTCGGCACTCCCTTCTGCATCACTACATATTTATATACATGCAGGGAGTTAGTTCCATCTTTAGGATGTATGGTATATTCACTTTGCATTTCATGCTTCTTCCCAAGAACGACATCAGGCATATAAAAAGCTCAAATCTAACAAATACCCAACCCCCCCCCCCCCCGTCGACTTGCTTCCATCATTCCTAGTTCTCGGGTTGAAAGTGGTTGGTTTCACAAACGCAAGGGAAGGAAACTGAGCTGGCGCTGGCTCCTAGAGCGGTTTTGTTAGCAGTCCATCAAAAGCGAATTTGCGGCCATCTTCAGGGGGCCGGGGGGCGGCGGGGGGTGCGTATGACAGATGTGACGGTGGGCGCCCCTCCACCGCATGACCGGTCCGTAGCCAGTCATTAGTCATCTGACAGACGTTCTGCATTAATTGACCGCAAAACTATGGTATTTAATGCATCAGGCACTTGCTGATCCGTCTGAGCTCGCGTGTCCTTGAGAAGTGACAAATGGCTGTCTAACTCGCAATGCGGATGACCTTCAAGGCGACACACGGACCGCTGTAAGATGAAGAATCGCTCTGTGCATATCAAAGCAGTCTACGGCCCGTAGGTCGGGAGTACTGCGCTACGATCCTGCTATCGGTGAGCTGAGCCATGCACTCAAGAGGCGTCCTCAACGGCCCATCTACAAACTGCAAGGCAGTCAACAACGGATTTCCTCAAGTGGGAATCGATGCTGACCTTGGGGAGGGGGGAGGGGATGTAGTAGTTAACAGCCAGGAGATTTGCAAGTCGAATGCCAGGGAATAGAGTTATTTTGGTCCGTACACATAAAGTAGATGTGCTAACCCATGAGATGTTAAACGAAGTTATGAAATGCGTTTTTGACTCGAGGAGATTACTTGAGTAGGGTTGTAATATTAATCCCAGTGCAGCATAATTGGAAGGCCGGCTTTTGGAAGAACTTCTTTTTGGTCGCCTGTGAGAACTACGCTCTGTTAAAAAGGGCTACTTAAGTAGCATTAACTTTTCTAATTGATCTTCGATGCCCCCAAAAATTCAAATATATTTAATAGAAAACATGCGCAAAATATTCATTCTTTTTCTGATTTAATAGATAATTACGTCTTCTTCAAGTTTTATACTTGACGGAAGGGTATGATTCGGATTAAAAAAATGTCTAATTATGAGATTTTTTAAAATCGTGAGATGGCCGTTCACAAAACGTCATGTCTCTACATTTACTAATGCTGCTTCTATGGTCCAAATCCACTGCAAAATTAGATCAACGTCATATGGCTTCCTCTTAATAACGTGTAAAGATACTGGGTTTCAGTACACGGAAAATATGCAGTTTGCAGTTTGGAAACCCTGAACGCAAGTCTAACGGCCGGTCGGGTTCAAAGGTATTCGGGAATTGGAAGCGTTTTTTAAAGCCGAATCATGTCCGTCCCTCAAGCATAAGACTTGAAGAAGACGTAGTTTTCTACCAAAGGAGTAAAAGGGCAAATATTCGATGCATGTTTTCTAGGAAATATATTTGAATTTATAAGGACGCTGAAAATGGATGATAAAAATACATGCTACTTAAGTGGTCATTTTTGCATAGTGTAGCTTTTGCAGGCAACCGAAAAGAAGCTCTTGCAAAAGTCGACATCCTGAAGTAACGGATTGATCATGGGATTACACTGCAGTGGAATTAATATTACAAACCTACTTAAGTAATTTTTTCGAGTCGAAAACGCATTTAAGAATTTCGGCTAGCATTTTATGCTTTAGCACACCCAATGTAGCTCAGTAAGCAGTAGCGGGAGCCAGTCCACTGTCCGAGCCGGTCAGCCATTTGGTGAGAGGATTAGGCGCGGGTGGCTGGCGCGGTGTGGCCCTGCGCCAGGACTTGCCACGACGATCCCCCTCTGCGCATGTCTAGCCCCCCTGTGTTCGTTCAACGCAGCTCCTGCGTGACCTGTTGTAGAGACGCACTCGCATGATATCCGCCATTTCGATCGTCGTTGTCGACGATGTCCACCCTGTGCTCCACAGCAAGGTGAAGCAGGGATGGTGACTTGTGCACGGATTA
>CACRXP010000201.1:928078-947490 GCA_902702965.1 Spirometra erinaceieuropaei | reverse complement strand
ATACTTCACTCCGGTGTCAAGACAGAGTCAAGAAGACCGGAGGCGGGGAAGGGCACAGGTGGATGGTACGGTCGAGCCAGCACCTTGGCTCTCCACTCCACACCTCCTGGTCCACACAAAGCAAATGACCAGGTCTTTGACCAACAACAACAAGGAGGCGGGGGTAGCATGGATCCCAGTGTGCGCGACGTGCGCCGGCAACCGGGTCTGCCACCGCACCCCGAAATGCTAGCAGTTGTTGTGATCACCAAATCCGATAACGCCTGCCAGAATTCGATATGGCCCCCGTGTTAGTCCAGCACATATGCCACGTGGCCCGTTTGGGGGCTACGCATGATACCCAGTCACTTGAACACACACCCCTGTTGCATGGACTCTTTGTCGTAACATAACACGGATTCCCTAAACAACGTGTAACTAAAGATATTGTGCTCGCATCCCCGGACCAGGGTTTCCATCACATTTGCTGACCTGGCCGAAGCTTTTGACACGATGAATGGGGATGAGTTCTGGAAAATCATGCTGCCAACCGATTAACCGGGATGATTTGCTCGGAGCGTCACGGACAATGAGACAGACGCGGCTGCTCTCAAACTGGATGAAACAGGGTTTTGTACCCGGCCCAGCCTCTTCAGTCTCATGCTCTGTTGTCGTAAGGAAAAGTCCGGAGACAGTGCCAACTCAAACTCCGGCGTACGCAGTCGTAGACGAAAGTATTCAAAGCCAGAGTCCACGATTCCCTGCGGTGGGAGCGTGAACAGTGGTAATTTAGGAACTGGCCTCATCAGCTGACTTCAACGAACTCAAAGAGCAAAATCAACGGAACTCGTCTCACGCCTGTGAACAACCCCACGTACCTGAGGCTGTCCCCTCAAGAAACATCGGAGTCGACTGCGGAATCGTCAATCGAATCTGCAAAGCCAGTCAGGCTTTTGGTAGGCTGCTACACTTACACTGAAACCGTCGGGACATCCCCTCAACACAAAACCGCGCATGCACAGGGCTTTTGTTTAGACTACACTCTTCTACAAAAAGGAACCCCTTTTGCTTCAGTTGCCTCGGGAGAGGATCCCGGACAACGACGCTCTAGAAAGCAGAGGCGTGCTCAGAATATACGAAATGCTGAAGAGGGCGCAGCTGCTCTGAGGCGGCAGCGTCGTACGGATGTCTGACAAGCGACTGCCCAAACGACTCCTCTAAAATTCCTTCGCTACGTGAGTTCGTATACATCGCGGGTGCGAGCAACGAGTCTGTGGCAGTCTAAACGGCGTGATAACGGCGCCCGAAACCTTACACGCCGCACGCGTCGCGTGATACTCAGTCTTCGGCTTGTCGACGCCGTGATACCGATGGGTATTTTGTCTCCTGACGACTGGCCTCAGTCAGATAACCTTCAGGCAAACACGCGCATCTCGCACAGGGGGTAGCTGGAACAATGGATATCATCAGCACTTTGAGCCGCTTGTACGCTCCCCCCTCAACTGAAGTGAAGGTTGTCTAACAAACTCCGTTTCCCTGCCCCCCGATTTAAGAGAACCCCTCGTGGTGGATTCTCGCACTGCGAAACTCTTGTAGTGGACAGCCATAATGGCTACGTCGCGCCTCTCGCTAGCGCCTGCACCTACATTCTAGCGCCAGCCTGCTATGACACGCATGTCTGCCCGGCTTCGATTTGCCTTGTTGCAATTCGCTGTCTGCACCACGCATTCGGTCGATTCTCTGCCTGCGCCACGCGAGGCTTGTCATTACCTTCGCGTGAGCTCGGAGCCAACCAACGCAACTCCTATCGCTGATTGGTAAGACAGGCGGGAACAGTCCAGAACAATAGTGTAAACAATCTGCAACGACACTTTTGCAGCGGCGACACAGAGCTCGTCGTTCTCGCGGACGCCGCCTCCGCGGCGCCGGACGCATCCTCGTCCGGTTGCCACCTTCCCTTCATTATTCTGTACTGAATAAAGAAATCATCTTCTTCTCCCTAACTGGCGTCCCGCTCCTAACAACTTGGGATATGGCCTGAAGTTGTGGCGTACTGAGCATACACCATCACCGCTTAGCCGCTACACTCTCAGTCAAGTGCCCACAAATCACTCCTGATACCTGGACAGGTCCTGCGTATAATCGACAGACATCGTGCATTACCGTGATAGCTGGAGCAACCATTTTCGTAGCCGACGGAATGTTGGAGACCACGATGAAGGCCCAGACAAATGGGGCTTGAATGCTGCGAACCAGTGATGAAAGTACCCAACCCTCCCAATCGTGTCTACATGGTCAAGGGACATTCCGAACACACACACACTTCTGGATCCACCGCTATGGCAGCACAATCAGCCCACCCTTCCACTACAAAACACCCCAATCCAGTAGCTTCACCACCGGGGACAGCCATTCCATCTTTCCTGATCGTAGTATCTTGTTCTGATTCGGGTTTGTCCTATTCACACATTTCTCGTATCCATTAAAGCGGGACGCTTCCAGGACACAGAGGGCACTCATTACTGCAGTGCCAACTTGGCATCGCTGTCTACGCCTATTTCAATCACGCGTTGGCCTGGTCAGTCAGGCTGCGAATCCATCACAGCCTGACTGACGAACAGGTTCCTGTCGTTCCACCCAAAACCCCCATCACGCGCGTCCCACCCGCGTCCACACGTGCATACACGTCAGCCATCAGCGAATGATCACACATCACTCATGCAACAGCCGAGCGGTACAGGTTGTCAGCGTCGCTGTGACAGTACGTACATCTTACGCGTGGGTGATAGCGTAACTTTCTAGCAGGCCAAGGTTGTATGAATAACACGTGTGTGCCAAACCAAAGACGGCAACTGTACGTTACCTCAGCCACTGCGCCAAATCTCATTGGCAGGCGGATTGACTCAGCTGAGGCACGTGATTTCCTCACTATAAGCAAACAGATGCTCTGGGAAGTTATGCAAGCCCACCATCAGCCCTGGCCGTCAACTGACGGAGCTAGTCGCTTCTAGTGGGGGTTAGGCTGCAGTAATTCCACTTTCATGACACCGCCGCGCACGCGGGACCCGCTGTCTGCAAACGGAAGTCTGAAATTTTGGAACGGGTCATGTGTGGCACGTGCAGATGGTCTTTTTTGCCTTTTCCACCCACCGCGCACACACCCACGTACGTTTGTCTTTGTCTTGAAACTGAAAGCTGCTGTACGAGTGAGGAGGATGCGGGGCAAGTCCATTTCACCATAAGCAGAGTCACGACTGAGTCCAAAAGGCGGGTAAGTGGCGAACCTCTTTGACCGCGATGGTCGAAAAGTAGTGCGTCCTGAAACGTGACGCGGTCGACTGTGAAACGTCATCATTCTGCTTCTTCGGTCGCGCATGATGTGAGCAGCAGAATTGGCCGAATGACAACGATGAAGAGATTAGTAATCCTCTCCACCAAAAGCATAGGTTGAAAAAGACCCACAACAACCATAGAGCCGAAGCTAGCACAGCGGCTTTCTTTCGACGTCAAAGCCTGCCACAGCAACGACTGCGGGCAACGCAAAATGATTGGATGAGTCCAAGGGTATGCAGACCACGGTAAAATGGATAATTCCCTTGCATCCATCAAGGTCTGCGGTCCCTAAGTTAGAGGGACTATGCAGCCGTTTAGTTCTGACGGAACAACATTCCTGACAGAGGAATTGTTGGACTGCACACTGTAGAGGCCCCCAATAGACCATCCAGAATATTCGATCGGGCCATCAACAGACACCCTCGAATGGAAACCAACGCAGACCCCAACGATCCCTCCTCACTGCCTATACACCCATCCTAGGCCACACACGAACCTTACCCACGTACGTAACTCGCATGCGTGACACATCTCCGTAGCACGTCAAACGCCACTCCCGGCGCATATACGAAATCGACTTCGCCAGTGCCGATATGGCGAGCGGAATGTCATATGGCCGGGCATAAACACCTCACATGCTCGGAAAGTATGTCATTCGGTATCGTTCGGTTGACGAAATGAGTACCGGCTCGTGTGTAGCGCGTGTAGACGGATTGCTCAACTATGAGATCCACTGCTCCCTATCCCATCGTCAGCTGTTTACCAGCCTCAGATAGCCAACCGGTGCATGAGGAAGGGAATAGACAGTGAGGTCAACACTGGTTACTCTATCCTCTAGCCACATCATCATATTCGTCGCTCTCGTCAATCCGACTGGCTATCAGTCGTCGGTCATTGTCAGGACCGAAGATTAGATCCGCGTGGTCATTATTGCATCCTCGCCTCCCTGAAGACCGAGCCGGCATTACTGCTGTCCGGTACATCCGGAACAGGCATTAGGTCGTGTGTGCGGCCAGCGTAGAAGTCATCTTGACCTCGACCGTGTCCTGCTGTCGGGACAGGGGGGGGGGGGTGATGGAGGAGAGAGTATTGTAGATACTGAGCAGTTCTGGTTCACTAATTTACATGCAAGTCGCCGCTGTAAGGCCAACCTCGTGGAGCAGGGAATCGCGTCGTCACTCGCGACTGTCAACCTGTGTGTTTTTGGTTCACTTTTTTTCAGCTGCCCATTTCGGCAGATTGTCCTGAGTACGCTTATGCTCCAATTTGACAACCTGTTCGACCGTTCGTGACCGCTTTGCCCTCCGTTTCACTCTCGGGTCTACTTCACGTGGCTGCGACATGCTCATGTGTAAGGTTGAACACTAATCAGCCCAAGGTAAATGTCTCGTACCCCATGTTTGCCATAACTTCATCCACTACTCTCAAAAAATTCACTCTAAATACACATTTCCAATTGCCTTTCTTTCCGTTATTCGTCCTTCAACTGTCGTATTGATGTGCTTTCTTTAGTTCTACCAAAAGCACAGCACTCGCGAAAAACACTTTTGGGCCTATATATGGCTACCAGTTATCGCGCGTCTCGACACATTCCTGGTACGATGCACAGAACTCCTGTTTTGCTAACCGCACATCGAGAGTCACTTTCGCTGATAGCTTACGTTTAACTACCGACTACAGTCACTTTGCCTCAGTGAGGAGGGATTTTTCGCGAAAAACATGAAACAGTCAGGGTCTGTTCTCAGGGGTAGTTCTGCCGGTCCGAGTTTGTTGTTAGGTAGAAGTCAGCCCTCAGTCTAAAAGGCGATGTCATCGAAACCTCGGTAATCGCAACCTGTTTGGGCAGGGATCGTTGTGACTGAAAGCGGCTCTAGACCGAAGAAGCAGGTGGGTTTACAGAGACAGGATGCACTAACCGTGAGGAGTGAATTTGTCAACTGACGCGTCAGGCAGCGAAATCGGCTATCCATACTAAGAGGCTAGATACCGGGGGTGAACGGCCCGAGCATTGATCGCCTCACCGTGCCTGATTCTCAAATTGCCACTGCCGACTGTGTCCGAGTCCTGAGGCCGCAGTCGGAGTCGAAGGCGTTTTCGTTGTTTGCGGTGGTAATTGGTGGACTAGATCTTGGCGTGCTCTCCAAAACTACCTCGCGAGTTTGCCAGAGAGGGCGTCCAAGTGACCAGGCTGTAAGCCGGTTTCCCTACAAGATACTGAAACCTCTCTGGGACCGAAGACCGACCGCACTTTACACGAAAGTCTGGACGTTTATGGCAGCCCCTTCGTCGTGGTGACAGTGAACGAACTTGCTTGCCAGTTACCCCCTTCTGCCACGTGTGACTCAACCCTCGACTTGGCGACGACGTAACGCCGGTAGATATTTTGGAAATAGAAGCGAAGAGGCATATCAACATTCTGCATTTCCATTCCTGTCGCGCTATCTTACATGTGAAGAGAGAGAGAGAGAGAGAGAGAGAGAGAGAGAGAGAGAGAGAGAGAGAGAAATGCAGAAGCTAAGACTCAAACTGTCTTCATAACAGTTGTTGCTTTTGTGTAAAACTTTTTGACTCTTAAGTAACTTATTAACTTATTTTCTGTCCACAGTGAACAAGGCCATTTTTACCGAAAATTTTGAATATATGGTTCCAAAATAAAGCGAATTCCCCTCTCTCTCTCACTTTCACTCTCACTCTCTCTCTCCTAGGACTGCGTAAAAAAGAAGGAAACGCGATCGTTGTAACATGAGTTTTATTCGCCTGACGCTTCGAATTTCTGCTCCGATCCATCACCAGAGACAATAGCAGATACGGGTAGTTCACGCGCAAGGAGCTGCAATATTTATAGGATTCATTCGCCACGCTATTGCATACCTATGAAAATTCACGGCTCTATCTCCCCCCTCGCTTTATTAAAGAATGTTGGACTTGATATGCGATGACTGTTCGATGGTGGACATTAGAGTCGTTAGTCGTTGCAATTTGATCATGTGTATCGAGTGTTGGTGTGATGATTACTCAACCCCCTTACCCAACGACCCTGGCGTTGGGAGCAGTGTTCGCCTGTGCGTCCCCCGCGTGGCTTATTACTCCACCTAGGCGAAGTCTCAGCACCGAGTATGCAGGAAGAATGTCACTGCACCTGTTAATACACTAGGGGCCAGTAAACCATGACTCAGGCAGCTCGGGGCTCACACGGTTGTCACCTCAAGGGAGAATTCCGGTCATGTCGAATGAGCCGCAAATTCAGAACTAACATTATTTCTCCGCACTATTGCCGCGTGTTCGGCCACTCGCGTCGGGAGCAGTCTTCCGGTTTCTCTGACATAGGTGCTTTGTCCGCAACTGCCCCAAACTCCAGACGTTTCTTGCTGGGGCAGTGGGTCTTTCGGTCTTCTCGTCTGACGCCTGATGGTTGCCTCCGGTCCGCGTACAACACCAACCTCATGTCGTGCGAACAGGCAACCGGTGGTTTCCGAAACCTTCTTGGGGCACGGAAGCTCTAGCCAAAGTTTGGGGTTCGAGGACGAAGATGATGACAGCGCTTTGTACCGACCTCTCCCCAGCCCCCTCCTCCCTCCCTACCATGTAAACTAATACGGTGATTCGTGAGGAGAGTTATTGCCTACTTCCTCCTGAAATGCCTCTATTGCTTCTTTTGAAGTCTGCGTCCCAATCACATTAATGGATTTCTTAACCCAATATCACTGCCAAGAACGTCTCGGAAGCAGTCAGCCACCTTTTCACACCACCCTGAGTCCCCCTTGCACATAGACCGGTGGCAGCAATCAGTCGCAAAGTGATGAAACCGAAGGACATGCTGCCACAGCAGGAAACTTCTGAGGTGGCTCACTCCATCCGGTGCAGTCGCGGACAACGCAACTACTTTGGAAAAACTGGAAGACTACTTCGAACGCGGGTGACTGGACACGCAGCAGTAAGTATAAGTGGCGCCAGCCCCAAAGTCGCGGCTCGACTGGCTGAATGCGACCGCACCTTTAAGCTCAATGAGGGACAAATTCCCAAAACTTAAAGCAATATTTCCCCGGAATGGATTAGAAGCAGGCATAGACAGCAGAATTTATTGGAACCAGTAAATTTCGTGACGGCTTATGGACTGCAGCCTGTCGTTGCATAACACATATAACAAGTGAGAAAAAGATGCAGAAGCTTGAACTTCCACAGAGAAAAGCAATCTAAAACAGCAAGGTCATCGTATACTGCATGTAGACTAATCAATAAAAGGGTAACTTGAAAACGCAACATGGGAAAGAAAATGAGGACAGCTATACAGACAAATTGATGAAGTGGCAATGGGAAGTCCACTTGGTCCAACCCCTGCCGACATTTTTATGGGTGAATTAGAAGAAAAGTTGTCAGCGAAACTGAATATGAAAACACTGTACAAAAGATATGTAGACGACATTTTTGCTATTGTTGATAACGACGAGGAAGCCGAAGGCCTACTTGTCGCCATGAGCAGTCTCCATCCTAAGATTAAATTCGCAATGGAAAAGGAGCAGTGTAACAAGCTTTCTTTCCTGGATGTCCTCATGACAAGACAGGAAGATGGTTCAAGAAGGCGATCTGTTTTCCACAAGGATACATGGAAAGGCCAATACCTGCACTTCTTGAGCTTTGTGCCGATGCCACGAAAGCGAAATTTGGTTTACACTTTATTCCAAAGAGCAAGAAACATTTTCTCTACTGAAACGCTGGATGATGAAATCTCTTGCTTCAAGACAGCCCTGCTTAAACGAGGATATCCAACACGATTAATCGAAAAGTATATAAACACTTTACGGCCAAAATTGACGGAGCAATCAGTTCCGAAAAAGCCCGTTATAATATCCTTACCCTTTAGGGGCGACAACATCTCTAATACCATCAAGCGGCGATTGAGGTGCGCCCCTGAAAGAACAGACAACTCAGCTGAACACATATTCTCCAGCCCTACTATGGCAATCCAAGTTCCACGGGCGAAGGATGCCTTGCCATTGCACGCCACGTAAAATTGTGTTTACGAATTCACAGGCACTTGTGGATGCAAGTACACTGGGCGAACGCAAAGGCAACTGACAGCCAGGTCAGTTGAGCACCTGCCTAAATGGCTTCCAAAGCAGGATAATAAGATTCCACGGTCTTCCATTACAAAACACCTCCTTGACAGCGGTCATTCGGTTGACCCCAAAACGTCTTTTCGAGTATTAGTTTGAGCAGGAACAACTCGGTTACTGCGCTACCTGGAGGCAGCCTACATACGGCGGGAGAAACCCGACCTGTGTAAACAATTAGACTACGCGGTCAACCTCAGTTTGCCCTGGTAGATCTGAGCCCTTTTGATTTACGAAATCCTTCGGTGTGTTAGCTTTCCCATTTTCTTTCCTATGTTGCGTTTTCAAGTTACCATTTTATTGATTAGTCTACGTGCAGTATACGATGACCTTGCTGTTTTAGATTGATTTTCTCTGTGGAAGTTCAAACCTCTGTATCTTTTTCTCACTTGTCATCTGTGTTATGCAACGACAGGCTGCAGTTGATAAGCCGTCACGAAATTTACTGGTTCCAATAAATTCTGCTGTCTATGCCTCCTTTAAATTCCCAAAAGATCTGATAACCGGGTGAGCCGTGATCCGCTTGAATTATGGTTCACCCGCCCAAAGTCCATTAACAGGCTCACTGACGTTCCTCTCCATACTCTGTCATGAGACCACAAGGGGACAGCGCGGGCGAACACACTTTCCAACACCAGCGAACCACTAATACGCCAATAAGCAACACCAGAATTTGCGGCAATTAACATCTCAGCCAATTACCACACGAAATGCAACCATTTGTGATGAAGGCGGGAGTCACTAATTTTTTATGTGTGTCGTGGCATAGCGACTGCCTCCCATAAACAGAGCATCCCTAGTGCATCTACAACTCTTGTCTTCTGCCGGTTCTGCTGATGAGTTCGCGGGTACATTCGAAACGTCATGTGAATGAGGTTTCTGGATCGGATATGGGAGTATGTACCCTAGTACTACAGGTGGCCTCGAGCTAAGTTCCAGGAAGTTCCAACTCCTTTGTCCTAACTTAAACCATGTCCCTAACTGTAACCACAACCCTAACTCTAACCCTCTTAACTCGACGTCCCTATTCCCGTGTCGAGCCGATTTTTTTCTAGCGATAGTGCCTTCTTTTCCCCGACTGACCCCTGGGACACAGACTACCGTTTGTCTTTGATACTGATTATCTGGTCGCTCGTCTGCTATCCTCGCTGGTTTGTCTCTCGACGCCAACCGGAGTGGTGTGTGTTTGGCAGCATTACGGAGTGATTCGAGGAGGTTACTGGGATAATTTAACTTCATTCGCGAACGGCGCACCATGCGTTCATGCGGATCAGTCTGTCAGTCAGAGGGGAGGGGGGGGCGGGGAAATTGGGTATGGTAAATCTAAAAATAGCAGCCTTCAAAATCTCTCGCACTCTTCCTCTATCTACTTTCAGGCGGATGGTAGTGACATTTGTTGTCATGCCAACCGGTAGGTACGACTGCCATGGCTTTTAGGTAGGACGCTCCGATCGTACGCAAGAGGCGGGTGGTAGGTGGTCGGCGATGGCAGAGGTTTCCAACTTCCCACTGTCTGTCATCATGAATGCTACAGCTGCTTTCCCAGTTCGCTTGCAACTTTGCGTCCACCAGTCTGAAAACTAGGTCATCCACTTCCTGATCCTTTGCAAAGCAGGCGCTCTCTCTCTCCCTGAAATGTAATTTGTAATCCTGTCAATGCCTCCTCCGCGAGTGAATGCTTGTGGCCGTAAAACTGACCTCCTGGTAGATGTCCTGAACCAACACGGGGGCTAGATGGGAGTCCGGCTAGCTTTATCGGGAATGCGCATCTATAACAAATGCCAATGTTGGGGTTTGGCGGCGGGCCTATGTGCAGGCTCGCGCCGCACCAATTAGGATCCCTGGCCAGTCCACGTTGTAGACCAGGGATGTGGTGGTACGCCTAGGTGCGGGTTTGCGCCGTGCCTCCTCTCCTACCTCCAGTCTTCTTAACTCTGTCTTGGCACCGAGTCCAGGTAGGATAAGAGGAGAAAGTGCGGTAGATGCAGCGAAAGTCTACTACCACTTTAAACTAATTCACGCGCAAGCCACCGTCCCTGCTCTCACCCTGCTTTGGACAACGTCGGTCACGACAATCAGGCTGTCGGGTAAATGCCTGCACTTTTCTGATAGCGTTTGTGCTTTGCAAATCAGCCTGCTAGGCCATTCCTTCACGCTTGAGGAAAAAATAGAGGACATTCCGCCCCCGAAGAGTTCGTGATTAGTCAGTTTAACTTTCTGGGAAGGCGAAAAAGAAGAAGCCATGTCACCCTATTTTAACGCACAGATAAAACCTGCGCAAACTATACCGCGTAGGCGGCGTACGCAGGGAGCGCTAGTCAGGACCTGACGGGGGATGCTAAGCATGTAGCAACAAGAAAATTTCACGCAACACCTAGTGCAGAGCTGACGGCTGAAACATGCCCCGCGAATCTTCATCTGGTTGTTTGAATAATTCAAACAACTTCTTCCCCCCCTCCCCGAGGCATCTCTGAGTGTGGACGTTCGTATTTCATATCTGCAAAGTGATTTTGAGAAGCTGAACGCATGTGCCTGAAGGTTCGGCACACCCTGGAACACGGGGTTTGGAGGGGGGGGGAGGGGGGAATCCTTACTGTGCTGGCTATTTCTGGTCTACCGTTGGTTGGCATTGACTAGGCATACGTCAGTGAACCCCTTACTGGCTGGCGAACTGGGAGTCTTCGCAAATACCTCAGAGGAGAAGGTTTCCGCTTATGCGCTCCTTACATTCTCTACATGACAGGTAATAAAGAAGGTGTTCTGATGAACTAGGCAGGCCGAGTGTAGAGCAAATCCGCATGTTATCTTCTAACTGCACCATAGCGAAATAGCGTTACCGGCAAGGCACACGGGAGATTGGAACGGCCATTTCTGGCTTGTTAGCCGTCACCAGCCATCCATACCCAACCCCGAGGTGTGCCTGCCTGTTGGTTAGAAGTCCAACGTCTCTAACCACTGAGCTACGGTCTCGTTGTCCTGTCGATTGCGATCGGGTCTTCACAATGGTAGGGGGATGTTCACCGATCGTTCTTACGGAGCTCACTCGTCCCGTTGTGCCTTTGGGCTCTCTCAACGGGAGGTACTGTAGGTAGAATAGCATTATTGACAAAGACAAGGGAGGCTGAATTGGTCCATTCTGGTCTGTTAGCCGTCATCAGCCGGTCATGCTTCGAGACTTGGCATGACTGGCTAACGATGGCTAAAATGCCAGAACTGGCCAGAACTGGTCTCTCTAGTGTTTACCGGTAATGCTTTTCTGCCCACACTACACGCCGCTGTACGACTGTTGGTAGGGCTTGAGAGAGAGAGAGAGAGAGAGAGAGAGAGAGTCCCAGAGAATGACGGGCCGAGTTCTGTAACGCTACAGGTGCACGTCCGCCTACCACGCCATCCTATATCATTAGCCAGTAAAGTCGGTGTGCGAGACGATTAAGATACAGGTTTGAACTGCAGGAGCACGCCTAACACACGGTTTGTCACTGTAGCTATTAATAGCCTGTCTCTCCTAGAAACCACTAATGCAACCTTCCCCGCCCCAACTTACTGCAACCTGATTGGTTCTTTTCGTAACCCTCCACCTCCCCCCAACTAACAGCACTGCCCACAGTCTGTCTACGTCACCACTTTCTCCTTGGCCTCACCAGCTCTCCTGCCCTCCACTGTATCGTCATGTTTTCACCTCCCATTAACCCCCAACTGCTCCTCTTCTTCTTTCTCCTCCTCCTCCTCCTCCTCCCAATAATAGTAGTGATAATAAAAAATATTACTATCATCTTTTGGCAGCTCGGTCGTTCCTAGTTTACTCAAGCTACTGTACGGTAGCGTCCGCAGAATAGGGTGGGCTTATTCAACAGTAGTGTCATGTGTTCCTGTCCTTTTACCTATTCATTATCCACTCGAGGTATTTTCTCCGTACATTCCCGAGTGGAACGCTCTACCGTCTAACCGTCTGTTTGATCGATGCAGGTTGGCGCAAGAGCTGGAAATGCATGCAAGCAAACAAGCCCGAGGCTGGGCTGAGAATAGGCCAGTCGGTCGTGTTGCGCGTGCTTGCTGCCGCCTTTGGCTCGGCTCCAGAACGTGGGTGTGTGTGTGTGTGTGTGTGTGTGTGTTTCTTTTTTTTGCGTGGTCGTCAGCGCTGCGTGTTCGAGGTCTGGCAGCCGTGGTTGCAACAACTTCGGTGGTACGGACGCACCGCGTGCTCACGTGCGGCCCACGGACGCTGAATCAATGCATGTCACGCGCCAACGCCAGGACGAGATAACGTACCACGCGCGGCGCGAAGGCTGACGCAGCGCCCTTGCCCTCCCGAGAGCTCGGCGATTGGCTGTGGCCGCCACAGTAATCGCCGTCGCCGTATGCAAAGCTCGTAATTCCGCTCATCAGCGAGACTAGACCCTCCCGTACACTTGCCCTCATCGCGGCCGGAGGTGGAAAGGGGTCTTTGAGGCAAGGCGGAGGTGGGGGAGGGGGTAGTGTGGAGACGTGAACCCCCTTCCCTCCCTCCTCCCGCCCGTCCCGGCTCTGGACTTGAAAACCATTAGTTGGAAGGAGGTACGGCGCGTCCGCGCCGACAGAGCTCCACTCGCCTACCCTACGCGTAGACTGAAGCAGGAAGTCAATGATGCCTAGTTCACACAGGCCAAGTCGGCGAACATTCTGCCCTGTACGTCCACAAAACGACAGGAATAAAATTAGAAATAGAAGTGGGGAGGGGATGTTTTGGGACAGTTGTTTTGTTGTTCCGACGTTTCGCAGGCTCACGCGAGTCCAGCGTCAAGGGATGAGGAAAGACGCAGATCCGTGCATACTTACCTCGCGTCTGCCGGAAATGACCTTTAGGTGTGTCATTGATTAGTTCACGCAGAGCCTGGCAACCGGTTGGCAAATCGATAGTCTATTGATTGAACCCTCGGTAGCATGTCACGCCTACGCACCTTCTTCTTCTTCTTCTTCTTCTTCTTCTTCTTCTTCTTCTTCTTCTTCTTCTTCTTCTTCTTCTTCTTCTTCTTCTTCTTCTCATTCTTCTTCGTTCTCGCTTTTCCGGGCCTCACGTGTTTTCCACAATTCAGAATGAGTTACAAACAATGTAGACTGCCGTAAATAGAGAGCATTCTCCCTTTCTCACTCGTAAAAGTACTCTTACGGTATCTACGGGTCGACACACGCCAACGTGACTTAGCCCATCTTTAGAGTTCCAGGTGTATGCATAGGTGAAGAAGAAGAGTCGAGTCAAACAGGTGGCAAGAGTTCTGATCAACGATTGTCACCGGCGTTTGCAGAAATACAAGGCTGAGATGGAGGGGAACAGAAGGCAGTGTGTCCACACTCGGCGAGTCGATCGCCGCAGATCTCGGGAAGACGATCTCCGCTCTGGCACACCACAGGCAAGCCAAGAAGAGAGAAGTTTTGGAACGGAAACTGACTAAACTAAAACCGCCAGTTACAGAAAGCTCAAACTAGGTCCACAACCTCTCGTCTAAGCAGCTAACAGAGCAGCAACTACGAGTGTTACGGCATGAAACTTGTTTCAACACTGCAGATGCCGATCCTGTCGACTTCATTGCAGCCCTGGAAGCTATGCTTGTGAGAAGTGAAAGATCCGACGACATGAAACACTTCCCCCGACAACGTGTTACCTCCTTGCTGATGACACATAGACCAACCAAATGTATTCCGCAGAGTGAGTCAAAGGCTATGAGGGAAATGAAGAGGGACGACAGCATTATCATTCTACCTGCTGACAAGTGACGATCAACCGTCGAGATGAATAGAGAAGACTATAATGAAAAGGCTAAAGCCCTTCTTGATGACAGAGAATTTTACAGACCAGCACAGAAGTCACAAGCCAAATCAGTGGCAGATCGGCTGAGTAAACTGCTTAGAGAATACCGACATAAAAATGTGATCACAGAGAATGAATGGCCAGATGCGGGCAACTGACACCGCTCCAGCTCGATTCTGTGGTCTGCCAAAAATCCATAAAGCAAATGTCCCACTTCGGCCAGTCGTTGCCCTAAAAGGTAGCCCCACCTACAATTTGGCAAAGTGGATGTACTCAAAACTGAAGTTCCTCCAAGGCAATTCGACTTCCTCAGTTCGATCAGCCTTCCCCCTCCTCATAGACCTCCGAGGTCGGATGATTCAGTCAGGCGAAATCATGGTGTTCTTCGATGTGACGTCGTTATTCACATCCATCCCACCAAAC
The DNA here is from genome assembly GCA_902702965.1 of Spirometra erinaceieuropaei. Taxonomy (NCBI): domain Eukaryota; kingdom Metazoa; phylum Platyhelminthes; class Cestoda; order Diphyllobothriidea; family Diphyllobothriidae; genus Spirometra; species Spirometra erinaceieuropaei. Next base: position 932,859 of record CACRXP010000201.1, on the reverse strand, counting down.
TTGGCCCGTGAAGTCTTGCGCAAAAGACTTGAAGAGGCGTACGATGAGACTCAGAATGCACTCAAAATTGAACACCTCATGAGGCTGTTTGAATTTGGTTAACAAACTTTCTTCACCTTTGCGGGAGAAACCTATGAACAAATCAAGGGAACCACAATGGACTCACCGGTCTCCGGTTTAATGACAGAACTGATCCTACCGGTGTTAGAAAAGATTGCCTTCATCCAACATGGACCGGTATTTTGGCGTCCTTACGTAGACGACATGTTCGTCATCGTAAAGAAGGACATTGTGCAACATTTCCACAGCCTGCTCAACGCAGTCTTCCCTGATATAAAATTCACGAGGGAAGAAGAACAGGAACAGCAGTTGCCCTTCCTGGATGTGCTTGTCAGACGAAACCTTAACGGTGAACTTGACAGGACGGTTTATAGGAAGGCAACGAACACCACACAGCTCCTCAGTGAAGCTATGTGAAGACGCTCTTCAAACGGGTCCAAACTCACTGAAGCAAACCGGAGGACAGAGAACGTGAGGCCCGTTATCTCCGCGACCAGTTTGTGCAAAATGGCTATCCGAGGGCATTCATAAAACGTCGCCTACGCGGTCGCCACCAGAGGACTCGAACATCAACATCACCGACGATATGGCATCAGGGGCGTTTCAGAAACGACCTAGCGTATTACTGCGGAGCTAGGTGTTGGGACTGAACACCGCCTCAAAGCCACCATGCGCAATAGGGTTCCAAAACTTCGTCCAGTACAATGTAAAGAAAGGAAAAAATCGACGAAAGAGTATGGTTCTAATTGTGAAGAGTAGCATAGGCCGTGGAGAGGGGAGGACAAAGAGCTTAACTGGCAAGTTCGAGGCAAGAAAACCATGACTCAAACAGCTCCCGGCACGCGGTTATCACCTGTCGCAAGGGTTTCGGTCTCCCTGAATTTGAAGGTGTGATCTGATTGCATCGAGTGAACCAGAAATCCTGAGCGGACCACATTCCTCCTCACTTCCGAGGCGTGTTCGGCCTTACAGTAATCTCCCTCCCGTCTGCGTAGTTTCTGTACCAAAAACTGCCATGGCAATGGGCTTTCACCCTCATCGCCTGGCCTGTGTACTCTTCCTCAGTAGGCAACTTTTGAGATGTCTGTTACGAATTGGCGGGCTCCGTGAAAGCTAGGGGATTTTTATTTGCGGTTTTATGTCGTTTCACTTTCTTGCGTTCGCCCGCAAGCATTCTTGCGCGGATAGCAATTCGTCACGGGCTCGTGGCCCAGTGGTTAGATACGGTGGACTTCTAACTAACAGCTCGCGAGTTCGAGCCTCGGGTGTTCCACACTTCGGGCTCGCATATGGCTGGCTGACGACGGCTAATAAGCCAGAAATGGTCATTCCAGTCCCCCTTGTCTTTGTCCGTAATGCCATTCTGCCTATATCATGCACCGCTGTGCGGCTGCTGGTTGGGCTCGAGAGAGAGCCCATAAGGCACAACGGAACGAGTGAGTTCCGTAAGAACGATCGGTGAGCGCCTCCATTACAGTTTTACTAATTCTGACCTCGTAACTCTACATACAAATTCACAGTCGTCAGAGAGACACCTGCGCTACCCGTGTCCGGTTTCTCCGGCTAACCGATGTGTTTTAGAGGAAACACGCACAAAAATATTCTTTATCTTCCTCAATTGGTAGCAAATTACGTCTTCTTTAAATTTCATGCCTGAAGAAAGAGGGTCTCGCGGCCTTAACAATAGTTCCTCATTACGAGGTTTTTCAGGACCGCGAAATGTCCAACCTTGTACCATCAGATCAGAGCATTTATTAATGCTGGTTATAAAGTCGACGGCGTGGTCCACATCCATTACAAAAATTTCATGTTCTCTTCATAATACCATATAGAAATGTATAATTTTTCTTGCACGAAAAGTATACAGCCTGTAGTTTGGAAACACCGAGTGCAAGTGTGTCAGCTGTTTCTACGGTCGCTTAGACTAAAATATGGATATCGTAAGAAGTTACCTCCATGAACCACTCTTTCTAAACATCTCCTTTAAAAGCACACCTTTTAAAACGGTGAAGTTTCCTCAGAAAACAACAACCAAGCACCTCGACATGTTCCTCATCGATTTTCTACTTCCACAAAAAGGACTGGACCGCGCAATCTGTGTTTTCAATGGGTTTCTCCAATCTGCTAGCACTCCGGGGACGGTAAGAAGGACGACTGGGTGGGTAATAAGTCATCAGGTCCAAAACCCGCCACACAAGCTTTAGTGGCCACCGCCTGCGTGAAAGCTCACAGTCACTGACCCTGCCATTGCACCAATCAGGCGGCGGCAAGGAAAACTCGGAAAATTGACAAGGGCCCAAGCCGGGTAGAAAAAGCTGAGCTCTGATTTTGAGTAGTTTCAACTATAGGCGGGCAAAGTTGAGAGGGTAAGATGTGGTTTGGTAGCCCCATCTGATGGACACAATACTGTTGGGGGTGGGGCTAAGGGTTAGGGTTAGGGATAGGGGTTAGCGCAACTATTTCTCAACCACTCAAAGTACAACCGCACATTCCCAATAGCTTTTCTTTTGCATACAACTGCTTGACCTCGTCACCTGTGCGTTCCCCGGCTCCACCTGTAAAAACCCCTATTACCACCGGTCCGTATTGCATGTGACTGAGTTTTTTTTACTTCAGGTGGGGCCACATAACCACATCCGACCAATAGGAGTCCCAGAACGGTAATGTGAGAGTGCAACACTGGCATCTGTGCGTTCCAATAGGAACTCGAAATATAGTAAAAAAGAGCCTTAGTACCAAAGGACACGGCTCCTCCTCCTCCTCCTCCTCCTCCTCCCCCTTCTCCTCTCCTTTATTTTTTTATTCTTCTACTTTCGGTTAAGTGCAGTACCTCTCCGTCACCGCTCAGTCGACTTTTAAAGGATATTTCCTCTGCTGACCCACAGGTATGATCGGAGAACTCCGTGACTGCGATCTCCTTGCGTCCTCCCATCATTTTCCTCAGTCTTCTTTCTCTCTCTTCTCGAAAATGCCGACTTTTCTGGAAGTATACTGTTGGTCAAACAATGTTTGTCTGCCGCCCTCCCCCCCCCCTTGATATCGTCTATTTTTGGACATTTATATTCGGCTTAATTACGTGCCTTATCGCAATTATTGCCCCAGTAGGGCACGAGCATTGAAAACAGAAGCATTAAACGTACATAGACAATCGTTGGGCGTATCCCCAGAGACGGCTCGCATTAATTGTTCATTAGGGAATCAGTACCACGCTGACACCCTGCGCGCAAGGATTGCATCAACAACTCACTCCCAGAAGTTTCGTACTTTTCCCCAATCTTCCCCATGCTTGACTACTTAATTCGCTTAATTAGGATCTTCGATTCTTGACAGTGAGAGGAGAGGCAAGTGGACGCAGAAAGAGGTGTTGGCAGGAGATAACCCTCTAACGCACCTTTGGGCTGGAAAGTAAGGGCTGGATCGGTTTTAAAACAGTTTTTCAGGAACGATCAGCGATCACTGTGCAGCCACAACTTAGCGTCACTTCGGAAACTTGAAACTGGGCTTTCGATGGAGGTACTATCTTCCGATTTGAACGACCACTTGTACGATTACGAGCACTTTGGCGTTCAATCCTCGCGGTAAATATCAAGAACGTGCTGGACGTGCGGATGGCGGGACAATATTGAGCACTATTCATGCATAGCCTGGAGGAGAAAAATTGGAATTTACCATCTAAGCTCTCATAAATCTACACGCGCACAACTGAGATAATCCATGCTGTTTCATCTTGACCATCGAACAACTGAGCCTATCCCTCAATTCATGCTCAGTCGATCTCCGTTTTTTGTTTATTCGCTCTTGGGTACGGCTGTCAGTCATCAGTATTCAACTAGATTTCGCAAGTACGTACATCAACACACGACCAACAATTTACCGAAAGCTATATGGGCTCTTCCACAGTTGTCGATAGTTTTTCGCTTGTTGAATATTTGTCCCAATAGCTCTGCCTTAAACAGCCGGGGGCTTGAATCATTAAGCCTCATTGGCCGACACCACTCGGAGAGGTAGTGCGAACTAGAATTATTATTCTCCAAAAATCCGCTACGTGCGACCTCTTCCCTTGAGTAAAGAAGGTCTTCTTTTACATAATATAAAGCAGATATCTTCGAATTTAGCCTATTTAGGTGCCCACCACGTTCATGTGGTCGAGGTATGGATTTTCACGGATACATATTGTATACTACAAACTGTGCCCGTTAGAGCAACTGCCAAAGGCTTCTTTTCTGATTAGTAAATGACCACTGGAATAAGCGAAGAAGAAGAAGAAGAAGAAGAAGAAGAAGAAGAAGAAGAAGAAGAAGAAGAAGAAGAAGAAGAAGAAGAAGAAGGGTGGTCAAGCACCGGAGCATTCTGCTTATTGTTTTGAACTTTCGAACTCGTGTGAGGGTTCATCGTCAGAGATAGTGGCAGCAACAGAACAAGCGACAGTTATAGGGCGTGTTACCGACGTCGCAAGAGTGGAAGTGACTGCGCAGGGCTCTGTACGCCAGCGTTAGATAAATAAATCGATTGGCTGAGTTCTCATCCGAGGCCCAGACTGCAATCAATCCTCGGCTTATTTTGTTTCCGGCGTGGGTGACTATTTTGGTGACCCACTTCATAGGTGTCGACGGCCACTTTTGATAATGCTCCGGTGCTCGACCACCCTTCTTCTTCTTCTTCTTCTTCTTCTTCTTCTTCTTCTTCTTCTTCTTCTTCTTCTTCTTCTTCTTCTTCCTCCT
>CACRXP010000201.1:915006-928005 GCA_902702965.1 Spirometra erinaceieuropaei | reverse complement strand
AGAATTTCAGCCAACATTTCATGAGATCGGTCACGCACTGTATCCACGCAAATCGAGACAGAATAACAGAAGATGCATACTACGAATGGACAATAATGACGGGAAGTGTACTTGACAAGTTGGAACAGATACAACGTCCAAACGGAGAGAGATGACAGCCAGATGTGAAAGTGATATTGGATAATGAAGACAACAAGATAAACACAACAGGGAGACTACTGATAGAAGCGAACAAATGAATTCCAGGAAGCAGTTCAGAAGAAGAAGATGCGATCACTGGAACAAGAAGTTTATCAACCTGACGGTTCGGATTCCCACTCGAACCCATCATCAGAGACTGTCGCAGATAAGGGTACTAGAGGCACAAGGAGTGCAGTATTTATGGAGCGTAGCTGCGGTGGGACCACATGCGTACTCTAACTAACAGCTCTCGCCATCACGACGGCGGGGGGTCGTATTTGATGCGATGGTGACTTATCAGTCCGTGGAATGGCCGCAATTTCATCATCCGTGTTGGATCTCGGCGTGATGATGACTCGGCAACTCGACTCGTTGTCCTCGGGATTATTGCTCGTCCGCACCCTCCCTCGTGTGACTGATTACCATGCCCAGGAAAAGCCTCAGCACCGAATACACTGACGCGGGGTCAATAAACTCCTTGTTTCAGGAGGCGGTTGAAAAGACAGAGGTGTGCTCGCTGGAACAAGAATTTTACTGTAGTGCGATTTCGGATTTTTATTCCAATCCTCACGAGAGGTAGTCGCAGATAGAAGTGGAGAGCACACAAAAGGGTGCAGTATTTACGGGATTCAGTTGCCATGCGGCTCCTGCTTTCGTCACTGGACCCCGTGTGCATTGTTGTTCGTCCCTGATTGAGTTTTCTTATCTATTAATTCTTTTGTACTCGGGAGCGTAGAACTGAGGGCTGTTATACGGGAATTGATGGGGACTGTAGAAGAGAGTCGAGATATCAGGCACCAAAGAAGTCCCAAGGTCATCGCCACTTACGCTACGAAAACTAGAAGTTGTTTACTTCAAACACGGACAAGGTCAGTTCATGTCGCATCGCAGCACAGCTTGGAAGGGGTCTCAGCGAGGCGAAGGGCGCTCGGACAAAAATCGATAAAATCCATGACGCGAAATCTGTTTCTGCGTGCGTGCACGAAAAGCGCGGTAATACGAGTACGGACCACGTAGACGTGATCTTCCACAACATTAACGTGGATAGTTCTATCTGAAAAAAAACGAAGATTTCACAACGTGCTGAACGAAGAAGTTATAATTTTCCATCGGGGAAGGGGGGTCAGGACACAAGTGTTTGAGAAAATTCTCACTCGCACACCAAACTGCCCCAGCGTAAAAAGTAGTTGGAAATCATTTTTTTTCCAGTCTCTTCAAAATTTCAGTCCCCACCTAGTAAATCTGTTCCCTCTAAAAGTTGACTTAACTTTTCTGTTAACGCATGGTGATTAAAGTACTTTTGTCTCTGTAGGCCAGTAATCGCAGCAGGGTGGGTGGAATACTGAAGGCTTTTCGTGAAAGCCTCGACGGGTGGGGGGGGGAGGTTGGCTCGTTTCAGGGGATGAAGAGGGGCTTAGGGCAGTCATCTCGCGCACTCTTCTCATTTCTAAACACCAAAGAAACCTGTCCGATTGGGGGGGGAGGGTGAGGAAGGGTGCTTCTGATGAAGTTTTGCTGAATAATTCATGCTTGAGCGCATTCCCCGGCCCTCTCCTATCTGCCCACATCTGTGCTTCTAGTCCGCTACTTTAATGTAAAATCATGAGTACAGAATGAAAGAAAAAGTTCCGACGCCGTCTCCGCTGTGTTTCAGTTCATTAGCGGCTAGTTGGTTGATTACAGTTTTGCTGTCGAAGTGGAGTTAAGCTGCAGTATCCGTTAGGAAAGTGCGCGGTCGGAGTTCATTCCCACTTCAATGAACCGCAGGAGCGTAAGATAGTCTCGGAAGCATGCAATAATGAGCCGTGGAACTCATTAAATATAAGAGAATTAACGTAATAATATTACTACTTGAAACAAATCGAAACCTAGCAGCTAGAACACCAGTTACAATAAACACCATACACGTGTATAGACAGAACAGGGAAGGTGCGCTAGAGGTCTGAAACAATTCGAATTGGGCAGAATAGCATTACCGACAAAGACAAGGGAGACTGGAATGGCCACTCCTGTTGGTTAGAATTCCAACGCCTCTAACCACTGAACCATAGGCTAGTTGTACTGTCGGTTGCGATCAGTAATATACAATGGTAGAGGGGCGCTCACCGATCGTTCTTATGGAACTCACTCGCGCCGTTTTGCTTTGGGGCTCCCTCTTTCGGGACTAACCAGCAGCCACGTAGCGGCGCGTGATATAGACAGTCTTTGTCGGTAACGAGTGAGTTCCGTTTCATGATCGGTGAGCCCCCTTCTACCACTGTATATACCCGATCGCAACCGACAGAACAATGAACACATGGCTCAGTTGTTAGGGGCGTTGAACCTCTTACCAACAGGTCGCAGGATCAAGCCCCAGGTGCTCCACACTTCGGGATTGGAAATGACTGGCTGACGATGGCTAATGAGCCAGAAATGGACATTCTAATCTCCATTGTCTTTGTCGGTAATAACGTCCTGCTTAGATCACGAATAGGCAATCGCCTATCAGGCCGAAGTTGACTAAGCTATGATAGCAGAGAGGAGACGACAGGGTCTGGGGTAGATTGATACAGCAGCACCGGCGGGACAAGGAGACCGTGGCTCAGTGGTTAGATGCGTTAGAATTCTAACCAATAGGTCGCAGGATCGAGCCCCAGGTGCTCCACACTTCGGGTTTGGGAATGACTGGCTGACGATGGCTAATGAGCCAGAAATAGGCACTCCACTCTCCCTTGTCTTTGTTGGTAATGTTATTCTGCCGACATCACTCGTCACTGTGAGGCTGCTGGTGGAGATCGAGAGAGAGAGAGAGACAGAGAGCTCCATGACACAACGGGACGAGTGAGTTCCGTAGCGTGATTGGTGGACGTCCTTCTACCACACTTTGAATTGTCTCACGACTATAACTAGATTTTGGTAGCAGACTCCAAATGTGCAAATGACAATTGATTATTCCCATAAGCGGCAGACAGGTCTCTAGCAGCTCAGGAGGTGAATCATCCAACGCAAATGCAGATGTTAGCAATTCGATCCCCTTCTGGGGCACTTTATTTCTGGCTACATGAGCTCCAACATTAAAATTCTTAAAGTTCACGGCCTGTTGTATTGTGCCGTCCAACAAGTCTGCGGTTTTTTTCCAAATACAAATTTTCCCGCTAGTCGTTGTTAAGCATTGATCCGGAGTATTTCTCTAATCTGCAAGGAAGCTGCCCTCACCGTTTCCCGTAACCTTTAAGTTGTCTAAATTTTCAGTCTTAAGTAATGAACCGTCAAGATGGGGACAATTAGTGGCAAGGATTAAGTATGTGCGCGGGGTCATAAAATGCTAACGGTTGGTCGACAAATTCATCAGCATTTTAATACCCCCGCATTCTATCTAACAATAGTTCGAGTGGTAGGGGGCGCTAACCGATCGTTCTTAAGGAACTCACTCGCTCCGTTGTGCCTTACGGGCTCTCTTTCGAGTCCAGCCAGCAGCCGCACAGCGGTGCATGATATAGGCAGAGTGGCATTACCGACAAAGACAAGGGAGACTGGCAATTTCTGGCTTATTAGCCGTCGTCAGTTAGAAATAGCCAAGCCCGAAGTGTGGAACACCCGAGGCTCGAACTCGCGATCTGTTAGTTAGAAGTCTGATGCCCCTAACCACTGTTGCTATCGATGGTCTACCAGCCATGCATTGACAACCAGACCAGCAGCTGCATTTCTGTAAAGATGCCGTACTTTTCGACCTAAGAACTCCAATTGAATCCAATCCAATTTCATGGTCTACAATCGCGAGGAAAACTCCTTTCACTGAGGAACAGGAAATGTTCTCTCAGATGCCCCAGTTCACGAGTTTCTACAAATCACCTTGTGTCTCTCCCATGGGGGATTCAAGAGCATAATTCGGTCAGATGTGGTAGAGGAGCGCTCATCGATCGTTCTTACGGAACTCACTCGTTCCGTTATGTCTTATGGGTTCTCTCTCGAGCCCAACCAGCAGCCGCACAGCGGCGCATGATACATAGGCAGAATGGCAATACCAACAAAGACAAGGGAGACAATGCCATTCTGCCTATATCATGCACCGCTGTGCGGCTGCTGGTTGGGCTCGAGAGAGATAGAGAGAGAGAGCCCGCAAGGCACAGCGGAACGAGTGAGTTCCGTACGAACGATCGGTGAGCGCCCCCTGCCATTATATATTCCCGATCGAAACCGACAGAGCAACGGGCTCGTGGCCCAGTGGTTAGAGACGTGGACTTCTAACTAACAGGTCGCGTGTTCGAGCCTCGGGCGTTCCACACTTCGGGGTTGGGTATGACCGGTCTCCCTTGTCTTTGTCGGTAATTCCATTCTGCCAGTAGTTCGATTACTTTTCTACTACCTGACTGCTCTCCGTGCAAAACTGTTTTTTTAATGAGCTTTCCCCCTACTAAAGAATTACGCGTGGGAGGTGCAGAAAAATCAACCAATATAGACATTTCAGCAGAACCGAATCCTTGGGGTGGTACAGGTCAGCAAAGGTCATCCTGCCGACGAAGGGCCGACCAAAAACTCTACTGAACAAAACTCACTTTAAAAAATATTTTGAAGGCGGTTCCCCATGATTTTTCCTTACCCCGCGCATATACTTAATCCTTACCGAACTGGTACTTCCTTCACCTGCCTCTCGTCGTTTTCAATCGTCAAAACTCCTGATGACATTGGAGAGGAGGTCATGCCTGGAAGGACTGCCCAATATCGCTTTGTCAAATTCGAGAGTAACAAGTCCGAAATCAGTGACGTTTCCCGCCCCCCCCCGCTCCGACTTGCTTCGATGGGGGCCGGCTGAGTGCACCTTTCAAGGAGAATGGTCGGCATACCAGCATACCACCATTTCGCATAGGGGGAGGCGTAGATGGGACGTGGGCGCCGCATGCTGCCTCTTTTCATGTGCCGAGCAAAGGCACTTGTGGGAAAAAAGATTGCTCTGTAGTATGACCACTGTCGGTGAAGCAAAGAAAGTGAGTCGCGGGACCCGACGATGGACAGAAACCTCTACGCAACGCAGCAATTTCGTTTAAATGAAACTGAACTCAGAAACTGACTCGACAGCTATCTAGACATCAGACCTAACGATCCTTTTTGAAATGGTATTAACAGTTTGGTTGAAATACGACGAAAGTAGTAGACAGTAGTGAAGAGTAAAAAATCGACTGAAACGTAGTGTTTTAAAATCGTGTTTTTTAAATAAACTGGAAAACTTCAGAGGAGATTTATTAGATAGCAAAAATTTCTACAATCAAAACAGAACTTATGGAGCCCAAATTACCCTCCTCATAAGTTCATCTGCCAAAATTTGTTTCGGAAATAGTAGGATATACGTAATCACACACACACAAAATACATAAATATGGGCAGAATTACATTATTGACGAACCTTCTCCATTAGATATAGCATTTCCGGGAAGTAGTGTGTAGTTATTTCGCAAATCGATGCACAATGGCTTTATAGTTAGCGCCCATCGTGCTACCAACGCTAGCATCAGTAACTACGCCGTCGCTGTCATTAGTTGCTATGTTATTAGCCGCCACCGTGAGTAGACGTTTGTTTTGTCCTCAATTTTGGTCTATAGTTAACTGCTGGTCGTAGCCAGATTATCTAATGGGGTCAACCTGGAAGAGAGAAAAGTTTCTGCCGGAAAAAGTTACCATTAAGAGCTTGCCGAACACATTCTCATAAACACACGGACTTCATAAGCCGGCCTACGAGGTCAGCTCAGCTTTCCAGATATGTTTCAGAATCTTCGGGGCGTTTGAATTCGAACAAAATCCCCATTTATCTCCTATTAGGCGTTTTTTAAAAAAATTATATCTGTTTTCTATTTAGTACCACTAGTGATGAGAAGACTGGCTGGGAATTCGCACCAGAAACTTCTGCAGCCTAACATCTGGCAATCGAAAAAGCCTCTGATGAGGCATGACAATAGTATTCTGAGAGTGCAAATATATTTGTTCATAACAGTAGAGGTGAGACACAGTTCCCAACGACCGGCGTTAAATAATAAGTAAAATTAAAAGGAGGACAAAACGTATGCACGCGTGAATGCATGTGTGGGGATGATTAAACACGTGAGTAATTTTTTGTGTGGGTAAGGTGGGTTGAGGTGCGTAGGCTGCTGGAGACGAATCATCACTTCGGTTGATTAGTATTCACAGGCGTAAAGGCCTGGCTATGGGGAGTGATCATGTCAATGGTAGGGGGCGCTCGCCGATCGTTCTTACGGAACTCACTCGTTCCGTCGTGCCTTACGGGCTCTCTCTCTCTCTCTCGAGTCCAACCAGCAGCCGCACAGCGGCGCATAGTATAGGCAGAATGACATTACCAACAAAGACAAAGGAGACTGGAATGGCTACTTCTGGCTTATTAGCCGTCGTCAGCCAGTCATACCCAACCCCGCAGTGTAGAACGCCCGAGGCTCGAGCTCGCAACCTGTCGGTCAGAAGTCCACGCCTCTAACCACTAGGCCACGAGCCCGTTGCCCTGTCGGTTTTCGATCGGGAATATGCAATGGTAGGGGGCGCTCACCGATCGTTATTACGGAACTCTTACGGAATTTGGGGGTTGGATATGACTGGCCGACGACGACTAATAAGCCAGAAGTGACCATCCCAATCTCCCTTGTCTTTGTCCGTAATAAAATAGTGAGCATTTACTTCTAACCACACTTAAAGAGCGGCCGGCCAGAAAAGCCTGGTTCTAGTAGCGCTGGCGTGTCCGTTCAACGCCAGCAGGGTCACCTAAAAAAGTCCTCGAGTATAAGACAGGAAACAGCTGAGTTGTGGCACGCGTAGAGGCCTTCTTCATGTCAAATCAGTAGTTGTGATCTGTGTAATCGACAGCCGGGACTGTGCAGGGCAACGATAGGGTGTAGGACCCCCAGCCGACTTGACCTAGCCCGTGGACCGTGTCATACGTTGAATGGTGGTAGAGGGGGTTTTGCGGGTGAGGCAATGCACAGGACGGCGAGGAAGAAGTCACAGAAAATATATAAATTTCTGCCGAAAGTCTTACCTTGCTCTGTCACCTGGCGAAGAAAGTGAGCGCGATAATTTAAAAAAATAGACCAAAAGCAATTTTTAAAAAATAACTGAGTTTGAATAAAGCACCGCTGGTTGTTTACATCTAGTCAGGAAGGAAAGGAAATTTCAAACAATGAGACGGTGAATAATAGGTGATGTTTGCAGTCACACTAAATTTTAAGATATATTTTTGGAGTTGCCATGTCCTTGGGGGTCCTACACTCTATCGTCAGCCGGAGCAGTTTTTCCCTTGGACCACAATGACACGGGGAAGAGTTAGTGAGACTGACGTTGAGCTAGTCTTTCTCACCACTGACTGACTCACGAGACAGTCAGGTGACAACATAACTTGTAAATCCAGCGACGGGGGTGGGCTACATATCCTCCCATGCCACTTCAGGCTACTTTTCATCCCAAAAGACACAATAAACAATGGAACTTGGCAGTCGTTCGAATGTTTGGCAGCCCTACCTGAGTATATACTACTTACGTACTATACTACTTGCTATCTTATAGTAGAAGCATGTAGAGAAGGTGTGCGAAAAGCTATACCTGTACACCGATTCCCAAATCTTTCGCTGACTAGCAAGGGGTCTCACATGTCAGTTCTTTTCAAGCTTAACTGAGGCCGCAAAGTCCGAAAAGGACGGGTCTACCGTCAGCGGGCTACAAGCAGAAGAACAGGACTTAGAGTATAGCACATTTTTGCGCAAGCCTAAGAAAAGTTAAACGGGACTTCCGACTTCCAGTCTTTTCTTATCGAGCCGGATCACGGAAGGCCGAATCTCATTTCTAGTTTACCGCTAACCTTCGTCCTTTGGATATTCTTTGTAGCCCCCTCTCCACATGGTCCCTCTGCTACGTGTGAGGTCGATCAACTCAGCTATTGACGTGAAATACCGGTGCGAGCGTTTGTAGGGCCCGGTCGCGTTTGTGGCACGCGCAGACGGGTTAATCTTAGTTCTGTCAGGCATCTCTCCCAATCTCGGCATCAGTTGGTTGACCGGCTCAGGCCACCAACTGGTGCACTGGAAAGGAAAGAGAGAGAGAGAGGTCCTAGCGCATCTTCTTCACTATGAACAGTCTGACACACTGGAAGCTATCACGGTGAGCTAGAAGCTGCGGTCTGGAGGGTTTCCAACTGATGATTCAACCCAGATCTACCAGGCAGCCGAGTTTGTGCTTGCGTGGGCTTGTGGGCTGAGAGTCAGGCTGCAATGGCTACTTCCTAATATGGCCTCTATGGCACTCCAAATCCGTGGGATCCGAACCGGGTGTGGTGACACGCCTAGGGGCGGCTACACCGCGCCCTCTCCCGCCCCCGGTCTTTCTGACTCCGTCTTGACACGCAGATCCAGTTGGGAAGGAGGGGAGAGTACGGTGGATACTGCGCAGGCCCATTATCCCCTTAAACTAACTCAGACGCAAGTCATCGTCTCTGCTGTGGGGCACATGATGGACGTCGGTGGCGTGGCACGCGCAGACGGGTTGTTCTTAGTTCTGTCAGCATCAGTTGGTTGACCGGCTCAGACCACCGACTGGTGCACTGGAAATGAAAAAGAGAGAGCCAGAGAGAGAGGTCCTAGCGCAGTTTCTTCACTATGAACAGTCTGCCACACTGGAAGCTATCACGGTGAGCTAGAAGCTGCGGTCTGGAAGGTTTCCAACTAAGGATTCAACTCAGACCTATCAGGCAGCCGAGGCAGGCAGCTTGCGTGGGCTGGTGGGCTGAGAGTCAGACTTCAATGGCTTCTTCCTAATATGGCCTCTATGGCACTCCAAATCCATGGGATCCAAACCGGGTGTGGTGACACGCCTAGGGGCGGTTACACCGGGCCAGCCACCCGCGCTCTCTCCCGTCCCCGGTCTTTCTGACTCTGTCTTGACACGCAGATCCAGTTGGGAGAGAATGCAGCGGATGCTGTGAAGGCCCACTATCCCCTTAAACTAGCTCTCACACGCAAGTCACCGTCCCTGCTGTGGGGCACATGATGGACGTCGGTCACGACAATCGCCACTAAACTGCTCTCACTGAGACCGCCTTCTCAGAAATAAGATGAGTTAGTTAGGCCCTGGGCGATCCGTCCTTGTCTATACGCCTAGAAGAGAGGTACAGTAAGTGGGCTAACTCATGAAATGTCAACCGAAATTCCAAAATGCGTTTTTGTTTCAAAAAGATTAATTAAGTAGGGTTTTAAAACCAATCACCGTGTAGCATAATTCTATCACAATTCAGTTACCTCAAAATGTCGACATTCCAACAAAAATCTTTTCGGTTGCATGCAGTAACTACACTCTGTAAAAAATGGCTACTTACGTAGCATGCATTTTTCGCATTAATTTTCGATGCTCTTAAAAAGTCAATCATATTTCATGGAAAGCATGCAAAAAGCATTCGTTCTTCTACACTTTCGGTGAGAAATTACGTCTTCTTTCAATCTTCGACTAGAAGAAAGGGTTTAATTCGGTTTTAAAAAAACTTTTCCAATTCTCGAATAATTTTGAACTCGACCTGCATTCAGGATTCCCAAACTACAGGCCGTATATTTTCCACGTATGAAAAACCGCAATTTTCTCTACGGTGTTCAGAAGAAATCATATGGGGTTCATAGACTTTAGCAGTGGATTTGACCCATATTGTAAACTTTGAAAGCAACACTAGTAAATGCAGAGACATGACGTTTCATGAACGGCCATTTCACGGTATTAAAAAATCCCACAGTTAGAAACTTTTTTAAAACCAAATTATACCCTTCCTTCGAGTAAACAATTGAAAGAAGACGTAATTTCCTACCGAATGAGTAGAATAATGAACATTTTTATACAGGTTTTCCATGAAATATAATTGGCTTTTTAAGACATCGAAAATCGATGAGAAAAATGCATGCTACGTAAGTAATCATTTTTTACAGAGTGTAGTTACTGCATGCAGCCGAAGAGAGAGAGAGAGAGAGGAATGCCTTATTTTGAAAATAACATTCAAAACTTTCAGCAAAAACGGTTCTCCAGTACACAGTGATTACCATAGAGATTAACAGGTATTGGACAGGTGGACATAATTATAAATAAAGAAAAAAAGGACTCTAAGGTGCAAGATCAAGTTTTAGCTTTTGTTTTTCAGCATCTTTGCAGGTGAGATACTGGGCTAGAAATGGCAGTATGAAATTCTGATAAGTCGAAGTGCGACAAGGGATGTGGCGGAAGCATCGACGCATGGGGCGTAAGGATTTCGCAGCCATTAACTCATTATGAAGGGGATGGACGGTGTCATTCAGAATTCGGTCAGCGAATTGCTCCACCGAGTTGAAGTGTCGCTTCACGATGATATCAACTAAAATATGATAGGAAACACCAGCAGCAGAGGCGAGCATTCGAATGACACGTTTAAAAATAATTAGATCATTTTTAAGTAAAGCTGGAAAAATAACTGGCGAACAATAAAGAATGAGTGGAAGAATACAGCCATCTATGAATCGCTAGATTAAGGACTGGGGTGTATGATATGAACGTAGACGATGAATGTAATAAACTAGTTTTTGAATTTTTGCTAAAAGGGTTTCCATATGAAGAGAGAAAGAGAGATTTGAAAACAAAGTAACACCTAGGTACCGGAAAGAGGATACCTCATTGGGAAGAATATCCAAAGGTTCAGGAATGGGAGAGGGTCGCAATCGAAACACACACTGTACTGATTTCTGATTGTTGAGTAGGAGTCCATTATTCGACGACCATGCGGAGACGTGATCTACGCCATCCTTTAAAGACTGTAGGTGAGTCAGGTTTTTGAGTGGGTGGCCTACGACCATGTCATCGACATACTTAACATACAGGCAGTAGTTTGGCGATCTCTAATCATCAGTATGAAGAGAGAAAAGATGAGGGGATAAGATGGAACCTTGTAGAACTCCACAATTATTTGGAAGAATATAAGATTTTCTCTTTCCCGACTGGACAAACTGTGTGCGGAAGGAAAAATAATCTCTAAGCCAAGAAACAACCCGGCTCGGAGCGTCACACGCAGCTGCTTTGGTCAGTAGGAGTTGGCGCGGAATAGTATTGAAGGCGGATGAATAGTCGAGAAAAGCACATGCATATGCACGACATCCCTTGTCTAAGTCTCTCAAAGCTGAATGCACAACTAAAGCAACAGCATCCAAGGTGCTACGCTTTGCCTTGTATGCAAATTGTAGAGGATCAGAAGTTTGTTTGAAAGCCGACATCCTGAGGTAACTGAATTGTGATAGAATTATGCTGCAAAATCATTGATTTTACAACCCTACATAATTAATCTTTTCGAAACGAAAACACACTTCGGAATTTCGGTTGACATTTCATGAGTTTGCCCGCCTACTGTACCAGTGTCTGAGGAAGTTGAGGGTCACCGTTTTGACAATCAAGATGGCGTCTGGGGTCTTTCTATTGGACTAATCGTTCCCTATGGGGTTGCCGACGGATCGGACTGAGTACTTGCCTGAGTTAGGTTT
Source organism: Spirometra erinaceieuropaei (assembly GCA_902702965.1). Taxonomy (NCBI): domain Eukaryota; kingdom Metazoa; phylum Platyhelminthes; class Cestoda; order Diphyllobothriidea; family Diphyllobothriidae; genus Spirometra; species Spirometra erinaceieuropaei. The sequence goes on along the minus strand of CACRXP010000201.1, from coordinate 916,318 downwards.
TTCCACGCAGTCCGAAAATGTTCTGTCGAGGAATCTCTGAAAATGCTCAGACCAATGTTCCAATGGCTCATATTTCTCCGACAGCGAGGTTGCTGCGTTGGGTCTCAAGCAGTCACTGACCGTAAATGGCAGTGATGAAGTCTTCATTTCACTGCGGTAAGCTTGTCCATGAAGACCCTTTAGTGCAGCCAACTGTTCTACTTCACTCGCCCCTTCTAGCGTAGTGCTTGCCTTCACCCGGCGAGTGCAGTTTTGTTTGTGGGATCTCTATGTTCTCATAGATTTTATTTATGTGATTCTCCTTATAAAGCAGAAGCTGAATTACCTAGCTATTTGCTCTGAATGAGAATAGATTCAGTAAGTGAGTGGAGCTTAGCACACAAGCCTACCTGCGACAGGTGACGAGTAGTCAGCTATTTGACATCCTACGTCGGCTCTGTCGTCAACACCTTGCGATGATTTCGAATCCCCGCAAGCACGAAGTCTACTCATTGGCAGAGCAGCAAATGTGGGGAACTTCACATGCCGCCTTTTTGAACAATTTGAACGAAATAGCGTGTTTTGGGAGGGGAGGCTGTGTAACACGTAGGTTTTGGACGGAAGGAGTCGTCGGTTGCTGTCGCAGTTTCCGGCGCCATGGCAACCGCTACGGCTTCCCTGATAGCATGGTCTGCGCCTAGTAACGCACCGAAGTCCGTACCACTGATTTGTTTTGTTCGCCTGCGGCACGTATTCAGTGTAAATTCTAGTGTAATTTTTTCCTTCAGAGTGTCGGGACTGGTCATTTATTGCCAAGTTTCCTTCCGGAAGCCTTACTGCAGCTCGTGGGGCGTGGATTCCATTTTGGAAGAGAGCAAACTACCTAAGGGCAGCAAACAAGACTTCTGCGCCACAGCATGCACGAGTCGGCGCTTACCCAAGAGAATACGGGAGTATCTCCCGGTATGGCTGGGAAAAGGTGAAACTAGGAGCATAAGCAGCGCCATTCTCGCGCATGTTGTCGATTCCGGACATCATGGAGACCCCAATGAGGCGTTTCGTGTGATCTATAAGGTCTCATCGAGCTACCATAAACCACTGGGACAGCACCTGTTAGCGACAGCAGAGACGGCCGCCATCAGGTTGCGAAAACCAATCTTGTGCGCACAGAAGAACCACGTTTAGGCTCCGCGCCTACAGTGGTCGAAGGTCGACTAACGCTACGACTCTCCCGCGCCCTTCCGCTCTCACCCCGCCCCTGACACTGACTGCTATTACCCTCACCCCCCCCCCCCACATTCCCACACCCAGCCTGTGTTTTAGGGCGAACTTT
>CACRXP010000201.1:862395-899924 GCA_902702965.1 Spirometra erinaceieuropaei | reverse complement strand
CGTGTTCCAGGAGGTGCCAAATCTTCAGGCACATGCGTTCAGCTTCGGAAAATCACTTTGCAGATACGAACACCCACACTCAGAGATGCCTCGGGGGTGGAAAAGAAGTTGTTTGAATAATTCAAACAACCAGATGAAGATTCGCGAGGCATGTTTCAGCCGTCAGCTCTGCACTAGGTGTTGCGTAAAATTTTCTTGTTGCTACACGCTTAGCATCCCCCATCAGGTCCTGACTAGCGCTCCCTGCGTACGCCGCCTACGCGGTATAGTTTGCGCACGTTTTATCTGCGCGTTAAAAAAGGGCAACATGGCTTCTTCTTCTTTTTCGCCTTCCCAGAAAGTTAAACTGACTAATCACGAACTCTTCGGGGGGCGAAATGTCCTTTGTTTTTGCCTCAAGCGTGAAGGAATGGTCTAGCAGGCTGATTTGAAAAGCACAAACGCTATCAGAAAAGTGCAGGCATTCACCCGACAGTTTGACTGTCGTGACCGACGATGCTCCACTACAGGGTGAGAGCAGGGACGGTGGCTTGCGGGTGAATTATTTTAAAATGCTAGTAGACTTTCGCCGCATCTACCGCACTCTCTCCTCTTATCCTACCTGGACTCGGTGCCAAGAAAGAGTTAAGAAGACTGGAGGTAGGAGAGGAGGTAGGTGGCTGGCACGGCGTAAACTCGCGCCTAGGCGTACCACCACACCCCCTGGTCTACAACGTGGACTGGCCAGGATTTTACACACCAAGAAAAAAAGAAGGCAGCTGGAATCCTAATTGGTGCGGCGCGAGCCTGCACATAGGCCTGCCATCACACCCCAGTATTGGCACTTGTTATGGATGCGCATTCCCGATAAAGCCAGCCGGACTCTCATCTGGCCCCGTGTTGGTTCAGGGCAGCTACCGTGAGGTCAGTTTTACGGCCACAAGCATTTACTCACGGAGGAGGCATTGACAGGATTACAAATTACATTTCAGGGAGAGGGAACCTGTTTTGCAAAGGATCAGGAAGTGGATGACCTAGTTTTCAGACTGGTGGACGCGAAGTTGCAAGCAAACTAGAAAAGCAGCTGTAGCATTCATGATGACAGACAGTGGGAAGTTGGAAACCTTTGCCGTCGCCGACCGCCTACCACCCGCCTCTTGCTCCCGTGTTGGTCCAGCGCGTCTACCGAGTGGCCCGTTTTGGGGGGGGTTGAAAGAAACATGAAACTAAGTACAGAAGGACCACTTTTTGAGGCAGCCATGAATGGCAAAACAGACTCATAGCAATCTAACACAAGACTGACTAGCGCAGGAACCACTTCGTACTGGGACGGCTGACTACAGGACTGCTTTAGTGTAAAGCTGAGTTAGTTGACCTTTGTTACGGCCCAAGCCATGGTCGTCGAAGCATTATATCCTCGACTCGAAAAAAAAACAGTGCGGGTTCACTGCACCCCAAGATTCGGTGAAGAGGATCCGCTGAATTGCTCCCCCCCTAACGGCCAAAACTGAAAAGAGAATCCTTCCTTCTGGTCCACATTACTGAAGCCTAACTCTGAAACGGTGTTTTGTGAACGGCACTCTTGGAGATGTCGCCTTCTCGGGTAAACCGCCGATAGTTATTTTTTTTGCACATCATCAGCTTTCACGTCGAAAATTGGAGTTCGCAATGTGCTGCTTTTCGGTAAACTATGAATGATGCCTTTTTCTACAAAACCGTTGGGACACGCCCAAAATTGACTGCCTCTTGCCTAAATGTCTGGAAACTGACAGTCCGGCTACCTCATCGGAGTTTTAACCACACTGCATACAAGGGAACAGTCATATTCTTGACTTTGGACTCCTCCGTCTTCTGAGGCAGACGCAGACTTCACGGTAAAGACCGCCGCCCTCTAGATCCACGTTTCAACGATGCGGTACTCCCGTTGGCTCCAGTTAAAAAAAGTTAATAGAAAGGTTGTGAAAATCCCCATAGCTATATTCAGAAGAAAAGGTGGCGAGCGAACGTTGCTTTCGATAACTTCCCGTCAGGCCAGTAGAGTTATATGGGACGGGGTGCAGTGAGTGAAAAAATCGATGAGTTAGTTTTTAACATACAGGCTAGGCAAGAGCGGAAGAGCGCAGAAAGTTGTACGTTGGTTAGTCAGCCCTTGACCATGGTAAGCGCGGAGCCTGAGAGGGGTTCTTCTGGGCGCATTGGGTCGATTTTCGTAACATGATGATGGCCGCTTCTGCTGTTGCTAGCAGGCGCTGGCCAGTAGCTTAGGGTAGCTCGAGGGGACCTTATAAGTCACACTAAATGCTTCAGCGGGGTCCACACGATGCCCTGAATCCACTGCATGCGCAAGGATGGCGCTGTTTATTCTCTTACTTTCACCTTTTGCCAGCCATGCGGGAAGGTGTTCTCGTATTCTTTTGGAAAGGCGCCGACTCCTACGACCAATATAACCTGTTCCACAGGAGCAAGTGAATGAGTAGATGCACATTGAGGCGGTCTGAGTTGGCAGCCTATCCTTGCCTTCTCCGCGTAAAATAGGGTTAGTAGAGAATGATGTGCGAATCTTTGCTGCTGGGAAGGTTCCCGAGACAGCTTGATCATGGCGTCTTCTTAGGAGTTAACTTGCAGCGTCTCCTTGCAAAGGGACTTTGAGGAACAACGTTTTATTTTCGGTCGTCCGTGTGGTCGGTTTTGCGGGCCGTTTGGCAGGGTCGGTGGGTCAGATGGTCGAGCAATCATCACGCCAACATCCAACACCCGTGATGAAATTGCAGCAATTAACGACGCGTTACACTTTCACTCACTGTACCCCGTCCCATATAACCGTACTGGCATGACGCGATGGTATCGAAAGCAACGTTCGCCCGCCACCTTTTCTTCCAAAAGAAAGATGTTTGATCGGAAGACTAATGAGCACACAGGCACACGTACGTAAGTTAGCGCTCGGTGCATGCATGCACCTCTGGGGCGTAGGGTGCCGTTGTCCGTGTGAATGTACCCGCCCGGTCTATCGCGGGCACATCGGTCGATCGATCGATCGATAGCTGTCAACGCAACTCCTCAGGAAGGCGTGGCTAGGGCCTAGCACATGGCAGCGCTGACCCCAACATAACTAGTTTTTCAACCCACTATGATCTGAGTTTACCTGCCCCTCTTTCAAGACACCTGGGTTAGCCCGTACGTAAACGTGGAGGTGCACGGTACTATTTAGAAAAATAGCATGAAAGATGGTGACACTCGGATTGCTAGTCTTTTGCTGGGGAAACGGACGAAAATGAGATCCCGTAAAACTCTCCTCTACTTCTACCTAGAAGGGAGGAAGGCCCTCCCATATCAGTCTCGGAATGCTACCGCGGGGTAATTACTCTAGCCCAAAAGGCAAATCACAACATTGCGGCATGACCGTAAGTCGAGACAGCATCAAACGTGGGTCAGTGGAACGCGGATCGATCTCGACTGATAATATTTTCTCCAAAGAACTGAGTCGGTTTAATATCAAGTCCAGTTCGGTTGTTTCTGTCAGCAGTCAATAATCACCTCCATTTCAACAACCCGAATTAACTGAAAGCCGGAAAAAGGGCGGTTCGCTCAGTAAAGTAGCACAAATAAGAGTGGACTTTTTTATCAACTATTAACTAGCCCTTGGTTAGGACAATCCTGCATCTTTGCCGCGTCCAGTAAGTCTGAAGTTCAGTGCGTTGCAATAACAGTAAGGTTGGTCCCCATTCAAATAGCCGCAGTAACAATTTGCGCTTGTAGCAACACTTACCATCACTGATTTAGCCAACCCCGTACTGTAAGTTCACGAAATCAGAACTCAGCATCTTTCATTAGGGGGCGACCAGAAGGAAATTCGCGAGCGAAGATGGACCAGTAGGTATGCCAGACATGGAGAAGAACGACAACAGGGTCGGGGATGCGCTAGAGCTCAGCCCTCATCAGGTCAGCTCAAGTATTTCGCTAGCTACCTCGAGACAATCGTCAGGTTGGACTACGTTGGGGGCGACGTGACATCCTGAACGATTTCGCCATCAAGAGGACTCGGCGGAAGTGTAGACTATCTTGAGCAATCCATAAGGAGGGTAACATTGGTCGGTTCTTCTCGGGAGTGACTGGAGGTGAGATCAGAAAGACCAATTCGGGGCATGGAGCGCGAGCGCTATCGATCGAATACATTCAGGTGGTCGACGTCTCCTGAGTGCATGGGCTGTATCGCACATCCCTTAGAGAAGAGCTGTCTTGACAGAAATCGCTCATATTCGCACCTCCGCTTTCAGACTGATCGCATGGAGATTCCAGCAATCCCATCGGAGTCGAACGAAGGCCACTCACACATATGGTTGATCTGGTAGTCATTTTCACGCATGGCTTGGTCTTTTATCAGAAGTTCGGACCTAATTTGTTGAAGGCTGTTCATTAGCCTAAGAGTTTCGTAGTTAACCATGTTTTAGCTATCAGTGACTGTAAAATTGAAGTTATCCCTTGCCGTTTAGGGGAATTCATTTTCAGGCACACTTCGGTTGTCTTTGTGCCCATCAGAATCACGGTACTATAAAAGACAAGCTCGTCGACACCGCCGGCCGAAATGGTTTACTGGCTCTTTCTGCATAACCTAGTCGATCAGCTAGCTGAATGAAGTCAGCTAGAGGTCGTAGCGCGAACATACGTTGGAGGTGACTTTGAAGCAATCTCTCCCCTCTCCACCCGCAAAAACTTTGGAACTTGACCTGTGATAATAAACACGATTCAATTCAGGCAATTTTAGCGGCGTGCCACCATGCTACATTACCAACCACAGGTGATCCTGATAGAGACTGTCCCAGGAAGTAAACAAAGTAGACGTCAAGTGTGGTATTCAAGAATTCCGTGGTGTGAGAAGAGGTGTTTAGAGCATATCAATTTCGCACGCAATGTTTTACTGGTTCGCTCCTGCCTACAGGCTGCGTTAAAAGCATGGGCGGTCAGGGAGGTTGACTTTAGCCGTATGAAGAGGACCGATCCAAGTCAAATACCCTGGCGACTGAGAATTATGAACGAGCCAGTGACGTTTGACTGGTTTACTAGGCGCGAACTGCGGCCTGATTGTAGGACGGGATGTGGGGTTCTGTCGAGAACGTCCATAGACCGGTATCGTAATGTCAAGCCGTTCGTGCTCAAGAAGTATTATCGATGAGGAGGGGAGAGACTGAGATTGACGTTTCTGGCCTGCTATCCGTCATCAGCTAGTTTCGAGCCCTCTCGGAGTGAGACCGAGCAAGGTAGAAAATACCATTTATTTAGGGCGATCGATAACTTCGACCCCCTAGGTGACCTTGCACATGCCCGACCGCAGTCGACAAGGCCTGAGTCCGTTGTTCGGTGGTGCAAGGCTTAACTGAGCGATCACTAATCATAGAGCCCGCGATCTTTCGGCCCATGACCAAAGCACCAAGTCAACCACCTGCCTCCCGTATCGCCGTCAGTGATACTTCTCCGTCTTTGAAGTTTGTAAGGAACTGGTGAAGTTGCGGACAAAGTAACTATGTCGGGGAAACCGGAAGACAGCTACGAACGTGAATGGCCGAGCACGCAGCAGCGGTGCGGAGAAATGACGCCAGCTCTCAAGATGCGGCTCATTCGACCAGATCCGGCCGCACATTCAAATTCGACGAGGCCGAAATTCTCGCAAGAGGGGACAACCGCGTGAGCCGTGAGCCTTCGCCTAGGCGGAGTAATTATCCACACGGAGAGCGCACAGGTGAACACTCGTCCCAACGCCAGGGTCGGTGGGTCAGATGGTCGAGCAATCATCACACCTGTGATGAAATTGCAGCAATTAACCACGCTAATGTCGGCCATCAAACATTCATCACATCAAGGGCAACGCTCCCTGATGAAGGGGAGAGCCGTGAATATTCATAGGTACGCATTGGCATGACGACTGCATCCTATAAATACTGCAGCTCCTTGTGCATGAACTACGCGTATCTGCCACTGTCTCTGATTATGGGTTCGAGCAGGAATCCGAAACGTCAGGCTAATAAAGCTCTTGTCCCAGCGATCGTGTCTTCTTCTTCACGATACCTCTCCGCGTTGGATTTTGCTTGTGGCTCCAAACACTGAGACACACGTTTTCCAAGGCAAATTTCACACACAGAAAGTTCAGCCATGACGGGAGTAGCTGCTGGCTTCGAGTAGCGCTGTCGAAAGTGCGTGACATCTCTCCTCTATGCGGTTGGCGTAATAATGGCGCCATACACTCGCTTGTGAGGTGGGCGAACGCAACTTAATTTCCACTGCAGTGTGTGATGAGTGTGAGAACATAAATTACAGCAAGTTTGCCAGTTTTCCGAATGCCGTTGTTGTCAGGTCGATAGCAAGTGGAGACTTTAGAGGAGAGCTGGTTCACTGTTTCCGTGTCCATGGTGATGAGGGACGACGAAATTTAGTAGCGCTTACCTAGTACACCCAAACCCTGTTTCGTTCGTTGAAAATGCAGATATCCACGCCATATCGCCTCAGTAATTTTCGTTTCTGCCATACGGACATCTATGCTTTGAGATACTGCAATACAGTCGCTCTAGAGTTGGTGAGTTCGTCTTTTGGCTAGCAGCAGCAGCAGCAGCAGCAGCAGCAGCAGCAGCAGCAGCAGCAGCAGCAGCAGCAGCAGCAGCAGCAGCAGCAGCAGCAGCAGCAGCAGCAGCAGCAGCAGCAGCAGCAGCAGCAGCAGCAGCAGCAGCAGCAGCGTAGGGGCTACGCCGTAAGCCATTATGATTCTTGTCCACTCAGTGGCGTAATGGCCTTTTCGGTAATCGACCCTGTCCTGAGCGAAGCACGGTAGGTAAATAAACTGCGGCGTCTCTAGTTTTCAAGCAAAGCAGTCATTTCCGCACTTCCCCCTAGTAGCGAGCAGGAAATCGGCATTGGCTGACCTGATGTGGAAGTGGGTTTTCTGACTCACCAAATATCTCTGCAGCAGAAAAATTCGACTGGAAGACAAAGGAGAATTCGATCGGGCCAGCATCGGTCACGGTGAGGCTGGATCCCTTCTGAAGGACCCCTGTCAAGTCTGTGAAAATGTGGCAATCAGTAGGAGATTTTATGTCATGTTTTTTGCTTCGCAAAAAGATTACCATGTTTTAGATGCTGCAAATTTATTTCTTAATTTTTAAATGGCTGCCTGGGATAAGCGTCCGGGCCATTCGCAATCGGAGTGAATAATTGGATATTTTACCGACTTTATGTTGACAGATTTACCGCAGAAGAGGAACTTTCATAGGAATTAGTTGAATAAACGACAAAATGCCCCGATTTCGTCATGCCTGTGTCCGCAGTGCTCTCGTAAATAAGCCGAACCTCCCTTTTCCTGAGTGAAACACACTCGGGAGATGGTTGGTTTGCCGCGAGCCCTCCTCTAGTACAACTTACAGCCGCGTGCCCGTGTTTCAAAACAGAACTGCTACATCTAAACTAGGCGGTCTCATCGTAATCCTTGTTAAACCTATCATCACATAGCCTGATCCGGCTTAGCCTTTCCCGGGTTGCAACTAAACGCCATTATTGTATCCACCTGTGCGTCAAGCCTGGGCTGTGTGCGTTTGCCTATCGAATGGCGTTCATGCATTATCCATCGCCCTTCTGGAATGCTGTGCCAATGCGCATTCGATTCAGTCGTTGTCGAAAAATAGTAGCCGACAGTGGATACCGTAGGAGCGTTAACTATGTGGAGAGTGCCGATTCTTCCTCGCATGGCTTTAGAGTGGGGGCTTTAAAGTTAGATCCCAAATTGAACGCTTTCTCGCATGCTCCCAGGAAGTGGAGAATCTTCTAAATGGCAGTTTATCTCAATTCTAACTCATCGGAGCCCATTGTGAAAAATCCGACGATCAACAATTATAACTGGTAACCTGGAGGTCTTCGCATCACCATACGGCTTAACAACAAGCAGCAAGAAATGTACCACCTCCTTTTATCGAAGTGGTCAAGGCATGTGCGTAAATTCACCTACCCTTTGCTCACAATAAAGGATGCGTCAGATCCTTATTCGGAAGCTAAGAGGCACGGAAGGCTTTTGTGGAGGCCTCTAGTAGACACTCAACAGCGGAGAAAACGTAAACGCACAACCGGGCATCCACAAGGTTACTTACGTAGTCTACTCGCAGAGGCACACACGTGCAACGTACCACATGCCCGTCATGCCTGTCATGTACAATCTGATTGGTTTACTTGAAGTCTCGACCTTGAGAACAAAACTGCGCGACCTTCTCGTGCGTACGTCCCACGACGGTGGACGTCGGCCAATCAACGTACGACAAGGGTAAATTGCCCCTACTCGCGGCGGTGGTAGTGCAGGCACTGGGGTGGGTTTTACAGGGGATGCCAGCTCAACAGTTGGCAACTCATAGGTACTGTAGGGAGAGGAATTCAATAAATTGGGTACCCAGTGCGGCAGATCGACCTCTCACTACTGAGCCGAGCTATGCACAAAGACAAACGTGTACACTGTGACACACTCGAACTCACGTGCCATCTCCTGACGCCCACGCCAACTACGTGGCTATTAAGTTTGTGTGCGTAATTTGGGACGTACGCATGACAAAAAGACCACCTAAAGGAAGAAAATAACTCTCCATTTTGAAATTGGATTGCAGTGTTTGTGGTTTGCCACAAGCTGAAGGAAAAGACGGGTACCTAAATGTCGCGTCCCGTCAAAATGCATGTGGGAGCTCTCCCAAAACGTAAGGTGGAGTCGTTTTCTGAGTAGTAAAATGTCAGTCAAGCCCTTAAGAGAGGGGTTTTGCCGTTTTGTCGTGTGTCTATTTTTTTAAACAGAACCAACTGCCTTAATGTGTTAAGGCAGACTAAGAGATATTAGAAAACCCACACATCCACAGAAACGCAAAAACAATCACCCGAAGTCTTGTCGGAGGCTTTCTTCTGGGCCGTTGCAGCCACATCTACAGGGATACATAGTGGCGGATACTGTCTTCATTCCAAACTGAAGAATGGGCCTAATTTTAGTTTGAACTACTATTCTGTTGGGATGGTAAGGCAAACAAAAGTCATCTGAAGTCCGTGATTGCGTCAACTTTCTGGCTGTAAGTAACCACACAAACGTAAAAAGGACTAGGTCGGATGGGAAATTTTGTGTCCATTTAAATGCGACAGGGAGAAAGGGCCATTCACGTAATCGCTTAGTGAACATAGAACTACGAAGAAAACAAACAATGGGTAAACATTGGTTTTATTGGTTGTCACAGATCGCCCCAGAACTTCGTTGCGAGTTATTCATAACGGAGCTTGGAGTGAGTAGGCACCGTCAGAGAGACATCCCCTCCAGCACGAGTTGCCAAACCAGTCCGCTAATGATTCCTTCGTCGAAGGGATTAAAGGCGTGCCCGAGGATTACTGTCTGCTGGTCTGGATGGTTTTTTCCAAGCTCATAAATCCTGGAAGAGTAGTTCCCTCCGTATAAAAATGTACAAACTTTGCCTTATTCACTCATAAATCTGCATTAGAGTTTCTCGTAATAGAACAAATGTTTCCGCCTAACTTTGAACCAAATTTCCAGACACGCAAAGAATGCATTAACACGTTCAGCGCTCGTTTTTTTCTGATTAACGTCGTCTGGTTGTGTGACTATTGTACCTTTTCATTATGAGATACATATTACTGCTAAGTCTTTCTGAAAACCAATTGCTCTGCGCAGGCAAAGCCTCAGCAATAAGTATGGTGGAGGGGAGGGCTGTCACTACGCTTACTGATGGACTGAAAAGCGAAAAAAACACAGAAAGCGCGGGAATTAACACTGTTGCCAATTGCCAGTAGAAGCGAAATAAGAGTCCCAGGAAGCAGTCGTGAAGACGGAGAAACGATTACTGAAACATGAGCTTTATTCCCCTGGCGTTTCGGATTCCTGCTCAAACCCATAATCAGAGACAATTACAACTACGGGTGCTTCAGGCACAAAGGGCTGAAGTATTTATAAAATGCAGCAGCCGTGCTACCGCATACCCATAACAATTCACGGCTTCCCCCTTCATCGACGATTGTTGCACCTGAGGTGATCATTGTTCAATGGCCGACATTTGCGCCGTTACTCGCTACATGTAATCACGGGTGTTTGATGTTGGTGTGATGACTGCTCCACCATATGACCCACCGACCTTGACGATGGGAACACCAATGGGTTCGTCGATCTCGGGGCTCATCGCTGAGGCGGTCCTGCAACGGTAGGAGTCGCTGGTCATCCAACACCATAGACCGAAGTTCTGGGCCACGTATGTAGATGATACCCTCGTCGTTATCGACGGGGATCAATTGGTGGCAGCGATCGTTTCCCCTTCTTCACGACTGTTGCCAATACCACCCAAATCGCCAAGTCATTATCGCACCAATAATCCACTCTTTTGAAGAAATTGCAGCAATTGTCGACTCGGTTGCGGACTACCAAACAATTCTTGCATTAAGTACAACCACCCGCGATTAGTGTGATAGTGGTCTCATGACAAGTGCACCCTATAAATACTGCAGCACTTGTACAAACATCGCCCTGATCTGATGCAATCTCTAATATTGGATTCGAGTGAGGATCCGATGCATCAGGTGTATATAATTCTCGCGGCGAGGAGTACCGACGAAGAGAGGGGAAATTGCGACGGTCATTTCTGCTGATGGCAGCCAGTAAGGCAGAAATTGTCATTCCAGTCTCCCTTGTCTTTTGCGGTACTCACCTCAGCATTTATCCATAGCCGCTATATGACTGCGATAAAATGTGGTTAGGTAGCTCCACCTGATGGACACAATACTGTTGGGGTTAAGGCTAGGTGTTAGGGTTAGGCTTTAGGGCAACTATTCCTCACCTACTCACAGTACAACTGTGCATTCTCAATAGTTTTTTCTTCTGCAAACAGTCGCTTGACCTCGTCGCCTGTGCGTTTCACCGGCCCCGCACTACAGGTGGCTGGGGTTTATTTACTTCAGGTGGGGCTACATAACCACCTCTGATCACGACTGCCTTTGAGGACACTAGATTGAGCCTCAAGGCACAAGGAACCCGTAACCCGATCGATGGAGGCAATTCCAGGATAGTAAGATTTTCGCTTCAGCAACCGCATCTCTTTCCTCTGAACCACTTCCTGGCTGTAAGTAGCCACACCAAGGTAAAAAGGACTAGGTCGGATGGGGAATTTTGTGTCCATTTAAATACGACAGAGAGAAAGGGCCAGTCACGTAACCGCTTAGTGGACATAGAACTACGAAGAGAACAAGCAATGGGTAAAAAGTGGTTTTATTGGTTGTCGCAGATCGCCCCAGAACTTCGTTTCGGGAGAGCTCCCACATGAATTTTGACGGGACGCGACATTTAGGTACCCGTCTTTTCCTTCAGCTTGTGGCAAACCACAAACACTGAAATCCAATTTCAAACTGGAGAGTTATTTTATTCCTCTAGGTGGTCTTTTTGTCATGTGTACGTCCCAAATTACGCACACAAACCTAAAAGCCAGGTAGCTGGCGTGGGCGTCAGGGGATGGCACGTGAATTCGAGTGTGTCACATCGTGTACGTTCGCCTTTGTGCATAGCTCGGCTCAGTACTGAGAGGTCCATCTACGTTCTCGCACCAGGGTAGTGTTCATTTGCTGACATTGTATTCAAGGGGGGAGGGTGGTGGTTAAACTCGTCCTGAGTAAAACTGGCTACACTTCCCACACGAAAATATCCACGGAATGTTTAGTCAGCCCAGATATGACAACTCCAGAATAGAGTTGTGAAAATTCCCACTGAAGAATTCAAAAGACAACTTGGCGAGCATACGTAAGCTTTCGGTAAATTCTCATCAGGCCTATACATCTATACTGCTATCGAAGTGATTAAAAAGAAAATGCGGGCAAGTAGAAGTTTTTCTGTAGCCGGGGTTTGGGGGGAGGGTCTGGGTGGGTGAGGTGAAAAACAAAATTACCGTCAGTTTCAGGGGGGAGAAGGAGATGGCGGGCACTGGGACGGGTAATTATACGCAAGTGGCTGGCATGGTGACTTTGGCCCATGAGGACTGTGGGGCCTGTACGAAGTTCTTTTGTGCGCATAGAACTGGTTTGTATAGCCTGATTGCAGCCGTCTCTGCTGTTTCCAGCAGACGCTGTCCAAGTGGTTTTGGATAGCTTGACGGGACCGTGTAAATCACCCGGAAAGCTTGGCCGGCATCTAAACAGTGATCTGTGCCTACCATGTGGACAAGGATAGAGCCGCTGACGGTCTTTATTTGGCTCTTTGCTAACCATGCTGGAATGTGTTCTCTTATTCTTTTGGACAAACGCCGTCTCGTGCGACCAATCTATTCTGCCCACAGGAGCAGATGGAGGAGTAAATACACATAGAAGTGGTCTGGGCTGGCAGTTTGCCCTTGCCCTCTCCTCATAGGTTGGGACTAGTGGTGAGGAGTACACGGGCGTCAGCTGCTGGAAGGGTGCGTGATACAACTTGAGTTATGCTCCTTCTTAGAAGTTCATTTGGTGCGTCCCCTTGAAATGGGACCCTGATGAAAAGCTTCTTCTTTTCTGTCGTCAACATCGGTTTGGAAAGAGCCAAATGAAGAACGTCAACAGCTCTATCCTTGCCCACATTGTAGACACAGATCACTGTGTAAATACCGGCCGGGCATTTCGAGTGATTTACACGGTCCGCCAAACTATCCGAAACCACTTAGACAGCCTCTGTTGGCAACAGCAGAGGTGACTGAAATCGGACTATACAAATCAATTCTATGCGCACAAAAGAACTTCGTACAGGCCCCACAGTTACCATGGTCCAAAGCCACCATGCCATGGCGGTCACCATACCCGTCCCGGTGACCGCCATCCCCTTCTCCCCCCCTGACACTGACGGTAATTTTGTTCTTCACCTCACCCACCCAGACCCTCCCCCCAAACCCCAGCTACGGAAAAAGCTTCTACTTGCCCGCATTTTCTTTTTAATCACTTTGCCAAGTTGTCTTTTGAACTCCAGAATAGGCGAGAATTGAGTAGCTGCTGCCTATGTTTTCACATCGACGAGCATAGGGGTGGACTCAGAGACCGCAACAAGAACTTTATTCGTCTGACGGTTTTAATTTACATCAGAGACTACATCAGCGGACACAGAGAGGCAACAGCTCCGGCACCCATCGTGGGCTGTCGTAATTGCTGCAATAATTGTTTGGCCGGCCATGCCTGAGCCATTAATGGCTCAAACCCCGGCAAAGGCGACTGGCATGATAATTGCCCGACTGTTTGGCATTATAGAATTGCCCCTCGAGGCAGCGTACACATTCACGCCGTCCACGTTAATAATGTCCCCGCACAGGGAGAGCCCTAAGAGGACAAAGGGAAGGGAGATGGAGTAGATCACTGCCTTTACTGATGTACTGCAGGCCAGAGAGTTAGGAGTCGAGTAGCTCGTCCCCCATGTTGTCACCCCCGTTGGCTAGGATTCCAGCTTCGCTGCCGAATGAGTCGGGGGGGGACTGGGATCTGTGCCAATCATCTTCACCGCTGGTGTGTGTTCGGCCATACGTGTCCAGAACCGTCTTCCCGCCCCCCCGGCCATAGTGTCCTATCCGAAGTCGCAGCAGATCATGCAAACGAGTCCCTTGCAGTGGCATAAAAGCGCTTTGTTTTAGTGCGTCAAAAGTACTCCTGTAAGACTGACGCCTCTTTCAATAACAGTTTCCACATAGAGCTGCACTCTCGTGGCTACATTGTTTCTTCTCATCCTACTCGCCCATATACGCGTGTATATTTAGTACTGGAGTCTAAACATGGCCTGGTTTGTCTATTGCCCCCTTTATGGAAAGGAACTGGGATTTGCATTCGGGAGTACAAGTTTGAGTTCATTGCTGGACCACTGAGTCGTGAACCCAGGCTTGTCGACTGCAGCTAAGTTTATGCTAAGTTCTGTCCACTCCTGTGACCTGAACGCGTGAACGGACGTGGGCGGACCGATCAGGACCCGAGTAGCAAAAAGAAAAAACTCCAAGCTTATTCGCCGTTGTAAACTGTCCTTAGCACAACTGCAGAATGAAAAGATTCAGGTCGGTAGGATAGAGCAAACTAGGGGATGCGTATGCATACGCGCACACCGATCGGCATTTTGAGGATGACCTCAAAAACACTTCTGCGGCCCCGTCTCACGCGAACCAGCTGGGGAAAAAGGTATTAGAAGCGATCGGCGGAGTTTCCACGGTATTTGAGGAAGGTGCTATTGGTAGGTGCACCGCCTCAAAGGGCTGTCGATCCGAAATGAGTCAACTAGAGTCGACTGACGCAGAATACGGATGACAAGCTTTGTTTTTGAAACAAGCACACGCGGTAGGATATGCTGGTGCCAAAACGTTTCCAGCCTGTTCATCGACTGCCTCGTCAGAATTCTATGGCAACACCGTTAACTGAGCACGCAAAGGCGAGAGGAAAGACATGATAGCACGGGAGCGAAATTCCTGCGCGCGCTGCATAGGCAACGATAGGGTGTAGGACCCCCAACCAACTGGAACTAGTCTGTGGACCGTGTCATACGTTGAGTGGTGGTAGAGGGGGCTTTACGGGTGGGGCAAAACACAGGACGAAGAGCAAGAAGACACAGACAGTAGATAAATTTTAATTGGCTGTCATTTGGCAAAGAAAGTGAGTGCAGTGATTAAAAAAATAAACAAAAAGCAATTTACGAAAAATAACGGACACTGATTAAAACGTCGCCGGTAAGTTTACATTTAGTCAGGAAAGGAAGGAAATTTTAAACAATGCGAACAAGGAATAATAAGTGGTGTTTACAGTCGCACTGAATTTTAGGGTATATTTTGGAGTTGCCATTCACCTGTGGTTTCTTCATCCGATCGTCACTTCTACATGCACCGAAAGCATCCCGGGATCGGCCAACCGCCTCCTCGCATCACCCAAAGTAGCGACGACATGCAAACCAGGGGGTGACCACCCGATGTTGAACGATGAGGTGGAAAGACAAACTGTCGTGATTGAAGAAAAACTGTGGAATAGTTCATCGCATCTGGCGCATTTATTGTTGGTTGACATGCCACGGTGATTGACAGGAGACAGGAGCCGGTGGCCCTAGACATCAATTCCAAGAAGTTTAAAGTTAGGACAACGATTATTGTCAAGCTAAAGAAGCGGGAAATGTAGCGCAAAACCACCTATCATACTGGGACTACCTATTCTCGTGTTTTATCGAGTTATCCAGCTGCCGTCACCTTGGAACTATTCTCCTCCTACATTGGAGGAAACTGGAGCAGCTAATGTCTGACTAGTAAAAGTTGGGAAGTACAGTGACTTGCTAATTCAGATTGAGTTTCGTAGACTTTGGAAGGCGAATCGAGAGCAGCTTCTGGAAACTGTGGTTACGGGGACCGAGCGTTACGAGAAGCAGTTCAAGCACATCCCGGCTTCGCAGCGACACCAGCCGCTAAAAGTTTGGCCTACTGAAATCAGAGGGGTCTTCGAGGCCAACGATGCATGCGAGAGGGGGCTGCTTCCGAGAAGTGACTCCAAAACCTTCTGGTGACTGAATTTAGGCTGTCCTTAGTAACAGCGTCATTTTTACATTTATACACTCGAATTTGCACCCGAGACACTTGAAGTTGCCTGGTGTGGCTCGGTAGGAGACCACGTCAGGGCGTGGGGGTGCTTCAGTTTGGTGTTTTGCTGTAATTCGTCGAATCAAAGAAGAATGCCTACACTCACCCGCCCGGTACACTAGTTCGTCATATTCCATGTATATGTTGTGATCCTGTGAATCAGCCGGTAGTAACCGACTTATATGGCCAGCTCTCAGTCATGCCTGAAGGCGTAACAGTGGCACGGTCCGAGACCACTCATTGGAACGACCCGAGGACCAGGCTTTTTCGCAGGTAAGCCTCGCTGGAAGCCGTCCAAGTGTTCACAGTTCGTGAGTATTCCAAACAACCCCTAGGCAGGGCAACGGTCTTCCTGGTTCATAGACCATGCATTAAGACTGAAAACTAGCGAACCTATTTGCTCTCCTCGACAGGATGGTTGGGTCGGTCGAAGGAACTCTGATGGATTACCAGATAGCCAGCTATCAGCGTTGATAACGCCTTTCTTGCCCTGAGGATAAGGAGACTACGGGACTGAAAAGTGTAGAAAAAGCCGCAAGTGCCTCTTCTTGACATATCGAGGACAGCACCAAAGTGCGTCTGATGGCAACTGAAATAAAATAGCGCTTGAGGCAATCAAATTAGCGGAGCCGTTTCCAAATCTTTCTCCAAATCAGCAAAATCACTTGAAGCAGTCAGAAAGCATGAACACAGTGCGTCCAGCATTCACAGGAAACAACTACCAGCAAAGCGCTCCGAAAACTGTCACTGCTCTGCAGGAGATCGCAAGCAGAAGCCAAAAAGACCAGTAGCAGTTTTGGCACGCCATGTGATGTGCCAAAAAAGTTTTGTGTGCAAGAGAGCACACAGTCAAATGATTTGGCGTTGGTAGGATCCATCGAGCAGAAGCTGGTGCGAGAGAGAGAGGGGGTCACGTGAAACAAAGGCCATTTGAACGTAGGTACTATACTCATCAGATACTGCGACGCAACTGCACACGTTATTACGTGGGTAAGGTCGCAGGGAGGCTCACTGCGCGACTGCGTTAACAGGGAGTGGAGGGGAGAAAGGGCGATCCGCCGTCCCAAGTCGCTCCCAACACTCTTGGCGGGGATGCCTGATTCGACTTAACGTTCCCGCGACAAAGTGGATTTGTATCTGCAATAGAAAAGTCATATCTCCCGAGGTGACAGATCTGACTTCCACCTACCACGCTCTGGGATCCCACTGCATCGTTTTCAGTCAAGGATGTAGACAGTTATCACTCAGCGATGCATTAACAAGCGCAATAACCTCCCGCCTCCGTATTCTGTGTTGTCATTTTGCCTGAGCAAAATAGTTGGCCACGCGGGGAGGACACGGCCGATCAACATTTCGTGTGACGGTGGGCTAAATTTCCGAGTAATCATCGCGCCAAGAATCAACAGCGGTGATGAAAGCACGGCGATTAACGACTCACGTGCTGACCAACAAGCGATCATCGCAAAGAGGATTTCCAGCGACGAACGAACGCACCGCCAATTATTGTATGCAAGTGATTGTCGGGCGACTGAGTCCTATAAATACTGCGCTCCTTGTACCTGTGGTTGTCTTTGATGACGGGTTCGAGCGAGAGTCCGAAACGTCAGGTCAATAAACCTCCTGTTCCAGCGATCGCATTTCCCTCTTCTGAACTGCTTCCTGGGCGTCCCTTATCCGTTTCTGCCGACGATCACTGATCACTTTTATAGCCCCTGAGGGCGGTCTGGTTCGAGGGACCAGTTCGCCTCCACCTTCCCATCTAAAAAGTAAGTTGGAGCTAATTTTTGTCTATATTCCTGAAATTAAGGTTATTTGCGGCTACTGGAGAAGGCTGCGCTGCTTGGACTGATGGAAGTCGGGCCAGAGTAAAGCGAGTGAATTTAATCAATAATTCGATTGGCGAAGTTACGACTTAGTTAAGGAGAGGCTCAACAAGAATGGGCACATACTCCTGGCGTCAACTCACTGTTGCCCATGATCTGCAAGGAATTAGAATTAACATTTTTAGTGAGTTATGAACCCCCCCCCCTTCTTTCAGCAAACGATCTCTACTAACAAGGTCAGTTTACTTACTGGTTTCCGCGCTGTGCAGCAAACTAGCCAATCTGAACCAACCTAGGTCCGTATCTCACAAGGTCATCACTATTCGCGCAAGAAGGGCCTTCCCCCTCCCCCGGCCTCCCTTTTTCTGCCTCGGCAGCCCAGTTGGTATCGCTGTGGGCGTCGGATAGATCGAGATAAGACTGTGATTTACGATTGCGTGGGAAACCTGGGTTTACTGTGTCGCCTCGGCGAAAGAGTCGACTCGGCGGCAGCGGCGGCGGCAGTGAATCGAGAGTGCACATACGCGCGCTCGCTCGCTCGCCTGCTGGCTTTCTCTCGCCAGCGGGCGCGCGGCTAGCTGTGTCGTGGCTACGTGCGAAAAAAGACAGCGGCGAAATCTGATTGGCCAGCAGGCGTCAACATTGGTATGCAGCGATTCACTTTGGTGGGGGTAAAATAACTCAGCAGCTGCCCGGGAAATCAGGCCGGGCGATCTTACAGTTTACGTAGACAAACCAAATGCGAGTATGTGGAGGGAAAACAACATCGCAACTATCGGTGCTGTTTCATCCGTTGTAGGTCCGTTAGGAGCTGTGATGTTTCCTACTTTGGCGCCGATTTTTAAATTGGAAATGCCAAGCCAGGAAGACCTCGGAGGCTGTAATCTGGATCCCAAAGCGACCATCCTCCACTCATTTAATAACAAATAACATATTTAATTTCATGCGTGGAATCATATAGTTAGCTCCTTTTGAAGGCGTTTGAAATTACTAGGGCTTGGAGACTTAACACATTCATACAAGTACTACATGCCTGTTGTATGTAATAAATTACCTACTCTTCTTTGACACTTGCCTTACGTGTTGTTTTTTTTGACGTTATTTTAACCAATAGGGAGTTCAAGGGTGTTAGCCTACCTTTCCCTTTATGAAAATGAACTGAACTGACTCTAGCCTTCGTCAAAAAACTACAGGATTAATAGCAGAAGTGGGAATGTCAGTACTACGTTTTGTACCTCGATCGGGGCTGAAATTAGTGACAATCGGCACTATGGGCAGAAAATAGTCAGATTTTTTGAGCATATTCCTCAAAAATGTTTCGCAAACAAGACTTTTAAGAACTTTGCCGAACAAAACAGAAGTAAAGCTCGAAAGCCGATTTGTGGCTTATTTTCAGATGCCAGTTAGTGAGTTCTTAGTCCGAGGGAGCGATTTCCTCAGATTTAACATCTAGATCACTGTCTGGTCCATCTATACTTATATGTATGGATAAGGAGGTTGGAGACTGATAGAGCATCGGAGCCATTTGTTTGTTTTCCTGGGATGTCGAACTCGTACAGGAGCGTAGCGTAAGAGATAACAGCAGCAACTGAACACCTGAGGACCATTAATCAATAAACGACCTGTGCCGCAGGTCTGGACGCGGCTGCGCAGAGCTCGTTACTCCGGTTCCGAATCGATATATCGATTGACTGAGTTCATAAGGCAGGTTCAGGCTTAAATCAACTATCGGTAAGCCTTACTTCTTCACATAGCATCGTTTATGAACCACTGGATGGTTGCTGTAAAATTCGAGTCCTAGTATGGGCTATGCGATAGATACGCTGGACCAACACGGGGGCTAGATTGCAGTCCGGCAGACGTTATTGGGAATGCGCACCCACAACAAATGTCAACATTGGGGCGTAGTAGCACGCCCAGCTGTCGGTCCACTTAGCGCCAATTGGCATTTGTGCTCTCCCCCCCCCCCAACTGGTGTTGTGATGTAAAATCCTGGTCAGTAGTGCGGGCCAGGGAGCGTAGGTATTCGCCCTGCTAGTCACACTTACCCTCTTCGGCCTTCGGTCTTCTTGACTCTGTCTTGACACCGGGTCCAGCTGGGGAGGAGAAGAGAGTGTGGTAGATACTGCGCAAGTTTACTGCTACTGGAAACGAACTCACGCACAAGTCACTATCCCTGCCCTCACCCTGTTGTGGAGCACACGGTGGACATCATCGAACTCGGCGGTCAAACTATCGTCGTCGTGTCGCTGTAAAAACTGAGATTTTGTGTGGTGCTCGATGTCCTCTTGTTAATCATCATCTCAATGTCCCCGTTAGGAGTTCGCCTGACGAACACATCAAAGAAGGGCAGCAGGTGTGTTACGACTCGGCCTGGTACTTGACTTCACGTGGAGCATATGCGTACTCGATCCTTGTCCCCAAAAGCAAAGCGACAGAGAAGGAGAACACGAACGGCTACGGAAAAGTGTATTAGGGTACGGAAAGTCAAGTGTAACTGGGAATGTAATGCGTATTTATAACATCCTACTGAGGTTCGCGTGCATTCGGCGCAGTGCACTTCGGAAAGAACATTCTAGATGAACTGGCCGATAATTTGAATACACTGCTCGATCAGGCTCGAGGGGAGCAGCCCATGGAGAGGTGCCACGATTAAGCTGACAGTGCTGTAGAGAAAACGCATGTGGTCTCCAGTGATTGGCTGGCACTTGTTTTGGGAGTGTAGGGACTCCCAACACCGCCCCTCCAAGTAGGTCAGTACCGCTTTTGGCGTGGATTGACCTGCATCGGCAGTGTTGGTCGGCGCACGCGGTTGGTCCGGCGTCTTAGTCGTGGTTTGTTGTCTGGAGACAGGGGGCAGTGACTAATACCAAAGGAGGTACGCCCGAGGAGGGCGCAACAGTGGATTCAGGAACCGACCGATCTCCCGGAATGGTGAAAGTATCCAGTAAGATGTCAAAAGGAATTGACGGCACGGACTCGAGCCCGGTTGTGTTACTGCAGTGTCGCCGTCGGATCTGGTTGTGGTGACGAACCCAGATTTCATCATCAACGTCGACATCAAACAACCTACTGCCACTGTGCGCTACTACGGTTGCCTCAATCCAGTCAGGGAACCCAGTTTGATAATCACGAACGAAGACAGCTGTTCCGACGGAAAGCTAATTGCGAGAGACAGGCAAAGTTGTCTGTGCGTGGTCGGATGTGGTTATGCAGCCCAACCTGAAGTAAAGAAACCCCAGTCACCTCTAATACGGGACCGGTGGTAATAGGGGTTTTTGCAGGTGGGGTCGGGGAACGCACAGACGACGAGGTCAAGTAGTCGTATGCAAAATAAAAGCTATTGGGAACGCGCGATTGTGCTTCGAATGGTTGAGAAATAGCCGCGCTAACCCCTAACCCTAACCCCTGACTGTAACCCCTGACCCTAAATCCTAACCCCTAACTCTGACCCCTAACCCCTAACCATAATCCACTAACCCTAGCCCCAACCTCAACAGTATTCTGTCCATCAGGTGGGGCCACCAAACCACATCTTATCGAAACACCACCAGGGGACGCCGGGTTCGGTGTTGTCCTGTAGGAAAGCAGGAACGCCTGGACTATCTCGTTCGTGGGACCTCAAGCGATTGGCTGGCTCCTGTTTGTGGGAGTGTAGACACTCCCAACAAAGAGCTCCTTCCTTTTCCACCTCTGAGAAGATTGCATGAAGCAGGTTTCAGGAACTCTGCAGCATATTCTTCCTGAGGGTCGCCGATGTAACGGGGCCGAGAGACCCGTTCACGCTGCATGAAGGCAGTCCTTCTTAGACTTTTTAGATCTGGTTCTGCCATTAAACCGGAGGTTGGGGAGTCATTTCGCATCGCTCTTATCTGTTGATAAGTTTCTCTAGCAAACATGAAGTATGTTGCGTAAAAATTCGAACATTCTCTCGGGATGGTCGTGTCCTTCAAAGTTATTGTGCAAGACTTCGTGCTTTGAATTCGAGAATATAGATGTGAATAATGACGTTACGTCAAAAGGGACCATGATTTCGTAAAGAAGGAGGCACTATCGCTGGAACAAGAGCTTTATTCGCCTGACATTTCGGATTTCTGCTCGAACCCATCATCAGAGACAAAGCAGATACAGGTAGTTCATGCACAAGGGATGCAGAATTTATAGGATGCAGTCGCCATGCCACGCGCGTCTATGAAAGTTCCCTTTAACAGAGATTGTTGCACTGGGTGTGATGACTGTTTGATGGCCGACATTCGCGTCGTTAATTGCTGTACTTTCATCAAGGGTGTTGGATATTGGTGTGGTGATGGCTCGGCCATCTGACCCACCGACCCCGGCGTTGGGGACAGATTTCACCTGTGCGCTTCCCGAGTGGCTAATTGCTCCGCCTAGGCAAAGTCTCAGCATTGAGTATGGAAGGGGAAGGTCGTTTCACTTGTTAATAGACTGGGGCCAGTGGACCATGAATCAAACAGTTCGCGGCTCACGTGGTTGTCGCCTCTTGCGAGAATTTTGACCTCGTTGAATTTGAATGTGCGGCCGGATCTCGTCGAGTGAGCCGCAACTTGAGTGCTGGCATCATTTCTCCGCACCGCTACAGCGTGTTCGGCCATTTTCGTTCGGAGCTGTCTTCCGGTTTCTCCGACGTAGTTGCCTTGTTTCAAATACATCCCCTTCACCATGTTATGGATGGGACCGCTGTGGAGAGTTTGGTCTGTGGACCTCTGAACACCACAGACTCGGATCAGAGCAGTTTCGTTTGGTTCCACTTGACGCGATTCATTTTCTCTGGTCACATCTCTGTGCCGGAATTCTCTAAGTAGTTTATTCAACCGATCTGCTACGTAACGGTGTGAGTTCTGTACGGTTCTGCAAAATTGTCTGTCACCATTAAGAACTTTGGCTTTCAAGTCGCAGTCTTCTCGGTTCACTACGACAGTTTATCGTCATTTATTATAGGCAGAGTAACAACTTCTCCATTACTCCTCGGTTCATTCATTGCTTTAGATGGACTCTGAGGAATACGGTAAGTTGCTCTGCATGCCATCAGTAGGGAAGAGGCACGTTTCCAGAAGGAGGGTTTCTTGTCGTCGGTTGTTTTGATTCGCACAAAAATCACCTCCACTGCTGCAATGAAGTCGACGTCACCGACAGCTGTGGCGATGAAAGAAGGTTCATGTCGTAGCATTCGTAGTTGCTGTTCTGTTAACTGATTAGATGAGAAGTTATGGGCAACGTTCTATTTCGCCCTGTGTCGGTTAGTTTTGACCAGTTTCTGTCCCAAAATTGCCCTATTCTTAGCGTGTTTTTGATGTGCCAGTGCAGAGATAGTCTTTCAAAGGTCCGCGATGATAGAATCGTCGAGAATAAGGGCTCAATTCCTTCTGTCCAGTATTAGCCTCATATTTTTACCAAAGCCAATCGAAAATAAATTTCATAATATTCAGGGTGCATTTTGTAGGCTGGGGAAACACCTAGATGGTTGAGATGAACTGGAACTTAGAATCGACCCTCTTGGATGGAATTACACTAAAACGTGCTATAGATCACTCCCAAGGGATACAGAAACGTTACGATGCTCGACCAGCCCCCTCCTTTGCTTCTGCTCAAACTTTCGCCTCCATTCTTGGAAAGTTTGGGCGCGAGGCGCTTCGGACAGCTCGCAGCTGAGAGGTATTCCCCACATGAGGGGCAGCAACATATAAACAGTTATGTTTTCTGCACAGGTGTCGCCAAGACGAACTGACGCCATGCTGCCCAAGATGTAAGGCTTCCGTCAACATGGCTATGGGCAGAGACGTTGTGAGACGGTTCGTCAGATAGATGACGGGAGTTCTGATCGGCGATTGCCACCGGCATTTGTGGAATAGAGAATAGAGAGGAGTGTGCCCCCGTTCTTGGAGATTCTATCGACGCGAATACTGGGAAGACGATCTCCGCTTTGGTGCATCACAGGCAAGCCGAGAAGAGAGAGGGTTTGGGAGCGGAAATTGTCTAAGTCAAAACCAGGAGACACGGAAAGCTCAAAGTTGATCCATAACCTCGCGTTTAAGCAGCTGACAGAGCAGCAATTATGAGCGCTACGGCATGAAAATTGTATCTACACTGTGGATGCCGATCCTGTCGACTTCATTGAAGCCCTGAAAGTTATGCTTGTGAGAACTTAAACAACCGACGATAAGAAACGCTCCGTCCCTCAACGTGTTACTTCATCGCCGATGACCCACGGACCAATCAAATGTATTTTGCAGAGTAAGTCTATGAGGCTATGATGAAACTGGGGAGGGATGGCAAAGTATCATTCAACCTGCTGACAAGGGACGATCAACCGTCGTGATGAGTCGAGAAGACTAAAACCCTTCTTGATGAGAGAGAATTTTACAGACCAGCACAGAATGTATGTGCCAAAGCAATGGTAGATCGGCTAAATAAGCTGCTTAGAGGATACCGGCACAGAAAATGTTATCACGGAGAATGAATGACGCCAAATAAAAGAAACCTGCTTTGGCCTGCCAAAAACTCATAAACTGAATGTCCCACTGCGGCTAGTTGTTGCCAAAAGGCAGTCCTACCTATCATTTAACAAAATGGATGTACTCAAAACTGAAGTTCCTCTAGAGCAATTTGACTACCTCAGTTCGATCAGCCTCCCCCTCCTCATAGACCTCTGAAGTCGAAGGATTCAGTCGGGTGAAATCATGGTCTCCTTTGACGTGACGTCGTTATTCACGTCCATTCCCCTAAACTTGGCCCGCGCAAGGGACCTAAAGAGGCGTACGAGGACACTCAGAATGCACTCAAAATCGAACACCTCATGAGGCTGTTTGAATTCTGCCAACAAACTTTCTTCACCTTTGCTGGAGAGACCTATGAACAAATCAAGGAAACTCCAATGGGCTCATCATTCTCCAGTTTGGTAGCAGAACTGGTTCTACAGGTGTTAAAAAAGATTGCTTTTATCCAATAGGAGCCAGTATTTTGGCGTCGTTACGTAGTCGGCACGTTTTTCATCGTAAAGAAGGACATGCTGCAACATTTCCACGGCCTGCTCAACGCAGTCTTCCCTGATATAAAATTCACGAGGGAAAAAGAACAGGAACAGCAGTTGTCCTCCCTGGCTATGCTTGTCAGACGAAACCTCGACGGTGAAACTGAAACGACGGTTTACAGGAAGGCTACGAACGCCACACAGCTTCTCAGGTTTCACAGCAACCATCCGGTGGCTCACAAATGAGGCTGTGTGAAGACGCTCTTCAAACGGATCCGGCCTCATTGCAGCAAATCGGAGGAAAGAGCTCGTGAGACCAATTTATGCCGAATGGTTATTCGCAGGCATTTATAAATCGCTGTCTGTGGGGTCGCCCCCAAAAGGACCCTAACAACGATACCACTAAGGATATGGCATTTTTTGCCTTGCATTAAGGACGTTTCAGAAGGGATCAAACGAATGGCTGCGGAGCTAGGTGTTGGAATTGCACACCGCCCCAAAGCCACCATGCGCAATAGGGTCATGAAAATTAAAGACCGGTAAAGCCTGAAGAGGAATCTGGAGTAGTGTATCGCATCCAATGTTAAAACCATACTTGTAACCACACAGGCCAGACTGAACGCATGCTCGGATCGCACATCCACGAATAAAAGCTGGCTGTGCGACGAATTACCACAAGTCTCTCCCCACACCTACAAAATCATCATGCGTTTAACTTCGCAACCACCAAGATAATCACCCACGCGAAAACAAAACAGGCCGAGAATCGATTGAATCCTGGGCCTCAGATGAGAACTCAGTTGACCGATTTATCGATCTGGCGCCGGCGTACAGAGTCCTACGCAGTCACCTCCAGTCTTACGGTATCGATCAATGATTGGTTAACACGCCTAATAACTGTCGCTTGTTTTGTTGCTGCTACTATCTCTGACGATGAACTCCCACACGAGTTCGAAAACTCAGGACAATAAACAAAATGTTGCAGCACTTGACTAGTCTTCTTACTTACATACGCAACTGCAGGCGATGAGATTTTGAGTCTTTGCGAACCATACTCACGAGCTGGGCGTTTTGATTCTCGCATGCTTCCGGTGTCTTGCAGAAGAAAAAGCAGACTGCGGACAAAAAACTGATGAACGGGTGTTTTAGGCAGATCTGAATGATTCATTTGACCCAACTCAGGGGGATTCGAGCTTATGACGACAGGGGGCAAGGCTTTAGTACAGCAAACGCTCTAGCCATCTGACCCACGAGACTCCATCAGGAGCCGTGAGTTTAGTCAAATTTGGGTCAAGTTACCCGCCCCCGCCTATTGCAACTTATGGAATCCACCAAATCTGATTCCATGCGGTGAATGCCCAAGCAGGAGTTCCCAAGCAATCAATTTGGACTCTACTAGATGACCCAGATGTGATTAAGCTCGCTTGACATGAGTTCAAATCGTATCGAGTCCACCGAGTTCTTCACAACTTGGTCAGATAAGAAAAGCGACTGAGTTAAGTGTTACTGAATTCGGTCTACTCAGCGATGTTGTTGGCGATTCGGATATTTCTCGGGTCCCCTGCGCATCTGACTGACGGAGTGGCACAGTAGCTATTTCGGCGTCGCAGATTTCTGAAGGCTGATTCGAACACCGCAGTCACTTTATCGGCACGAATCTTGGAGACAGCGAAGGGATAAGTCTACTGCCAAACAAAGTCGTGGCGTGTTGTGATGTCCCGATTCTCTTTATTTCCACCCCCCAGGATCTGACAATCAAGATCGTCGAGTTACTTCTGCAGGAAAAATATGATGAAACGGAAAATCGTCCCTCCTCGAACACGGTCAACTTTTCAAGTTCCGACTTAAAGCACAGTTCCTGTTCGGTGGGGAAATCCGAGGGCAGGTGAAGTGCATGCCAATGGGTTCACCGACTCACAATCGAGATGATCCTTCAACAGTTGGAGTCTTTGGCCTACCAGCATCAAAGACAAAAATTGTGAACTCGCTATCTGGATGATGTCTTCGTCATCATCAAACGGGATCGGATGCTGACAGTCAACAAACATCTCAAGGCCATCTTTCTGGGAACTCAATTTATAATGGACGAGGAATAAAACAATTAATTGACCTTCAATGGGGTTCTCACCAGTCGGACAGATTGCCGTAGCCTAAAAAGGAAGGCGTTCAGGAGAGCAACAAATACAACACAAGGTTTTAAGTTCAACAGCAAAAGTTCAGTCCGATGAAAAACAGTTGCCTGAGGGTGCTATGACAGTTCAACCGTCATTGTCGAAAACGTCCTCCGTTTGTCCCACAGCTGAGTGAAAGCAGGGACGATGACCTCGACGTGAGTAACTTTAAATGTATAGTAGACTTGTATTGCATCTACTGCACTCCCTCCTCCTTCCCCACCTGGGTCCGGTGTCAAGACTGAGTCAAGAAGACTGGAGACGGGAGAGGACACAGGTGGCTGGCATGGTGAAAGTCCGCACCTAGGCGTACCATCACAGCGTACACTGACGAGGATTTTACACAATACAACCGATCAAATTCAC
This sequence comes from Spirometra erinaceieuropaei, assembly GCA_902702965.1. NCBI lineage: Eukaryota > Metazoa > Platyhelminthes > Cestoda > Diphyllobothriidea > Diphyllobothriidae > Spirometra > Spirometra erinaceieuropaei. The sequence goes on along the minus strand of CACRXP010000201.1, from coordinate 873,001 downwards.
GTTGGAGATGGAATCGGCCGGTTCGCTTCCTTCCTTAGATGTCCTTCTAAACAGGATATCTGACGGTAGCATCCAAAGGAGCGTCTATCGGAAGAAAATCTGTTCTGGACAATACACGAACTTTGTTAGCTTCGTACCTCTCCAACAAAAAGGTGCTTGGCACAAAGGGCTAGAAAAATTGGTTCAACAGATAGTATCGAGGAGGAACTTAGAAAAATCCAGGACTTGCTTCGCGAAAACGGGTATTCTGACAGGTTAATTGCAAAGAACCTTGCCGAACGACCTGCAAAACACACCACACTGACCGCCGAAAAGAAATCGTTGTTCAGAAGATGAAGATGCGATCACTGGGACAAGAAGTTTATTTGCCTGACGTTTCGGATTCTCACTCGAATCCATCATCAGAGACATTCGCAGATAGAGGTGAAGGTGGCACCAGGAGTGCAGTTCATCAAAGTCCCTTTCCAAGAAGACGCTGTGAGTGGACTAAGAAGACGCCTTGATCAAGTTGTCTCGGGAACCTTACCAGCAGCAAGGGTTCGCATATCATTCTCTACTAACCCTATTTTACGCGGAGAAGGCAATGATAGACTGCTACCTCAGACCGCCTCAATGTGCATCTATTCATTCACTTGCTCCTGTTGAGCAGGTTATATTGGTCGTACGAGTCGGCGCCTTTCCAATACGAGATCACCTTCCCGCATGGCTGGCAAAAGGTGAAACTAGGAGAATAGACAGCGCAATCTTAGCACATGCAGTGGATTCAGGGCATCGTGTGGACCCCGTTGAAGCATTTCGTGTGATTTATAAGGTCCCCTCGAGTTACCCTATGCTACTGGACCAGCGCCTGTTAGCAACAACAGAAGCGGCCGCCATCAGGTTGTTATAACCGACCCTATGCGCCCAGAAGAACCTCGTTCAGGCTCCGCGCTTACCGTGGTCAAAGGTTGACTAACCACATACAACTTTCTGCGCCCCTCCGCTCTTGCCTGGCCTGTATTTGAAAACCTAGCTTTTATTGATTTTTTTCACTCACTCTACCCCCTCCCATATAACTGTACTGGCCTGACGAGAAGTTATCGAAAGCAACGTTCGCTCGCCACTTTGTCTTCCGAGTTTACACAACTAGAACTGAGGCCGGGGTCGGCTCAAATCCCACAGATTGGGAGTGCCATGGAGACCACGTTAAGAAGGAGCCATTGCGGGCTAAGGCTACCATATTTGTATGCTGAAACACACTGAGTTGAACCGGAAGACGAGGTCGCTGTATCACAGTATCTTTGACGGGCGCTCAGAACGAATAGATACTAGCGCAATTGGTTAACCGGTGCATGCAAAAATAACACGAGACCATACTACAGCGACGAACGGAAGTCGTCAAAAGTTTCCTCACACCATGGTTAGGATGCGCCCTCGCATGAAAGCTGATCACAAAATTTGCGAAGCGGACTACAGTCTGCTCGAGGACGTACATCCCAGTCTGTGAGGCATTTCAGCGTCTTGGCTTATTCAAAACGCTCTGAAAAAAGCATTCCGACCGAAGATATACCAGATTTTATTGCCTATGCTTGATGGTTCCTGTAGAGGATTTGTGTGCAATAAGAACTCTACAACCCCCCCCCCCCTGCATCTTACGAACTGCTACTGAGCCGAGAGGGTAGGCATGATCCAGCTCCACACGCTGATATTCCGTCCAACCAAAGTCGAGAGGTGACCAATTCGCCCGACAGCGCCCACAGTGTGCGCACAAGAGAAATCATCTTGGTGAACCTTGTGTGCAGACCGTGGCTTGAGATGGAGTCCTCCGTTACAAGTCACATAGGATCTCACGATGTTCCCGCTGGGCTGACGTGTGGTACCTGGGCGAACTGCGCGTCCTTCAAGCAGCATAACTCCCTCTAGATTTAAACCCGAACACGAGTCCACAGACGGACCACCACACTTCCTAAATAATCCCATGCAGCATTAAAATACAGAGAACGCTCAAACACCCGTCAACGGGGAGATAGTGGTGGAGAGGCAGTTTCATCTTACGTCATCAACAATCACATTGGTTATGACAGATGGGCGTTCATCGATCAGGTTATGGAGCAGGCTCGTCCCGTTGTGCCTTGGGGCTCAAACTAGAACCCTCGCAGGCAGTCGCACAGCGACTAGTAGTAGATGCAAATGAGATGATACCGACAAAGACAAGGGACACCGAAATGGCCGTTTTTTACCTATTAGCCGTCGTTAGCCAGACACACCCAACCCGAAGTGTGGATCACCTGAGCTTTGAACCCGGGACCTTTGGTCATGAAGTTTGACACCCTACCATTGAGCGAAAATGCACGTCCCGTAACCTGACCGGTGAGCGCCCATCTGCCATAGTTAATATTCCCGAGCATAGCCAGAAATGGCCATTCCGGTCTCCTTTGTCTTTGTTGGTATCACCTTATCAACATATATCACTAGTCTCTGTGCGACTGCCTGCGAGGGTTTAAGTATGAGCCCCAAGGCACAACAGAACGAGAATGTTCTGTAACCTGATCGGTGAGCGCCCATCTGTCATAATTGATATTCCCGATCATAACCGACAGGACAACGGGCCCGTGGCTCAATGGTAGAGCGTCAAACTCCATGACCAAAGATCCCGAGTTCGAATCCCAAGTGATCCACACTTGGGGTCGGGTATGACTGGCTGATGACGGCTAATAAGCCAGAAATGGTCACTCCGGTCCCTCTTGTCTCTGTCGGCATCATCTCATTTAAATTACATTAGCGTTAGACTAAGCTAAAAGGAGTTTTTGTTTCTACGTGCTCCTCAGCATCAGTACCCACTAAGGCGCAAGTGTCGACGGTTTTGCGCAAAATTCCAGGAAGGGTGTCGTCTCCCGTCTCCTAACTCTAACCTTACCTTAGCCCAAATGTCCCTGAAATTTAGCCCCAGACCGCCTGTATTACGGGGTGGGGTTCCTGTCCACGTGTCAGTCATTGATCAGTCCTTGGGTTAAGGAGCCTTGGTCGTGCATTTAATAGACCAAAGCCTATATTAATGATTAACGCCGCTCGGGCCATAAACAATAAATACGAAAGGTCCCATAATAATTGCACACTTCTCACTTGTTGTATGGAATTACCAAATAGGCCTACTGAATTGGTCGGCTAGGTTACGTCGGAAAGGTGAAGCTAGCTAGCGTTATCGAGTAGAAGCTCTCACCCCGCGCAATGTCAAAAAAACAGTTGCCCCGGATGGCGTAGGAAAACACCCCTCCTACTGGTCCTTCAGATGACACACACGTTTGCACCAAGGTTGTCAGTCATCATTCGGGCTGCCTGCTTCCTTGCTACCGAGATGAGGTCTGAGTAACTGGTCAAGTATTTTGGACCTTGCGATCGAGGGTTCGAAATTCGGGTGCGACAGCATCTGGCGTTGGGATATCACTGACAAACAATCCAGAAACTGCCATTTCAGCACCCCTCCGCCCCGTTCTTGCTGAGTCATAGTTGGAGACAATTCTCGCGCGCAATGGCACTGAGGCCCGGTGATCTACCGGAAAAAGAAGACCGAACATCAGCGTCTGTTTTAAATGGCGTGCCAGGTTAAGCAAGGGCACTGCCATTCTACAGGAGACATCTGAACGTGTAGTTGGGCCACGGCAACAACTCTCCCCCTCCCTGTACTGATTAATATTAACATGTAAACGGCGGAATCACCCCCCCCCCCGCGTGTAACTAGAGCGTGGATGGGAGGGTGGCCATCCGGCTGTCCCAAAGCTGAATTAGGCCTAGGGTTTGCGTACGCCAGATTGGAGGGAAGCCTCCCTGCAGCTCCTACACTAGATGGGTTTCTTCACATCACCACCAACCACCCCCCCGCCACACCAATGTAGGGCTTCAAGACTGAGTGGCGAACATAATTCAGTGCGGTGTAACGCCACAGTAAACATTTTGCAAGCAACCGATTTGAACACAGCCGCCCAGCCACACCCGGAGGCACTATCACTGAGTGGTCCGCTAATGCTTATTTGTCGGATCCTAGGGTCTGCTTGTTCCGCGGTCAGCGCCCACCGAAGATCGTTGAACGATTCGCCGCTCGCGGACGCCACGATTAGTCCGCAGTTAGTCGACGGGACAGGCCCCATCATCTGACAGGGGATTCCGGTTATCTCCAGCAACATAAACTCCAAAGGCAGGTGCCATTGAATCCCACGCTGGGCTCGTCTCATCACCAGGATATTCCCAACCTGACCTCGTAACAGAGGTTTGCCACGGGGAAACACCTTACGCGTCGGATGGGCGGCCTGAAAACACAGAGCCAGTATAGGCATGTCCCAAGGATGAGGTTCGAGCGTGTATTGGGCACAGGCGAGAGAAATTCCTAAATGCACGAATCGGGAAGGCGAGGACTCGTCCTCGCCGGTGTCAAAGAAGACCCACGTTGGTGTACTACCCCACCTCTCCTTTTATTAATATAGAGCCCACTATCCCGAATAAAGTGTCATCTAAACGTCCAAATATGTAGGCGAGCCAGAGCCAACATTGCTGTCTTTTAGATTAGCTTGGAGAGAGGACCGGCACGCAAAAAGGCGCTACTCTGAGTGTGAACCCAAGGAATATCAAAAAACGGTTACATCACAAGGAGAGTAGTGTAACGATGATGCGATTCCGTGCGGATAGAAGCACGTGAGAACCTTGCGTCTGGTGCAATCGCAGGAAAGTCCAGTCGGATTACAACTCAAAGCGACTAAGAAGGGTCAAATGGATGCCGGCAATTGGCGCGAAGCTGACTAGTATTTAGTGATTCGAACACTGCCATTTTGGACGGCATCCAGCGAAATGTCACCGGTCCACGGAAATCTCCTGCTAGTACTCTGCACTACCCGGTATCAGCATTTCGACGAACTTGACCTCTTAGTCTGTTAGCACACAATGACGCTCCAGCCCCTTGAATCTGAGTACGTCGCTTCCACTCCCTTAATTGGTAAACTTGGCGGGAAGACCACCTTTCGACTGTGTCATCCCAAAGCATATTGAGTTTGACGCTCCGTCCAATTTGACCTCGCAATGCCCACCTATGATGAGAATGCGGGTCGAAGCTAGGTGCGAATACCCTGGAACAGGGTGGTAGTAAGCAGCTTCGACACACTCTTTCCCCGAGTACACACAGCGGGGGGAGGGAGACGCGGTGTTCATCTAGACTTTAAATCACGTGATTGTCAGTGTAGAGGGAAGAGCGTGGAGCCTCCACCTCAACGAGGGGGAGACGCTGTCCAATCAGCACCCCTTTTCTTTCCAACACATGACCACAGCCCAGCAGCCGGATCTGTCTACTGTGCCCCGACATCTCCGCTAGACAGAAGTTGTACAAAAGAAATCGAGTTTTAATGGCGCAAGATAAGTAAGCCAAAAGCGTGTTGAAGGCAGCGCCCACAACCCTTCTCCCGCTCCACCAAGTTCTAACTCCGGATCGGAAGGTGGTATTTTCGGGAGGTAGGGGAGGAGACGCTGTCTTGCAAAGGCGCCGGGACCCTCTGCGCCACTGTTAAAGGAAGGGGGAGGGGGTGGGAGAGGGGTTGCCGCGCAGGGCTAGAGGGGGCGGGGGGTTGACGCAGGAGGAAAATAGCAAGGAAGGCATAAGTGGGGAAAGGGTTGAAAGAGTGGCGAGCGTGGGCCTCGCTCGAAGGGTACCCTGAAGTAGCTGTCGCGGCCACCAACATCATCGCTTACACCATGCAAGGAACAATCGCGGCCCAAAGATCTTCCCAGGGCAAAAGAAGGGATTAGAGGGGTGGGGCATATAAAAATATGCTTAAGTCAAATGCAGGTATTCAGATGAAAAAAGGGGATCAATGGAAGGTCGAAGGAGAAGTAGGCGCTAGAGACCAGGGAGTCGGAATTGCAGAGATTGGATCAAAAGCAAAGAAGAAAGAAGGCAAGGAAAGATGAAAAAGTGAAGTAAAAAGAGAGAAAAATACGGACGTCCATGCCACATCATCACTCGCAACCAAACAAACACGGACGTATCCTCAACGCGTTTTCGTCTGTTCTTACTGTACACATTTTGATTTGTTTATCCTAAAGAAGATGGGATCCTTTTCTGGGGTTCTGTTTCATAGTGTGGGTACTTTGGGATTGGTATGGGAGGGGGTCGGGGGGAGGGGATGGAGACCCGTCCCATCTCACAGACTTCACAAACACGTGGCCTAACAGAGCATACTTTGGTTAAAATTGGCTGTTTGGTGGGCATGTGTCTGCGCATTGGCGGTGGCAGTGGGACCGGAGAACGGGGAGGGGGGGAGAATGGGACTGAAGAACCTTTGCCATCCTAAAACAAAACGCTCAGGCAAACTGGGGGGGGGGGGGGGGGGGCGGGCAGGCACACGAACAGACATGCGAAGGGGTGGCTGGGTTAGGGTTACTCTGCATCCTCAACTCACTGTCCCTCGTTTTAACGACCCCCTCATAGGCGAAAAATACAGATACATCGATACTCCGGATTCCGGTCCCACCCATCTCCTCTAGTGTGAGGAGACCACCGACACGCTGTCTGCTGCAGAAGACACCGACTCTGACGCCTCATGCTTGACACCGTTCATCAGACTGGCGGCAACGTTGCCGGATGTCTGGCTTAGCTGATTGTTTTTCTTGCTACTGTGGGGCTGAGACGGTCCCGTAGCTCCCAGTTTATCCGCTACCTCCTGACTGCCGGCAGTAACAGCGAGTGACGAGGTCACCGTGGGGAGGGTTTCCTCATTCTGGGTCTTGTCCTCCGTCGGGGCCGTCGAAGCCTCCGGCGTCGCCGGCAGCAGATGCTTCGAGGTCGGCGAGGAGGACTTGGAAGTCTTGATAGACTGCTTCTCTGCGCTCACCGTCTTCTCCCCTTCCTCCCCCGCACGACTACTGATGGGGGTGTTAGGACAGTCCCCGTTGGCGCTGGGTCTGACTACCTCGGTGGCAGTGGTTGAGGGTTGATGAGAACAGCTAAAACGACCACCACCGCCACCACCGCCGCGGCCAACTGAATTGGATCCACTCGGAGGACGCTGGTAGCCGCCGGCATTAGAAGTGGTACTCCCGGAATTGGAGTTGTAGCCCTGTTTGGCTGCATGCCGGGGCGCGGTTGTTCTTGACTGCTGGTCACCGCTGTAGTGGGGTGAGAGTAGAGTGTGCCTGACAGTGTTAGTGGTCGTAGTCGCCACCGTCGTGGGACCACCACCAGCGCCATAGAGCAGGGGTCGCGGCGCAGAGGGATCGGCTGAGGGAAAGCCGGGCAGGGCGCTGATGCCGTCAGTCGTTGCGCCGTTGGCCGGTTGATAGTAGGGGTTCATTGTCTGTTGTCGGAATTGGAGCCCTGTGAGAAAGAGACGACAGGGGGGAGTGAATATGGGGCTGGAGAGGCTCAAAAGTGCCACGATGGAAAGTATACACAGGTTAGCAAGACACTAGGTCTGGATGGTGGCGAGGAAACGTAGGTGCCACCATCGTTTGTGGAAAGGTGAACACGGAACGCCCCCATGAAAGTTGACTCTTCGACAAGCGCCTCGCCACAAAGATACCAAGCTCGGGCAATTGGTGCCGACAGAGTAGAACGGTAGTCTGATGCGGGCTCACCAGCCGTTTGACAGACTCGAACAGTCGACTGGAGAATGGGACGCCGGCACTGCGGAACCCCCTCCCACGGCATATCAACACCCTTCTCACTAATGACAAGTCTGACGAGCTAAGAATCGTGGCTTGGAAGGAAACTGGGTCGTTCACAGGAGTAAGGTGAGTGAGGCAGGTGGGTACAGCAGATTCTGCACAAATCTACCCCATTATAAAGTAGTTCACGAGCAAGTCGCCGGTGCTGGGTGAACTGCGTGAGATATTCGGTGAATGTCGTGGCCTGCAAGAATCGAATGGTCATACAGCCTTAATAAGTGAAAAAAAACCTTAGGAAATTTGTGACTAGGGGCGAAACAATGCAATGAGATTTTAGATCCCAACGTTAGCGTACTTAAGTGGTGGGAACTAAGAAACAGTTTTCTTTTACATATACCGTTTATGTTGCCTGAAGCGTGCCTGTAGACATTCGAATCCGACAGAAGGCAGCACGTTTTGGAATTTATGGAGTTTGGAAAAGGTCCGAGGCGGCTTTACTTAAAAGAAAAAGCTGCTAATACCTCCGGATACGACCGGTTACACAGTTCTGTGTCGTTTTGAAGTCTCCAGAAGGGGGGCAGTGAACGACAGGCTTTGTGTCATTGGCCCAACTGTAACATTTCTAGACCTTGCTCACGGTGGTTACAGATAGTCAGAGTTACGATAAGTGCTGGGGGTAGTTTGGGGAGATAGGGTTGACGTTGAAAAAAAAAAGACTTGAAGTGTGAGTGATACTGAGCCAGTCTAACCGACAGGTCTTACGCGCGTCCTAAAGCAATTAGCTCTCTCTCTCCCGGCATAAAACAGCAAGATTTTAGCAAGGAACCACAATCCCCCTCCCCTCGTACCCAGCATGCTTATGTGGTTTCGTAGGCGGGCTTTTTCTCGTAGGCCCCTATCTAGCTGCTCTTAGAAAGTTCGATTGACCAATAGAAGCGAAGAGACGAGTCCCAGGAAGTAGTCTTGAAGGAGACACGATCGCTGGGACAAGAGTTTTATTAGCCTGACGTTTCGAACCCATCATCAGAGACAACAGCAGATACGTGAAGTCAGCAAAACGTCCGCAATAGACATGAGTTCACTATCGTGGCCTGCGGGAAACGGACACTGATTCTGTCCAACTTAATGAGCATAGGATCCTCTACTTAAACCACGAAGTGTTCCATTTCAGTTTTGGTTAAACTATTAACCGCATTCGGATCGAGGACTGACTTCTCGAAGATAGCAACGCGTTGGTCCAACGGAATACCCAGCTAGGAAAGGAAAACAGCTAACAGCAGCGCTTCTCAGCGTTAATCTGCCGACTTCTAGCAAAAAATGCAGGGGAAGGGCATGGTATTTGATCCCCCTGGGAAAACTGTACTCAACCGCAACTCGAACGCCAACCGTGATCATGCCTAAAATGGGTAATCGTAACCCTTAATCCGCAAACCTTTAAGGAAAACTCAAACGTAGCCTTGACTGTTTTAAAGTTGCGAAAATTTTAATTGAAGAATACAAGAGGCAACTAGGCGAGCATAGGTCTGCTTTCGATAAATTCTCTTCAGACCTGTACATTTATATGAAGCTGAAGATACGCGCAAGTCGATAATTATGCTGTAGTTAGGGTTTGCGGGGGAGGGAAGTGAAACACCAAAATTCCAGTCAGCGCCACAGAGAAGGTGGGCCCTGGGAAAGGCAATTATATGCGGGTAGTTGGCTTGGTGGCTTTGTGCCATGGCAATTGTGGGACCGGCACGGAGTTTTTCTGTGCGCATATGACCGGTTTGCGTAGCCTGATTGAATCTCAAGTAGTTTTGGATGGCCTGACTGAACTTTCTAAATCCCTCGGAGGCCTCTCTGGCGTCCACACGGTGACCTGTGTCTACCATGTGCGCGAGGACAGAATCTCAGTCCCAAATCCAAACCATAAGCCGAGCCTGGCAGCCCCAGTCCTGAGAATAATCCAACTCCCAACACTAACCCTAACCTTGTGTCCGGATACGGGCAACTTTAACGTCAATAACGCTAGTGAAGGTCAAAATCCGCGTATTGCATAACCCTGTTCGCGAACTATTGCCATGCAAACCGTTGCGAACCACACTTACCTAAATTAGATAATAAGGTAGATTTCCGAACAACCACCCAGGACGGCTACACACAACAGCCTAACCGAATTCGGAGCAGTTGCGTTTTGTTTGTCATGGGATAGACTTCTCCTCTAAATTACACACTACAGGAACCTTAGTAATGTACCTGTTAGTGACATTTTGGAGAAGCATACCAAAGTATTCCACCAGAAACACTACCACAGCAGCTATGAAGCAGGCGTAAAGACAGTGGGGTTGATTTAAGAACAGACGAACTGGTCAGACATTCACTAAGACAGAGGGGGTTGTCCGTCCACCCTACATACAAAAAACAAGCAAGAGAGGGCGGGGAGGGGAAGATTCTTCAATATAAGGCGGAGTGTTGTGACTCGGAAAGGTACCTACGAAGAAGTGCTCAAAAAGGCGCCCGCTGCACTGGAGCCGAGCGTTTCTGTATCTTCTGGCGGCCTGGTGAGCGGAAAGTTTAGGTGATTGAAGTCTGTTCGGTAGGAAGGGGGGATAGGTAGTTCCCGAAGTCTAGCTCAAAATCCCGTTATACAGCGGCGGCGGCGGCGGGGGTGGGGGGAGGTACCTATTTCTTACCGTTTGTTCTAACGGACAGATCGTTAGGATGGGATTCCAGAGTGGGCCTACCCTCAATTGCGGTGGTGAAGTGAACTCGAGACTAACGGAGGCCCTATTTCCTCTTTACTACAACATATATACCAGAGATGAGAGAGACACTCCCAGTGACAGCATCTCCTCAATTCGCACGGTTCCACGGTTCTCCGTACCCCCTGCAGTAAACGACCAAACACGGAGCAACAGCGGAAAAATGAATGACAACGAATAAAGTGAGCATGATCTATCTTTTAACCGGTGCCTTCGGTGGGACAGGGAATAGGTACCCCCCC
>CACRXP010000201.1:789246-861445 GCA_902702965.1 Spirometra erinaceieuropaei | reverse complement strand
CCCCCCCCCCCCCCTAGTACAGGTAGCCCTGGACTAAATTCTAGGGGGTTAGAGTTAAAGTTAGGGTATGGGAGCAGGCGGCCCCTCCCCCTGAAATTAAGCACAAAACCACCCGTATTTGGGGCATACATTCTTGTGCCTTTTAAATGAGGCTGTATTGGGAAAATCGGATGTCATATTGAACGGTTAGTCCTAAACGGACACAGAGCCACAGTGTGCGCGGACGTCAATCTAAAATCGGGGCGTAAGCGGAGTAGATCGACTAAACTGACCGTCAATTACAGTCGAACCCGCGCGTTACCAGAGTAGAGGTCGATTGGTGCGCACAAGGAGTTGTGAACGGATCATAGGTCGCCGTGTTCCCAAAACTTCAGAAAGGGATTTAGGTCGCCAATCCTACGAGTCGAAAGCCTCAGCATGAGAAGGCGGACGTGATTGCAACCGGACTCATTCGTAGCGCCATCTCTCCAAAACCTGGCTGGGATTGGCATCGCCGTCGAAATGAGTGACGTTGACACGTCAGACCTAGGAGGGTGCTGGGGCCGACAATCATCTGGGTTCGGTGAAGGGACTAGAAATTAGTCGCGGACCACATCGGGGAAGGTGAGGACAGCCCTAGCTCTGCGTCACAAGTCGCCCCGTTCCCTTGGACTGCATTACCCCCATAGAACTTAGCGAATTTGTTGGAAGGGCTTATCCCTATGATTTTGTCGCATCTCGTGGGAATTCGCGACGTCAGCCCTAGTAGAGGCATGCTTTGACGAACATTCGCCACGATGCGCTAGATCTCTCCACTTCTTCAGACGGGCTTCGCACAGACTAGCACGCCCACTACCCAGTGCAGAGTGCTAACGGGGTACTCAATACATACGGCCTCCAAATTTTCCCGTCTTGTCCGTCAAAGTATGGAACAGTTCGGGCCACGACAAGCTACTCACGTCCTACAAAGTAGATGTTGCTGTTGGCACGCACTCCTAAGCGTGCAGCGATGCAACACACACACGTTCTGGCACACACATGCTACGGCACGACAAAATTAAAACACAGATGACGCTGAGGCAGAGTCGGAGCGACAGCAACCGACCTCGTGACAAGACAATCGAAAGAAGCACGAAAAAAAGAAAGCATGAACGGAGTTTTGTGTCATGTAAACAGATCCGTGAGTGTAAAACATCTCCACACCCGTTAGACCTGTAACCGAGATGATGACGTATACTGTAAGTCGGAGTTCTTGATTAATCGGAGACAATGAGAAGAGGAAGGCGAACATGTGGTGACTTGCGTCAGCGGGTAGGGAAACGCTCATATCGCTGCTCATGACAATTGCAGCGACGCATGTCTACGAAAAGCAAACGCGCACATAACACATTTAGTTTTTCAGAGTGAAGTTGCGAAATACGACTGCCCCAGAAAGCCAAGTTGACTAACATGGTAAGATGTTGACTTCTATCATGAATTTCGATCTTTTCAGTAGTAACACCCGAAAACGGTGAGAATTTAGGACTGGACGAATTAAACGTGGGACTTCGTGGAGAGACAGAAAGTATGATCGAGCTACAAATCTAAAAGGACATGGTGGATAAATTCACCACAAAACCCGAAGTCCACAGTACTAGGAGCGGAAAAAAGGGCTAGGTCAAGTGATCCTAGACTGAGATCCGGATTTCCTCAGAGGGAAGGTCTTTAACTAACCTTGTTTAAAAAGTGGTTGATTCACAGCAAGTCACTGCTTGTTCACCTAATTTAATGGCGCATTTTTTGGCCCTGACGGGAGGGATTTAAACAGTTATATGTCCTCATGGGTGAACAGGTTCAACACACTCAAGGCAGATTGGGTTAGAGTAATGAGATAACGACTCGAAATATGCGAGAAGCTTGGACTTAAAAGTCGGCGTTTCGTGAGGCAAAGTAGCGTGATTGATCCTCTAACACTGCTTCATTTGAGGCATAAATAACCCTACGAGCCGCGTACGACACCTAATTACATAAAAATACATACTGCAGGTTTAGGCAAACAAGGACGTCTACTTGGAGGAGAGGCTATGCATGTGTGATAAGTCTAAATTCGTCAGTCGTGACCGTACGGACTGGAAGCTTGGGACTCTGGTACCATGCTGTGGTCAAATGCGATCACTAGTTTTTTGTTGGAAAGGTCGCTACTTTAGAATGCAAGTTGGGCGTGGAGTTGACGAGAACCTTAGGTCGGAACAGCCCCAAAGCGCAATGCCAACGTAGCAAGAAAATCGAGCGGTTGCGATCAGGCTACGACCGATACCTTAGTAACGCACGCAACGCGTCTCTTGGTCAAAATTGTCCAAAATACACAAATACGGCTGGATTTATATTGTCACCGTAGAAGTAAAAGTGTGTGGGTTGTAAGATTAGTTTACACAGGACCGCACACAAGCGTGCTTCGTACACGGCATGCGAAGTTGGCCAATCGGTAGGCTAAGCCATACAATGGGTCGTGCTTTGTGATCGACCATACGTCAACAAATCAGCCACAATTTTACAGACATCCAGATTAAAAGAGTTCAGGCCAGAATGCAATTGCAGCCGGTGGGTGGGATTCCACCACTTCCTGTCGATAATGAAATCCATCAAACACAAAAAGCCTCCATCTTCTGGGTAAACTCTACGCATGAATTGCGAAGTTGCTCGCCCACTTCGGCAAATGTCGGAAAACAAAACTGAGCCGCCTTAACTTTGACTTGGGTAGTGAACAGAACACTGGTAAGATAAGGCAGGGACAAGCAACTTACCGACAAGGCCTGCGGTAGCATTCGGTGGGTATGCCAAGAATGGCATGCCAACCTGATTTGCAGCCAACATAGTCATGAAGTCGTTCACAAATGGTCCCTGAAGGTTTGGATTCGGAAGGCCAATCTGATGAAACCCAGGGGCCGGAGCGGGGCTGGCGTTGGCCTGAGGACCAGCGCCGAGGGCACTGGCTGCCATGGGCTGGTGGTGGTAGAGGGTGGGGTTCTGTCCGGTACCAGCACCGCCGCCAGCGGCAGCTGCCGCTGCTGCAGCCGCCAAGTAGCCACCAGACGGACCGACGGGATAGAAGTAGGGCATGGAAGACTGACCAGGCTGCAATTGATATCCTGGTTGGGCAAAGGTTAGGTAGGGTGAGCCTCCGTTAGTGTAGTCAACACTGCGAAGTGCATAGGCAGAGGAGGAAGGAGCAATGGAGTTGGCTGTTGGGGCTGTGGACGCACTAGACACGTAGACCCCGCCACTATGTTGCAGAGGTGGAGCTTGTTGTTGTTGTTGCTGCTGTTGCGTCGCCTGCTGCTGTGATCGGGAGAGGCCGGCTTCGCTGCTGCTGTTCCCTGGATCCCAGGCTGATTCTGCGGTAGCGAGATTTGCCGAGGTGGACGGGTTGAGAGAGACAGAGGAATTAAACTGCGAAGCGAGGTTCGCCGCGTACTGGGAAGCTGGGTGCTTGTCAACTCCGTTAACATATTGAGAATCCACTCCAAAAACCGACGGTCTGAAGTTGGTTTTGACAACGCTATTGGTGGCGCCAGCACGACCCACGCGCATGCCATCTGGACGCTGGGGACAGGATAAGTGCTGATTGCCTGTAAAATTCCAGGGGCTAAGTGAGCCGGTAACTGCCAGTGGGTTGTGCAAAAGAAAAGCGGGATTGATGGGGGCGCTATTCAACGCATACGTCAGGTTGAACAGCATCTGCTGCAATTCCAATGGCGACTGTTGCAATTGGGCTACAATAAAGGTACAGGACTGCATGCACGGCGGAAGACGAAAGAAGAGAGCTGGAAAAAATCGAACGATACGTACCACGTTGGCGGAACGAAGCTTCCCGGTGCACCGCTACGCGAACATCGCACTAAAAGAAGGAAAGGCAAACACGAGAGTTAGGGAAGGAGTCCGAAAAACTGCTAAATGCTACCGGACAAGAAAGGTGAGAATGAGGGACCAGGAATCTTAGGCGTACTTTACAGGAACCATTTGAGTTTGAAAAGACTGTACCGTTGCAATACAGGTTATACAAAATAAAAACATATGACGGAGGCAGTGTCACGTGAAATGCTTCTTGATAAGAATGAAAACATAGGATGCAAATCAACATCAAAAACCCTTACGCTCTTTCCACAAATCTCCTGTCGCTCAACCGATGCCGCCTTCTTCGCCTCATTTTCGGAGGAGAAAACGACAAAAACGTAGTTTTTGCGTCTCCCCTTAATGTTATCGAAGGGGAGGTCGACCGCCTCAACCTGTAAAAATTCGTATGAAACAGCAAAAACCGAACCTTCCCGAACTGACTAAAGTGCTCTTCAACTTGTTCCTGGGTGACTTCAGGATCAAGTCCACCAACGAAGACTTTCCGCTGTGTATCTTTGTTACACTTTGCCGGCTTGGGATCGATCTTTTTGCCATTCAAGCGATGCTCTGGAGTAGAAAGGACCTAGCACTTGAGTGGGATACGCATGACTATACTTTCTTGACAGACTCTTCGTCCTTGAATACTACAAATCCAAAACCTCTTGATTGGCCAGTCTCTCTGCAAATTTTAACAGCACAAGAGACAACCTCTCCAAAGTTTACAAAATAATCACTGAGATTTTCTTGAAGAGAATTATTTGACTTAAGGCATCCTTACTTTCAGATGTTTCAGAAGTCAGACCCCCAACGAAAAGCTTCCTGGAGAAACAAATTATTATAAGAAAATAGACGGACCTATTTTCTTCTCGCTCTTCCGTAGTCGAAGAGGGTTTAACTTTTTGAATATTACCTAACGTAGACGATGGGTCTTTATCTTCAATTTTATCTTCAACATGACCATTCTGAAGAGACATCAGCAACTCACAACGCTCCGCCGACTTAGCAGGAATTTTTGCAAACGTGGAAGTAGTAAGGTCATTGGTGGCGAGTGGGCCAATAATCTTCGTGGCATACTGTGCCAAGTTCCAGCAGGTAAAAGATTCGAAAATACGTTCGTGCTGCTTACGAGGAACGTAGGTGGAATATTGTTAATCTCGAAAGTGGAGTCGTAGGCATATGAAACGAGGTGAAGACTCTACTATGATCCGTATGACTGTTGGATATCGCGTGGAATCCCTATTTGTAGGATCTTGTATGTGGAGGATGCCGCGACCAAGAGCTGATTGCTTGAATAATAATGCAGGAGCTACGCAAATGTAGGTACGTAGATTTTAACCAAGGCGTCGAACTAAGACCTGCTCGGCTGAGGTAGGGAAAAGTGTTATCGGCGAGGAAAATTACACAAATAATCCGAAAAAGAGAAGATCTAAGTAGCTATGTTTTGTGTCGATGTTTGCGTGACCAAACGATGCAAAACTAAACCTCATAATACGCAGCACAAATCTAGAATTATCGGAGCAAGATAGTATAACAATTAGAACCACAGTCAATGGTGGGTTAAGAGACCGGCCGTCCAGGCAGCACGAGAAGGAGACAAGAAGCGTGAATGGAGGTACAACCATCCAAGCTAAGGCGGCTGAAATAAGTTAGCCTTGAGCAAAAAGCCGAACCGTTAGAAATACAGAAAAGCGTGAAGAACGATTGGCAACAGCATGCTGTTTTTCAAAGTATGAGTATATAGGAAAAACGGGCGGAAAAATCAACACATTTTTCGCTATTTTATTTCTCACAAATAAACAAAGATGGACGAATCTGACTTCGTGATACTGGAATTGTTCTTACGACCAGTACCAGGCAACAAAAAGTGTCAACTCACTGTGACATCCGTCCCAGCAATTTCCTCCCCTCGACGTTTCTAATTCGGGTCATCAGGGTCTCACCATGATTTGTGAGATAGTTAATATGATTGACGATTTAGAGGCAGATTTAGTCCTCCAGAAGAAGCGCATTTTACATTAATGCCGGTAATTCCCTAGCCTTTTGAAGTCGCGTGTGACTCCGGACGCTTGGTAAGTGGCATTTATGTAGTGCTTGGTCCAGACACGGGATCTGTTAGACAAAGTGAGTCACCGCACCTGCTTGCTTAGCATACAACAAATGAGTTGACTTTGCTAAAAGAGAATGCGGGTCAAAGTAATGATGGTCTAGGGATAAGGACAAGCTCCAAATTATCTGCATCTGTCACCTTCGTGAAGACGTTATTTGCCATTTTACATTTTGAGTGTCGGTGGCCTATTATGACATTTTATGCATGTATTTGAACATTGGAGGGGTTAGAGGCATAGCCCTTGACGACACTATTTATGTACAATAATTCAGCCTACTCGCACTCAAAATAAAGTTACACTCGTTTAGAATGCGATCGGTTCAAAATACGACATTAATAATAATGAAGCGCATCTGTTCACTGTGGGTCAGTACGGAAAGTGTTTCGAAAAGCCGGATGTGAGTATTCATGTTATAAAAGTCGGTCTGTGTCAAAAATTACGCGGGTTAGATATTTAAACATGCAGTATGTGTCCGTCGTCACCATCTCACTTGGTCGAGAGTCAATGGTCGGACAACCCGTTGGCTGGATGAGAACTTCCTACGGTCTAGCCGCGTGCGTTCGTTCTTGACTTTGTAAGAATGACCGCGTACTTTGTTTGTACTGGCAAATTCAAAGAAGTCCTCCGCTTTCAGGGAACAACCTTGGCTACGGCCAATCCGGAATGTCCGGAGTAGACTGCACTTTAGTTTTCTATAGGATAGAGGGAATAAGGCAAGCACATTTAACCACCCCTAGTACAACAAATGTTTTAGACCATCGACCATCTTCGTTGCTTTGCATTGTACCCTTTCGAGTTGGCCTATGTTTTTCCTCATGGATGCGGAATCTGCTGGCATTCTATATTCCAGGTGGGGCCTTACAAACACACCGAAACGTCTTCCAAAGCATCCGGGAGGAAATATTTTAAATAGGTTTCTGATCCAGTGTGAAGTACTATTTGCCTTCTGGACCATCTTTCTACAGTGGTGTGGTAGCATTTGATTTGTGGTCGTCTATACACCGAGATCTCTGTGTCTTTCTACATTTTCCAATGCCGTCCCGTTAATATAGAACTGATATTTGGAAGGGAAATTTCGGTCGGTGTCTAGGTGTAGGACCACGCATCTGGACACATTAAACGTTGAAAACCATCTGTTTGTCCAAACCCTCATTTTTTCAACGTTCGACTGCAGCTTCATTGTATCATCAATACACTTGACTTCACTCCATATTTTTACGCCATCCACGATCAAGAGAGCCTAAAATCTAGTTCGCTGGTACAATCATTAACATAAATCAGGAAGAGTAGACGGCCTAGAAACGAACTCTGTTGGACACCACTTTCCACTTTTGCCCATTCCGAGGTAGAGTTATTAACAACGACTGGAGGACAGAAAATTCTTGATCCATATAAACATCCTTCCTTGAGTTCCTAAATTCCATATCTTCTGCAAAAGAAGCCTGTGTGGAACACTGTAAAAGGCCTTCTTTAAGCCAAAAAATGTAACATCCACTGGATAATCTCTACCCCTGGCTCTTGTCTATTTCTCATGTGAGTATGGAACACTTGTTACGCAGGAGCTTCCTGGACGGAAGCCGTGTTGGGCATCACGCAATAGTTTTTTTGTTTTTCAGCTATCCCATCAGATGTCTTCCGATAATGCAACCCATTATTTCACACGCGATGCAATTTAGACTGGCAGGTCGATTATTTTCGCAGTCAAGTCGTGATCTTCCACTATGGCCGGGGAATGCTGAATGCACACTTCCATTCTTCCGGGAGCCCCTTTTCTTTAAACAACATTCGAAATATGATTGACAGTGGCGTGCACCGTTCAGTAACAAGCTCTCTAAATGCTAATGCAAGAGTTCGATCCGGACTAGGCGATTTAGCGGGCTTCAACTGAAGTAATTCGGCCCTCACTATGGCAAATAAAAAATGTAGCTCCTCAACAATTAGGGGAAAGAAGAGGGACTGAAAAAGGGCACCCACGCAAGCACATGCGCGTTTCCCTCTAAGTATCTGTAGATAGGATTTTCGTGGCCTTCGCTTATTTTCCTTTATATTGCGGAATAGAAATAAACTAGGTATGCTCGCTCAAAAACATTGTTTTGGTCTTTTCTGTCAATAAATCGAATGTTTTCTTTCACGCAAGACTTTCGGGTAGGTTTTAAGTCCCCATTTAATGGTTAATAATGCGGGAATATCTTACCACGGTTGCGTTAAACTTTCGGCTGGGCAACGACGACGTGATCATCTTTAAAACTCTACTTAAGATTGACTGAGCGATGAAATGTACTTTTTAGATAACTGGATGAGAAGATTATGAAAAAGTAACTAGCAGGGATTAAAAAGATTCTATCGATCAGCTGACCAGGCCCTTAGGACAGTCTTCTGTGCTGGAGAACGCCTGAGTCATACAGTCACCATATCTGCGAATTCAGCACTCACATATGACGCCAATCACGGCAACTAGGCAGTTCAATTTTGGTTTGCCAGCACGGCCATTGATAAATAAATAAATTTTTTATTTAATGCCAGTTTACAGGCATTGTCACGGGAAGCGTTTAAACATAAATCCGACCGGCAGTGAAAAAACTCCTGAGCTAAAGGGATAAAAATATAGTTGATGGTGGTTTTATGGTTTGGAGGGCTCAGGAGCAAAAACTGCCGGCGGTGGTAGAATATCGACCGTCAAGGGGGGGGGAGGTTGCACGGTATCGAAGATTATCGGACGTCAAATTCCTTTCATGAAGTTGGGGATAGTCAAAGTAGAGGCGTTGAGGAACAGCTGGTGAGACCGGCCATAGTGTTCAGAGACCACAAACGCCATCGCTACGGTACAGTCGATCAGTTTTCAGCACCCAAAATTTGTGGGAGCTTTTCTGAATGCAAAAATCGAGTAATGGTTCTCTTAAATAAAGAATAATTTTGCAGAGTTTTCACACTCATGGGTAGTTTATTCCAAATAGCAATTGCAGTTACAGAAAAGAACCGACGATATTTAACAGTACGTGCCAGAGGAAGAAATAAGAAGACCTCACGGTGACTGTTACGTCGTGGGTGGATATGATGTCTTAAAGAGGTGAGCGGGTTAAATGTGTGATTATATAAGAGTTTAAATAGCAAAAATAGTCCCTTTTGTAATCTACGGAACCATAAAGGATCGAGGCCTGTAAGCCGGCAACGTTCTTGGTAAGACAAATGTCGGTGTTCCGGGGTTAAAATTCTCTTGGTAAAAAAGTGTTGAACGGATTCTATTTTCTTCCGCTCAGTAGCACGCATGAGGCTAAATGAAAACGAACAGTATTCCAGACCAGGTCTAACGTACATGTTGAAAAGGCGCATTCTAATGTTCCTAGTTTTAAAATTTCGGAAGATAAACCCGGTCGTTCTGCGTGCTTTGGAGACTATCAAGGCACAGTGCTCCGAGAGATTGAGACTCTTGGAGTATGATACGCCCAAATCCTTTATAACCCCTGGCACATTTATTGCGTGACCTTCAATACTTAGTTGAGGTTGGCGGTCGTCGCCAACCACCATGACTGAGCACTTATGCCAAGAAAGAGAAAGGCGCCATGTGCGGCACCACTGTGCGAAAGCCTGTAGATCGCTCTTTAGGAGCTCAAGCACGATGTCACGATCTGCCGGCTTATATCGATATGCAACTTTAAGATCATCGGCATAAATGAAAGGCTTACCATTCTGAAATACATCGGGTACATCATTAACGAAAAGGCAAAATAAAAACGGGCCGAGTACACTACCCTGAATGACTCCACTCCTCACACGTGTGGGGTTGGAGATGGTATTGGAAATCTTAACTCGTTGTGTACGAGTGCCCAAATATGAGGATATAAAATTCAAAAGTTTGCCACCTATTCCGAAATAGGACAATTTCAGGAGAAGAAGAGCATGGTCAACACGATCAAAAGCCTTAGTGAAATCGAAATATACTGTGCAAAGAGCAAAAGCATGGTCCCTGGACTGGAGAACATAGTCAAAGCAAGAGAATTGACAGGTGTCACAAGATCGAGCTTTGAGGAATCCATGCTGAGCAACACTCAGTAAGTTATTCGCTGTTAAGTGATGGGCGCTCTCTGCAGCTCGTAACTTTCTTTTGACTCTGGCTGGCTGATGCGTACCAGAGGCGCGTACCGCAAGCAAAGGGTTTTTACGATTATTCATAAGCCCTTGTCATCAAGGCCACCTGCTTCTGGGACTGTGGTGGTTAGGTATTTCCGATACAATGAAATATGTACGAAATTTTGGATCCGCTTATATGTCGTTTTGCCCTCCGTAAGAGAATAACTAATATCGGGGATGAGGTTTTCCGTCATCTACCATTGTGCCGTAGGTTACGCGGACTTTCTCGTCGATTCCATTTTCAGAACGACGTTTCCGTTTTGTCCATGATTTGTGATATTTTGAGCGAGCTAAGAGATTGTTCGAAGAAAACAGTTAGCCGAAAAATTACACTTCTTCGAAGACCACTCGTTAAACATCGCGAAAAATTTCCCCGAAAAGTAAAAACCCATATAAGAACGAGGCCTCCTATCCTCCGAGACGCTGTTGGAAATCCTATGGCAGACGCCCAATTGACCGCTGATAGTTTCAAAGCTTTTCCGTCCAACCTTTTAGTAAAAACTCGATCATTTCGCTTCTGACCATCCAGGCACTGACCGGGGCAGCTCGCAAAACTATAACTTTCAGTCTGTGGGGTGTGAATATAGCATTCGACGTTTTCGTCAATCTCATAGCCCAGGACCTGATAGTGTCCCTTTTAGCATCCTAAAGGCGGATGCGAATGTAATTTTACCGTCTCTCTCATGTGAGATATTTAATATCGTCCATGAAAGTGAAACCTATCCTACCTTGTGGAAGGAATCACACATTTTTCCCATTCCCAAGCATGGCCAATTACGTCATTTGATGACTTTCGGCCAATAAACACCCTCCCCGCAGTTTCGAAGATCTTAGAGACATTGCTCAAAGATAAGACGATGTGTCAATTAACACAGAATAACCTACTGAGTGTTGCTCAGCATGGATTCCTCAAAGCTCGATATTGTGACACCTGTCAGCTCTCTTTCTTTGACCATGTTCTCCAATCTAGGGACAATGGCTTTGCACTTTACACAGTCTAGTTCGATTTCAATAAGGCTTCTGATCGTGTTCACCACGCTCTTCTTCTCTTGAAAATGTCCTCTTTCGTAATAGGTGGCAAAGTTCTGAAATCGATATCCCCTTACCTGGGTGGTCACATAAAATGAGTGAAGATTTCCAGTGCTATCTCCAACCCCACATATATGAGTAGTGGAGTCATTCAGGGTAGTGTACTCGGCCCGCTTTTATTTTGCCTTTTTGTTAACGATGCACCAGAATTATTTCAGAATGTTAAGCCCTTCATGTATGTCGGCGATCCGAAAGTTGCATGTCGATGTAAGCCGGCATATCGTGAGACCGTTCATGAGCGACCTACAGGCCTTTGCCCAGTGGTGTCGCACATGGCGCCTTTCTTTTTCTTGGTGTAAGTGCTCAATCATAGTGGTTGGCGACGACCGCCAACCTCAATTAAGTATTGACGGTCACGCCATAAATGTGCCTGGGGTTATTAAGGATCTGGGTGTATCATACTCCAAGAACCTCAATCTATCTGAGCACTGCGCCTTGATAGTCTTCAAAGCACGTAGAACGACCAGATTTATTCTCCGAAACTTTAAAACCATCGATATTGGACTGCGTTAGACATGGTCCGGAATACTGTTCGTTTTTATTTAGCCTCATGCGTGCTGCTGAGTGGAAGAAAATAGAATCCGTCCAGCATTTTTTTTACCAAGAGAGGTTTGACATTGGGCCGCCAATACTTGACCTAATAAGAACGTTGCGGGCCTACAGGCCCTGATCCATTACGGTTTTGTAGACTACCAAAAGGGACTATTTTTTTACTACATAAGCTTCTATCTAATAAATAAATACTAAACAAATAATTTTTACTGATGACTCGTCGGTGTCCCATAAAAGCAAGTAAAAATAAATTCACATACGAATTTTAGGCGAGGTAAACAGAATCTGTACGAAATGAAATTCAGAGTTTCTGAATTTGTAGTCTACTAAGAAAAATGATGAGCGAGGTGTGAAAAAACTCCACTTAAGAGTTTTAAAATAATTAAGTTAATTTTACAAGAGAAAAAACCCCTCGCTAATAATAACAGAAAAATGCGGGCAGGACTGGCCTGCATGTGGCGGTATATAATGGATTATTATCGGACATCGTCAGGGCAAAAATAAATGTCAACCTTCATTAAAATCGGACATCGTCAAGGCATAAATAAGTGTCAGCCTTGAGGGATACGTATGCGGGTCAGACAGGACTGGGCTGTATGTGATATTGTATACGGGATTCAGAACGGACATCGTCTGGGCAGAATTCATAGGCGGGATGAGAATATTCGCGTCAAAGAGGCCAGACGAAAGGAATGCAGACGCGATCGGCTACCGTCCACTGCTACCCCAGCCGAGGAGTCGGCAAGGTAGGTAAGACCAAACTACTAGTAGACCGCGAGTACTGAATGTTCAGCCGGGAGCGTCGACAGACCACTTGAGGTCGAAATGAGGGAGATGACACCCAGAACCGCGAAAATCGTCCCTATGAGGAATGAGTGATAGCAGTGGATTTAGAAACCAATTCAAAACGTACCTCTAACTTGCTCACTACTTTAAAACATCTTGTCCACGCCCCGACGTAACAGTCACCGTGAGGTTTTCTAATTCTTCCCATGGTACGTATCGTGAAATGTCATCGGTTCTTTTCTGTGAACACGATTGCTATTTTGAATAACTTACTCAGGAATGTGAAAATTCTACAAAATTATTCTTTGTATAAGAGAAATATTACTCGCGTTTTTCTTTCAAGAAACCTCCCACAAATTCTGGGTGCTGAACCCACCGATCGAATAAACCGTAAAGATGGCGTTCGTGGTCTCTGATCCCCATGACCGGTCTCACCAGGGACAATTTCTTCAGCTAACAGCGACAGCTATTCTTCAGTGTTTCTGTTTGGTCCATTGCTCCCTAACGTGATATCTGGCAGTCTCACGTATGTAAAATGCATGTCGTCAATCCCATGCCGAGCTAAATTCTGTTATTTATGTTTGAGCAGTCAGATATTGCGTTTGGCATGCGCACCCGAGGTCACTAGCTGTCGCTCACTGCGCCCATTTCCTGCGCCAGACAACTGACCGGTCCGGACAGTGGCTGGTGAATGGGATTGGGAACAAAGAGTGAAGTCCGGGAATCGGGGCATTTTCCCCACTATAAACAAGTTGACGCGCTGGAAGCTATCACGGTGGGCTAAATAGCATGACTTGGAAGGCTGCAAACTCGGGCCCTGCAGTCAGCCCAATGCATGTTCGTATGGTGTGGTGGACTGGTGGTCTGAAAATTAAGCTGCAATGACTCCTTCTTAGTGTGGCCTTTGAATCACTCCCGCCCAGTGGGACCCGAGCCCGGTGTGGCGGAGACGCACAAGCCACAAACAACCCAGGCTAATTCGGCCATCTTTCACTAAACAAACCCCTGGTCCATAGTGGGTTTCGGTGGTCTCAGGTGGTGCATCTCAGGTCGCGGCGTCGGCCGCGGCTGGACTATGTGCTTATCCGGAGGTGAGGTCACCGGGATGTGTAGGTGACTAAGGTGATGTGCTACGCCTACGGCTGGTCGGACCGTCGTCTTGCCATCCCCAAAAATGAGCCTCCGACTGCTAACCCGAGAGAGCAGACAAGGTAAGCGACCAACATATAAGTTAACTGCTGCTCTTTTGAATTCGTCTGCTAATCACTCTGATTTCAACAATCGTTTGACCAAGCTCCTGTAACAGATGCAACCTCCGGATGACAATGCTGCCTTGAAGACATAGTAATGTCAACTGCGGAATGACATTCACTCTACCACTGTGGGCGTCCTTAGTCGCGCACGTCGTCATCACGGTGACTTGTTCACGACAATGAAGCAAATATCACTTAACTGCCCTTACAGGCTGCACGCAGTCTAAATCAACCGGACGACCGACTCAAACAAATCAGCTTCTTCCGCTTTCGACTTTGGCACAACAGCGACTGCGGGAGAGGAAGGACGCTTGGACGGATAGCTAGGCTAACGGGGTACAAGACCACGCAGACCGCAACTACATAAACAAGGAAAAAGAGATACTGCTCAGCTGAGACGGGGAAATCACAGATTCTGAAGCAGTGGACTAAGCACTTCAGGACCGTCCCCATCCACTTATCCACGATCTCCGAAGACGCCATCGACAGGCCTCCCCAAGTGGAAAGGATGCTGATCTGATTCTACCGCCCCCCCCCCAATCCCGCAAACAGTCAGGACCGTACCATAGATCTCCAGTAAAAAGCATTGGGATATGGCCAATGCAGGGCGAACTTTACAAGTACGGCGGCCGTCGACTGATGACCAAATCCATGAATAGGTTTATTATAACGCCCCTTTGGCACTGTCAGTCTCCTTTGAACTCAGGAAAAAACCTAAAACAAACTCATCCATTTCGACTACACTTTGACTTCATTTGTTTTGGGTGTCTGTTTAGCCAATATAGCGCGAATTGAGAGTTTGTTTTAAGTTAAAAAATCTGAGTTCAAAGGCAAAATAATCAAAAAAAGTTTTTTTAAAAAAACGATTTGTACAATATAAAAATTGAAGTGTGCAGTTCGGTAGTTTTTGGGGGCATGAATAATATGTCATTATTGGAAATTAAAGAATTTTGATATCGGCCAGGCCTTGAAATTATTTTTGAGTTCATATTGACCCAACTGTGAAAACCTCGGCGCCTCGGTGGGATTCGAACCCACGCAGTAAGGGGGAATTATTCAAAATCTGCCAAAATATCAATGTATTTTTGAGTTGACTAAATTTAGGTGTCTTCTAGTTGCCGGTTGTCAGTCTATCTGGCCAGCTGCTAAGGGCGGCCACACAGTTCGTTCGTGTTTTTCAGGAGTCTTACCATAGTTGTCTGGACTAAGAGCTGGAAAAGATGGATTAATATCTGGAGCAAGAAACATTCGATGATAAGTCACAATCAAAACTGTCAAAATAATTTTGAATCATGTGTCATATTGTTCTTGTGGATGTGACATTATAGGAGTAGTGGTCGACTATTTTGTAGAATCTAATATAGTTTTATGTATGTTGAGTATAGCCTTAATATAGAATTACGCACAACTAACACGCAGGGTTTTATCGAAAGGGATGTTATTTGTAGCTTCATAATGGATATTAAGTGTCAGGTGACATGGCTGATAGAAACGAGAAAGGGAGGAAAAAAAGACTATCACTATCTGTTCTATGTTTACCAATGATGCTGTCTTTCATAAATTTGATTGTTTTTAGTGCTATTTTCTGCTATTAATTAAGCGGCCGGCATCATCAGAGTCCTTTACGACCAAATTCTTTATCAAAGAATTGACTGGAAAAGTGGCCTATCTTATTCAAAAATAAGTGTGTATCGTTATTTGAGAATAATTTTTAGTTTTTATTTTAATTTCTATTAAGGTTAGACTCTTCCGGATAGAACATGGATGAGCATTCCAGGTGGTGGCATATATTATGGAGTAGAAATCTCATCGTTGGGACTTTGTAAATTTGGGAATCCTTATAATATCTTCGTTATTTCTGGTGTTTCTGGGGGCATTTTCGTTCGTTAGTAAATTCATTTTGAAAATATCTTGGTCATAGGTGACCTTGAATAGGAAGTTGAGACCATTTTGGAGTCTTCTGATCCAGAGTGGTCGAAAACCGTATTTATGATATAGTTCTAAGTATGAACCCTGGATGCTAACACTCCTGGACAAAGATCTAGTAAAACGTCTCTGAGTGCTTTCTAATTTCTTTCGTCCGTCTGAGGGCATTATACCGAAGAATATTGAGCAATAATCTAGGAGAGGTAAAACGTACATTTTAAAAAGTTGTATTCTTAGTGTATTTAAGGTGGAATTTTTACATATGAATCCACACAGATGAGTGACTTTCGTTGATATTTGTTGGACGTGTGGAGATAAATCAAGGGTATTTGTATTGTAGTGTCAGAATGGGGTGAAGTTGGCGGGAAGTCAAAAAAAGAAGACGAAACGGTGATCTGTGATGCTGTGCTTCGGACGAGCCTTTTTCTTCTTCAGTTTACAGACAAGAAGGAGTGTCCAAATGGACTTGAGGAGACGACTCCAGTGAATGTAGTACCTATCCAAGAGCCCCAGCAGTGAAGTGCTTAATAATTCATTTGACCGCCGTTATCCCACATCTTCATTGAGACTATACGCTTTCCGTCCCTTTATACCCTATTTCACTATATAAATCTTTTGTATACAGACCGTTCTCCTTCTACTGAGTTTCGCACTAGCTTGACTTTCTGATTGAAGAATGAGTGACGCTGAATATCCATGCAATTCAAAGTTGACGTATGGTACTGAGCTCAAGCCAATCCTTGAAGGAGCAGCAGCCACAAAGATCATTGCAATAAAGAAGACAGGACAAGTGAGTGGCCCGCCTACTACAGTATAGCTGAGACCTAAATCTTCTATCGATTGGGCCTCCGTTATTGCATTAATTTGTGGGCCGAAGATCAGGAGATGGCATTTTTCGGGTGAAAAGGGCATCTGCCATTGACTACTCCATTCGCTGAGTTTTCTGAGGTCAGTTTCAATTGTTCTGTGAATATTGGCAATTGTGTTTGCGTTATATGCATATGCGAGTTTAAGGTCATCCGCATATAAAAACGTCTTAGCTGATACTGATATGGACGATAAGTCGTGAATATATATGAGAGATAGAAGGGGGCCTAGGATAGTGCCTCGAAGTACTCCACTGGTAATAGGGGATGGTTCTGAGACTACGTTTCGAATTTGCAGCACTTGATATCGGTTTTGAAGATAGGATTTAAGAAAATCGAGAAGGTGAAGCTTAATTCCATGACTTTTTACCTTTATCAGTAGTCTTTTATGGGGAACTTTGTGAAAGGCCTTTTTTAGACCGAAGTATATTGAAGCTACTGTGTTTCCCTAATGTCT
This sequence comes from Spirometra erinaceieuropaei, assembly GCA_902702965.1. Classification (NCBI taxonomy): domain Eukaryota; kingdom Metazoa; phylum Platyhelminthes; class Cestoda; order Diphyllobothriidea; family Diphyllobothriidae; genus Spirometra; species Spirometra erinaceieuropaei. Next base: position 844,428 of record CACRXP010000201.1, on the reverse strand, counting down.
ATTGCTGGAAACGAATTCCAAAAAAGTAAGGTGGCAGGACTGACATGACTTTTTAGGTTAAAATGAATGCTGAGAGGGGGGAATGAGGTTGGCGTTTATGAGGTGGTCTAGCAATTGAAAGTAGATTATTTTCTCGAGGATTTTAGCTATTGCCGGTGCTCGGTGGACACCACGATAATTTTGGGTATGGTATCGATTGCCGCTCTTAAAGATAGGTGCAATGTTTGAGTATTTCCACATGTCCGGAAAAACAGCACTTGACAGGATTAGGGTGAATAATTTAGATAGGAGTATTGGAGCATAAATGGTGTGTTTTTCCCGAAGCTTACGTCTTTGCATCGGTGTCAAATCTGGACCTATAAATGAGTTTAGGTTCCGCAGATTTTTGTTTAATTCAGAGTTTTGTACGACAAGCTCAGCTTCGGTCTGTGAATAGAAGGTTACCAAGATGGGTTTATTTTTGCTTCTAGAGTGAAGTCTTTTGGTGGTAGCTGTGCGGATGTTTAGGCCACACGAATGTATAAGTTTTTGAACTGATGATGTTGGGTTAACCGTGCAGATGATTAAATTGAGTCTGTGTTTTGCTCTATCCGCGACTTCTTACGAAACCGAATGTTTGATCGATTCTATTTGTGGTAGGCCCGTCAGGCTGTACGCAAATGTATTTGAGTCTGTTAGTGAGTCGAAAATCGTAAAAATGTGTTCATGTTTCTCGATACAATTCTGTAAACGCACGATGGCCGAAAGATTTACTTTGTCATGGTTAGTTTAAGAGAGTGTATAGGGATTTATGAGTAATTTCGGACAGCTAATAAAAATCGTTGAAAACTGGCGCAGAAATATGCCAAATATTTCACTTATAAACAAATATTAACTTATCTCGGATCTGAGGATTTCGAATGGTTGTGCAAAAAGGGGCTGTTGGAACTACATATAACCGTTCCAGAGGACGTGATGGCACGAGATCCATGTTAGACATCCGTTTCAGTCTTAACCGTTCCAGAAGACGTGACGGTAGGAGCACCACGTAGGACATCAATTACAGCCTTAACTCATTTTGAGGTAGAGATGCCGAAAAGACTTCTCTTTACATTGGAAAACTGGAAATCACTGATATAGTTATAAGCGAATACGAGGAAATCTCCTACAAGTATTCTGAATTGTGTTTGGATTCATTTTGATTGATCAAACTGACAAGGCGGAGTCCGAACCGGTCCCTTTCTTTCGCTCACTTTCAGATAGAACACTGAGTACAATCGATGTCTCCTCACATCTAATAAACAAACCCGTGAGTTGTCTGAATACCCACACTGCCCGGAAACGGACGGGATTCCGAATTCGATTATTAAACAAGCATCCGACCTTTCCATATTCCTTAGTCATTTATTCTCAATTTATATTGCAAAAGGATTCTTTCCTGAAACATGAAAAACGTCAATTATCATTCCCGTATTCAAGTCTGGATCTCGGTCCGATGTTAATAACTATCGGGGCGTGCACAAAACACCGTCTCTAGCAAAGCTTCTCGAAAGGATAATTTCCAATAAAATTCTTGACTTCTGTCTAGCTAATCGGCTTCTGAGCTCTAGTCAGCATGGATTTTTACCCAAACGATTCTGCGAAACTTGCCACTTGGCATTTCTTAATCTAATCAGTTCTCTTCGTAATGAGCAGCAGTCAGTGGTAGTTATCTACTTTGATCTTAGCAAAGCCATAAAGGATCTAGGTGTAAGTTATACAAATAAACTTGCTTTATCACCTCATGCAGGTCGAATCTCTGCCAAAGCCGCGCAGATATGTGGATTCATATCGCATAAGATTTTCCTTCCGGAAATGAAGCTAAGACTTTATCAAATGTTTGTTCTTCCAGTCCTCGAATACTGCTGTCCTTTCTTTGGTTTAATGGACGCCCGTGACCGCTATATGATAGAAAATGTTCAGCGCGTTTTCACCCAGAAACTTTTTTTTCAAGTCGCACCCGGTACTTCTTATACTCAGAGATGTCAGCTGACGAACGTTAAGTTTTTGTGGGTTAGAAGACTCGAAGCTGGCCTTTGCTTCCTTTTTCGCATTAACTCTAAATCTTCCACTCACTGACACTCTCACTCCGAGAGATCGGTCACATGCCACGCGAAACTCCTCCATGGTGATTCCGCCGCCTATTTGCACTAAATCTAAACGCTCCCTCTTTTTTTGCTTGCAAATATGCCTTCCTTTGGAATAATCTTCCGCCAGAAATTAGGCCACGGCCTAAGTTGTCGATGTTCAAATCGAAATTACTCAAACACTTCACACCGGAAAGTATAAAGGCACTTTTGACCATCTCATTCGCCATCTAATAGCACTTTAGTCGATTTGGTCGGTCGTATTTCCCCTGCTCCCTCCTCGGCTGGACTCGAAGCGGACTGTGACCAAGCGTGTCTACGTTCTTCTCGTCTTTCCACTTTGACTCGAACAACCTCGTCCGGTGCATGAATTCCGCCATGCGATGATCGTTTTTTATCCCTTATACAATACCACATGCAGGCCGGTCCAGCCCACGCTTTTATCCTTCCATGAGCGACAGTCTTTTCTCCTTTAAATTTAATTCAATCAAGTTCATTTGTTTATCAGGTAAAGGAGTGTTTTTGCCGCTCGTTGATCATTTTCTGATTAAACTTCTTATTCAAAAAGCATGAACTGAGTACTTTGGAGACTCTGTCTACCTGTTCTAGAATTCAAATGAAAATTTATTCTTACTTGCTAGAGTGGGACCTCCAAAGGTTTTAATGATAAAGAAGTATTAACTTGGTACCACGACCAAATTTCGGACTCACCCGTTAAAATTGCGCGTTCAGCAGCCAGGGCTGGATGTGCGCAATTTATCCAGTCCTGTCAGAAGGGCCAAATCATGGGATGAATTATCCCAGATTTCGTGTTCCTTAGCGATGGAGAAATTTAGAAGGAAACTTGACATATTTGAGCTTGAAAATTAGTCCGAACAATAAGAGATTGAAGCCAGACTTTGAGACTCACTCCTAAAATATCATATTTTATGGTCCCATTTGAACTACTTCAGTTCATATAGTTTCTTCATATATTGCAGCTGAGCTTACGTTGCAAACAGGCCACTCGGAGGCTCATACCTTTTTCCCTTGATAAACTGAGCTAACCATTGCATCGAAATCCAATTTCCCAAATGGTTTGTATAAAAAGTTTATATGGTATGCTGCCGAAGGCTCCTGTCTGCGACCCTTGCCTATCTCTCACATGAGCAAGGGACCGACGTTAGGCAAGAGCGTCTTCGGCGAATGTTATAAGTAACGCCGCATTATATGTCGTTTCCTTCCATAAACTCCATAAGGTGTGTTTTGATAATACGGTCCATTAATCTGGACGAAATGCATGATGAACTGACTCGGCGGTAGTTTGCGGAGTCTAGTTGTGACCACTCCTCATAGACTGTAGTGATACTTGCCCTTCCCCATTCTTCCGGAAGCTCGCCCCCTTCAAAAGACCTCTGAAGTATAATGGCTAGTAGTTTGCACAGTTCATTGACAGGTTCTTGGAGTGCGAATGTGGGTGTTCGGTCCGAACCAGGCAATTTTGGGAGTTTAAATCAGAGCAACCCCGTCCTTACTAATGCCGACAAAAGGTATAACTTCTCTGTTGAGGAGAGAGAGGGGAGGTTAGTTGGCGGACTTGTTGAAGAGAAGAAAAATTTAGACTTGAGGGAAGACTGACAGAAAAAAGTCTGAAAGAAGGAATGGTTTAACTTGGTAATCAGTCTCCAATGCTCCACCTGAAGACCTACAGGCGGGTATCCGATCCCGGTTTCGTTTTCTGCTATGTATGTTGTCATATAAAATTTTAGGTTACTATAGCGAATTTTAGATTATGTTCAGTTGGAATTTTCTTCATAGCCTAGTAGCTCTGTTTCTAAAATATTCCGTCGATGTTTGCATTCACCCGAGCGCTCTTCAGTCCCAACCAGTCTAAATAGTTTCCATGAGCAATGTCCTTTCTGAAAGGGGTCGACAATTTCGAATTCATTCACTTTGGACGGCTAATGGTTGTCCTTTTTCTGAGAAGAAAGCTGAGCTCCGTAATCCTTATCTGGAAAGAATTGTGAGTGCTCCAATGGTCATTTCTTCTGCCATGCAACTTAGTCCCCTATGGCGCGATTAATAACTCTTCTCGTGAGTGAATAGTCTCCTTTTCAGGTGTTCTTCTCCAATCTATCACGAAGATTTTTTTGGAAGGCATGGAGTAGTCGAACTGCAGCGCAATATAGTTGTTTGACCCAATTGGTGATCTAATCTGTAGGTCATGCATATTTTCCTCCTCTCGGGTATAAATAAGATCAATAGAGTTTGACCACTGGCTTTCCCTGGCCCGTTTTTCGAAGGTAAAGTAGTGATAGAGAAACTTCTTTATTCTGAACCTTAAAGCTTTCGGCGACCCCTGATTCGCGTTTTCCGAAAGGGCTCAATATTGATTTACCTAGAGTAATACGCTTGACTGGAATCCTCCGAAATGAATCGAATAAATAACCAAAATCCACGCTTAGACATGTTTGAAGAAATCGTCGAGCAATCGGATCCAGCTGCGGTCGAAAATGGGGTTCCATTGGGCTCAGTACTAGAGTCCATTTTGTTCTTGATATACGTGGACGAGTGAGCAAGAGGCTTGGACTGCGAAACAGCAATGATCGCTGATAATATGAAACCTTTGAGTGTAATCTAAGGACCTGCCGACGATAAGTGTGCCACAATTCACCTAGTCAACCAAGACAGATCCAAGGGAATGGGAAATTTCTTTGTGGATGGTCCAACTTTAAAAGACGTGGAAGCCCAATGGGACCTCGGTGTGTTGACGATGAACTCTATAAAACCATCCATGCATTGCTCAAGTAAATAATAATAAATACAATGTTTTATTAAGTACCCCTGTGCGTACTAGTTTGGCCAGTAAAGCAAATTTTCAAGTGAGTTTTAGAACGAGTGGACGTACTCTCTACAGTATTTAGTTCGTGCTTATAGAAAAGGCAGTCCGATGTTAAAAACTGGTTAGCAAGCAGTGAAACACTCCTTTTTGGAAAAAAGACAAAATGAATGTGGTTTAATTAGCATTTAGGGAGAAGAAAACCGTAACTCATAAAAGGACAGGACTGGCCCGCACATGGTAGTGTATAAAGGACTCGAAACAGACATAGACAAGGCAGAAGTTCTAAACCGGACGAGGCTCTCCGCCTCAAAATAGCGAGACAAGAGGAAGTTAGACGGGATGGGACAGGAGAGGACAGCAAAGGCTGAGGCGGCCATCAAAGCCTACAGGCGAGGTGTGACCATGAGACCTCTTTGCTGCCCGAAAAAACTACTAGCAAGTGCCGAGAACAGAGGATTGCGTCGTGATCGTCAACCATCCGCTGGGGTCGAATTGTGGAGATGACACCAAAAAACAGTTGAAAATATCGATCGGGAATGAGAGCTAGAAATTTCAGAGGCCAGAGTGGATTCTCGGTGAGGGTCGGCGGTTAGCAAAATGGTGGCGGTCTAGAACGTGCACATAAACCCGCCTCCGCTACTTCTCTAAAAGAATTTGTTAGGGAGGACATCACGCTCTGTGAAGGACACCATTAATGGACTGAACGATCTAAAAATCAAAATTTCTAACGAGAGATCCTAGAAATCGAAACCACACGCAGAGCAGGAAATGGGAGCAGATACGGAAAGTTAATGGCGGCGTCCTAAATTCCTGATGGTCTTTTTTTAAATGTCGTAAAGAAAGTTGTCCCGGAAGAGTGAGGAAATTAAAAGTTTGATCGGGTTAGTATTCAGCCTTCTCTTAAACCGTATAGATTATCTGATGATCCTTTATCTACTGGAGGATTATTCCAAAGGAAAGTATGCCTGGCGACGAAGAAAAGAGAGCGCTTAGAAATGGGGAGGCGGCAGGAGGTATAGTCAAGGAAATATTACGAAGATCGTGTAGGCCACTAACAGGGAAGATTTGAACTATTATTAGTGCGAAAAAGGAGACAGAAGCCTGCTTCTAGTCTTCGGACCCATAAAAATTTTAGGTTAACTAGCTGGCATCTATCTGAGTAGGAGATTTTTGGATTTTCTCTATCTGAAAGTTTTTTCGAAAAACGTCTTTGGGCATTTTCAATTCTAAAACGACTAGCCTCATTTATCAAACCAAAGAATGGCAACAATACTCGAGAATTGGAAGCACAAAAATACGATGGAGCCTTAATTTGATTTCGGGAAGATAGTGGGAACGTGCGCAGTTACCTGCGTCACTGTTGACATTTAGTTTTTTTGCTACCGGGAATGCCAGCGGTAACGCAAGGTTATCCGATCTCGAGTCTGCCTTTACCGACCGACTGAAAATGTCGCTTAATAAGTATGCAAAATGGGTTCGGAATAAACGAATTATAATGCGATCGAAAAAGAAACACCAGCGGTTGATGATCAGTATGCAGTGTGAAAGGTCTGCCCCAAATAAACTGGTGAAATCTCTGCACGGCGGAGATAATGGTCAGTACCTCCTTTTCTATTCGGATATAATTCCGCTCTGCCTTCGTCAGTGACCTGGCGACATGCATGATTGGTTGGGTTTTCCCATCTGCGTCCTTTTGAAGGGGAAATCCGCCCAAATCTTAACCAGAGGCGTCTGCCTGGACAATGATTTCTTTGTCAGCCTCGAAATGCGGTAGCATTGTCGTGTAGCATATCGTTGTCTTTATCGCATCAAATGTGTTTTGACATACCGGAGACTAAACAAACTCCGCGTCCTTGAACAGAAGTCGGCTGAGTGGATGTTCTAAACTGTGCAACCCAGTGATGAAGGTCCGTAGTAGTTGAACAGCCCCATAAACGATTGCAGCTTCTTCACGTTCTTCGGTACTTTCCTGTTCCGGAATGCCTTCGCTCTCTCTGCTTCAGGTGCATGTTGACTATGAACTCGAGACAGCGTATCTCCTTCCACAGAAATTCGCTATCTCCATATTGATCTTAAGGCCGTAGTCGATGAGGTTGTCCACAACCTGGTCTAGCTTTTGAGTCAGCACTTCCTCTGAGCTACCAACAACCAAAATATCGTCAAGATATGCAATAGTCCCAGGGACATTCGTAAGCATCTTATCCATGATCTGCTGTAACACATTATGGGCCGTCTTCGCGCCGTAGTCTAGGCGAGTGTATTTGAAGAGACCCTGTGCGTATTGATGGACGAAAATTCCTGTGACTCCTCGTCCATGTCAATTTGTAAGTAGGTCTCGGATAAATCGATCCTTGCAACCCCCCATTTATTGTAGCGAAAATCGATTCTAAGCTTAGTAGCTGATAACGATAAATAATCCACACACAATCGTATTGGTCCGTGGGGTTTCTTCACCGCCACGACTTGAGCAGCCCAAGCTGAATAGTTGGTGGGAAATATTGTGCCTTTGCCTATAGCCTTTGTAGTTCAGCTTCCACGAACGACTGTACCGCAAACGGGACCCGTCGGCTTTGCTTGAAAACTGTAGGCGAAAGAACCTGCAGCAGCCGCTTCAGTGACGCCCGCTACGGCGCCTCTTTGTAAGTCAATGATCGCGACAACCGCGGACACGGCAACCCCCTCAAACCTGAGCTGGGGCGCCTCTTGTTTGGCTGCAATGAGTCGCGCCCGCGCACACAAACTTCCGTCACTTAGCGCGCGTCAGACGGCCTGGATTGTCATCCGTGTGCCCTTGTGCTCATGCTCCTCCCCTCGCCCCTAAATCAGCCAATCACATTGCCAAAACTCGACCAGACACTCTCTCGTGCTGACACGGACATGTGACCTAAACAAAACACCGCTACTTACGGTCTCCCAGGCGGTCGCTTTACCTTGACACAAAAGCAAACAGCCAAGCCACGTCAACCTGCTCTGTGTACAGAATAAACTGATCCCCACACCATCTTGACTTCTGACATTAGACGGAATCAACATACGGTTAGAGCTGATTTCACATCCTTAACCCCCACAAATCAGGGCACTGACTAGATGCATCTTTGATCAGGAAAAGTCATCCCTCGACAAGTCCCGAAGGCTTCGACTGACAAGTAAGCAAACCTACTGTTTACAGGTGGATTCCAGCAATCAATGGAGCTGCTGTTATGTACTAATCCCCGCACGCACCCGTGCTCACCGGATACTTGCCCGGTACGTTCTCTGCAACGGCTCTGAATGAAGACCTTTGTGCGGGAATCATCAATCATCCAGAAGAGACAACTAAGGTGATTTCAACACTTCGTCCGGCACCACAAGTCCAGCGCTGTTACCTCAGATTCGAAATGGGAATGTGCGCGCCCGCTCCAAAGATGAGCTTCTGCTAGACCCCAGTACATATGCCCACGCCCTAACTTCCTGACACTAACGCCCCTCCGGGAGTCTAGCCCAATACCACCCGTAGTACGGGGGAAGTTCTTATAACCGGGCTCTAACTGGTCTCTGTGTGTGGAGGCGGCTGCCAGCTAAAAGCCCCGCCCAAAACAGTCAGTTAAGATATAAAGATGATCGTAGAGTCCCTGAAACCCGATCTCGGTGCAGACAGGATAGCAGTAAAACGGATCTTCTGATGAGAAATGCGAAGGCCTCACCAAATCAAGGGGATTGTATGGCTGACGTTTCGGCGCACTTGGCCGGCTCTCCACCAACCACCAGGATTTTGAAAAATGCAACTGAATTAGTTGGCCTCGGCCTGATTCATTTTCATCTCTTCTTCTGCTGCCTTGGCCTTCTGGCCGTTATGAATGCTGGCAGCCTCCTGCGTTGTCTGTTGTCACGTCAATGGGGTTCAGTTGCATCTGTGCTCCCCTTTCGGGTTAATTGGTCAATGAGCCACATTTGCACGCCACTTTTAAGCTCCGTGCGAATGTTTTGTCTTGGTTATGGCGCATGTAGTGGCGTAGGGCCTTATAGGCCGCGGGAAGGTCTAGATGCCTGTTGATGGAGTTGGTATCTGAGTACCAAGTCTCAAGTGTGAGACGTTCTGTCCTTGAAGTGTCCCGGCCTAAGACAGTTGCTCCTCGGGAGTCAAAACTGTGGCCAGTCTCTCCGATGAGAGTTGCAAGCTGTGTTCGGGTCTATTTCCCCAGTTGGCAGTTGGTGCTCGTGTAAGCGGGTCTGCAGTTCCCGCCCAGTCTCCACCGTCACAGGTGTAACCGACGTGCACTGGGGTGACGACACGCAACGCAGGAGGCGGCCAACATTCACAAACAACGGCCAGAAGGCCAAGGCAGCGAAGGAAGAAAAAAAAGTCGACCAGCCCAGGGCCAATTAATTCGGCCGTCTATTTAAAATTCCGGTCGATTTTTTGCACAAGCCCTCCGAAACGTCAGCCATACAATTCCCCTGATCCGGTGAGCCTTGCACACTTCTCGGATTATCAACCCGGACTTCTTAGGGGTGCTCTGTTATTAGCTCCCAGCCTTCAGGTGATTAGAAGCCCCCCCCCCTCCACTCGGTCACGCCAGGTGCTCAAACAGGGGGAGAAGACCGGCAAAAATCGCATATTTTAGAAGACCGCAGGAGGGCAGAGAAGGAGGAGACACAAGAAACACAGGTAATTGTATCACTAGATCTAGCAAAAAATAGTCAAGGTTAGTGGAAGAGAGAAAAGGAGGGAGAGAGAGAGAGCACTGACAGTAGGAGAAACCAACAACGTGGAGTGTGTAGAAAAAGAAAATACACTGGCAGACAACGAAGGGGGGGGGGAGCCGCAGCGGCAGTGATATTATGCTTTGAATGCAAGGGTGAAAGCTATTCAGATTGAGGGAAGAGGCCGCATCGGGGGGGGGTAGGTAAATCACTCAAATTACTGGAATGCTGTAGTCGAGGTTGAATCGCTGTCACCCGGCCAATCGGATGTGTGCAAAAGGGGAATGACTAGTATTCATCCAGACTACGGAAGCCATTGGAAATCTCTTCATGCAGAGCCTCAAAATCCCTCTCGATCTTCTCCTACAGTGTAAAAAGGTGATTGAGATGGAGAAAAAAAGAACATTCACAATTAAGGGGTTTGAAATGCAGGTGGGGCCAGGAGTCCCCCAGGAGAGGGTGGAATTTGGAGGAATGACTACAGATATGTGGTACATAGAGAACCTCCGACAAGCGGTGATTGCTCCGCTCGGCACACGGATTCAGGAATTCTGTAGACGAGAACCGTTGATTCAGCAGTCCATCGGGGACCTAGAGGAACTGCCCTTTCGCTGCAACCTAGACGTCCGATTCAGATTCGATGGTCAATTTTACCGCCAGATCAACGGAGAAGCGATGAGATCACCCTTTAGACCGCTACTAGCTGATGTCTTTATGGGAAAACTAAAGAAAACCCAACTCTGTCCGATAATGGAAGACTTTTATTCCCATGCTCACTATGCTGATTATATTTTCGCAATAGCGGATGAGAAGCTTGATTTGAACACCCGCCAGCATAAAGTGGATCAGGCTCACCCAGCGTTAACCTTTAAATTGGAAAAAGGGAACAGAGAGTGCCACCCCCCTTTTTGGACATTCTACTAAATCGAGTGCCAAATTGAACAATTAGTAGAAGTGTATTCCGCATGATAACATGGGCAGGGCAATACACAAATTTCTACAGTTTTGTTTCGCTATGCCAGAAACGAAGTTTGATCCGCTGCCTCAACAACTTAGCTAGGAGAATATGAACTCCAGATGGGCTTGAAGATGAACTCGTCCTTATACGAAACATTGAAAGAACGGCTATCCTGAAAAGCTTATCAACAAATACAATGGAGAAAGACCTCCAAAATCTGATGTGCTGACGGCTGAGAAGAAGGAATTATTTCTCATTTCGAGGGGATCCGGCGAGCGAACTCCTACATCGTCGCTTAAACGCTGCTATCTCGCGCACATACCCAGCCGCTAAGAAAAGAGTGGTTTCCACAAGCACTCCGTCTCTTAACCTTGAAGGTAAGTACAGACTGCCTTTTTAGACCTCATCAGTGTGCATCTACGCCTTCACCTGCTCCTGTGGGGCGGGTTATATTGGTCGAACAACTAGGCGTCTATCCAAGCGGATGCGAGAGCACCACCCCGTCTGGCTAAATCAAGGTGGGGAGAGTCCATCTCAAGCGCAAATGTGGTTCACTTGGTTGACGGCGGCCACCGGCTAGACGTAAACCAAGCATTCCGAGTCATCTATAAAGTGTCGGCGAGGCACTCCAGGTTCCTGCGTCAGCGAATACTTGCGACGGCAGAAGCAGTGGCCATACTGTTAGCCAACCCAGCCCTGTGCTCGGATAAAGCGTTTGTACGAGCGCCAAGGTTCCCCTGGGTAAAGACGAATCCAGCATACGTGTTCACACCCGCCATATCACGTTACAGTGATGAAGCACGGACATCTAGTCGCCGGACACTTCCCCCCCCTTCCTAAGCCCCAGACAGAACTAGAATCTGACCACTGAGCTCTGAACACTCCTCAACCCTCTCCCCCCTATTGGCTTTCATTGGATGTTTAACTTTTGCTAGTCTGCCTTCCCTTACATTAATGTACAGGTCTGATGATGAATAATCGAAAGTCCACGTTTGCCGGACTTGATTTCTTAGATGTCTACATCGCTGGACTAATTAGTTGTCGAACACTCAGGGGCTGGCTAAATTAGCTTTCGAGTGCATATCCAAAAGTGAGCCTATTTATGCACCCTTCAGCTCGTCAAACTCGTCACGTCAAGCCAGTTGGAGTCCGCGACTGTCTCTGAGGCTGGATTCGAGTGAGAATTCGAAACGTCAGGCCAGTACATTTCTTGTTCCAGTGATCGCATCTTCGTCTCCTGAACTGCTTCCTGGAACTCACCCGTTCGCTTCTATCAGCCGTTTCACGGTCGTTACTTATCATCAGCACGTCGTAGGCCATTTGAAGTGAGGTACATAGACACGTTAAGTAAGCGTTTGACCCTCACTGTTGTGGTTAGGGTCCCACTCGATCCCATTCTGTCTGTCCGCCAGCTTGCTACAGACGACAAAGAACGCTGTGTCATAGGACACATACAACATATAATACATAAGCCGCTCACTAGGAGTGCAACAGGCCAGACGCAGACAGCTGTTTCACGGCGGTTACCTATCATCAGTGCGCCATAGGTCTTTAGCAAGAAACGCTCCAACCAGCTTTAAGGCCGACCGGGGAAGTGACGTGGGGAATTGTGGGGGAGGAAAAACGCGTAGGCGGAGGGCAGGGAGGGGACGCACCTTTCCGTCCTTGACCGGATCCTTGAACTTCATGCTGGACAGCTTGTAGAGGGTGTTACTCATGCCCTCACGAATGACAGCCCAGGTGACACGGTTCGGTGATTGTGCTGTGGCCTCCACAATGTGTCGCGCCTGATCGTAGAAGCTGATAATGTTGCGCATCATGCCAACGGACTTGTAGAAGGGGCAGAATCTGGGGGGGAAAGGAGGAGAGACAGACGGCGGATCAGAGGAGGGGGGGGGGAGATGGGTCTCACTATTCTGCCAGCGTAATAGACACGCAAATGTGAGCTGGAGATGATTCATTCACCGAGTTCTGTGCAAACACACACGGCTTGGATATTTCTTTACCGAAAACTGCGAAGTTCGGTCAGTATGAAGGGTGTGTTGAAGGAGGCCTCTGTGTGACTGGTTCCATACTCAGCCAATAGACATGCAGCGCTTCTAAGGAGCTATCGATTTTGTCTTAGGCACCGCAGCCGGACGTTCTAGCTGCCAACACTGAAGTGTTGAAGCTGAAGGACAAGTCGAAATCTTCCAAATGTGACGTCATTTGCAAGAGAGCTCTGTGCATCTTTGCTGCACGTACCTGGAGCCTTCCTAATCACAAGCCAGACCGATCTGTGTAATTGAATAAAACTCAATTAATATGTTGGGGGTCTTCTGAGAGATCCGTGGCATGGATCACGACACTGTGCGGCGAGGATGAACTGGTTAGGTACCATATTGCTTTAGATCACGGGACAGAAATTCAGGAAGTTGGACTTGCTGAAGCATACAACAAGCGTAGACTGTTTCCAGTGGCTACTTACTGGTCACATATGTTGACTGCATGATCATTGCTCACCCCGCGAACGGTGGTCCTAGTGTTTAGGTTTTACAGAAGTGCCCGAACAACGTTCTATTGAAGTCACAGAAAAGATCTTCCACTAACTGAAAACCAAAGATCAGCCTAGTGTCTTCAGCCTGCCTCAGTTGAAATCCTCCAATTGGATTCTCGTTAATTCGATCTCTTGGCGCTAGACTGCAGCCTAGGCTTCTTCGTCCACTTCTACTGAATTCTGAAAGGTGAACAATACTCAGCGGGCACGTTTTTCGCTCACTCCCCAGCCCTCAGTCTTCTCCCTCATTAACAACCGTTAGACTTAAGTGCAACGCTCGTTTTTTGGCTTCCGCGGTTAGAAGGTCGGAGCTATCGTTCTGAAATACGTTTTGGAGATAAAGTGGCTCGCTGGTCAGACTCCTTAGAAGACCCGTCCGAACCATTCTGATCCAATAATATGGACGCCTCCTCCCTCAAATTCATACGATTTGTACTGCGAATTGAAACTGCCCAAACACATTCTTCGGAAGTTCTCTGTTGTCCTCATCATAATTTTGGCGCGATTTATAAGATGCTCCAAATCAGAAGAGCCTTTTCGGAAATAAAGGACAAGTTAGTTTTATGCTGATGGTTAACCAGAAGGAATAATTTATTAACTCCAGATCCTCTCCTTACTCGGTCTTTTAAAGTCTGCAGGCTTTGAAATGCGAAAACTGACGGGTGTGCGAGTGAGTTAACAGCATTCAGTATACAGGTTGACTGTGCTCATGCCGCTTGTCTGAAATTGTGCTTTTCCGCAGTGATGTTATTTTAGGTGAAAATTTTTGCTGCACAGAGAATGGCAGCGTATGAACTCACCTGTCATAATCGGAGTAGCCGTTTTGTTGAAGAAAATCGTCCTTAATCAGACGCGCCACCTCCAGGGTGATTTTGTCGCTTTCAGCCAAAGAAGCCTGCAACCAAGTGGCAGTGGGAGAGTGAATTAAACAGCGCTCGACAGGCTAACATAGCTACTTGGGAAAATGGACCGGGTTCATCGCGGGGACCCCTTACCTTGCCGACAAGCTGAACGATCTCAGAAAGATCCTTCTCCTCCTGCAGAATTTCCTGCATCTTCGTACGAAGAGCGACAAAGTCAGGGTGATTCTTTTCGTAGAACTCATCCAAAGCGCGCACGTACTTGGAGTAGGAGATAAGCCAGTTTACGCTGGGGAAGTGCTTACGCTGGGCGAGCTTCTTGTCCAGACCCCAAAATACCTAAGGGATAAACGTCGATGAATTATGACTACTAACTTATAATGAGTAGATCGTAATTAAAAAGTAGCAAGATGGCCGCCATACCAACGGCAAAATAGATGGTATGCCCCGGGGGCGGAGACTCGGATGAATTGACAGTATCGGTAGCAAAAAGGATGCATTGAAAGATTGGAGGTGTTGATCGAAGCTGATCAATACGCCCACTGCAGCAGACGTCGCCAGGAAAGCTGCATAGAACATTTGGAGGGGCTGTGACCTGTCTTGATTGTAGACTTCAAGTATCCAACAAACAGCAATCATTCGCTTTTTGTGGACGGACACCAGGGTCGCGAATAGTGTCGTCATGGCCGAATTTCTTATACCAGCGGCAGAAGCTGCCGGCGAGGGTATTGCTCCAAAGACGACTTTTCAAATCCTTAGGCAGATGGTTAAGAACCATTAAACACATTTGTGGTTCGCCCGATCACTTTCTAACGAGTCTCTAGCGGACGTTTGACCCCGAATATATACTCTTCGGATGTCGATGCGGGATAGTGGTGTATTAAAAGCCCAAACGAGCAATGGGTCGCCATTGGATTAGGCGACATTATTTGCAGTACACAAAACAAGTCTACTAACTTACACAAAGCAGGCATTACATACAAAATTACCATCGGTATCAATACCGTAGCCACTTACATCATCAAAGTGACTTTGCTGTCACGATAACTGGATGAGTGGAGACCAAGAGGTGGTGGGGATGTAGAAGGCCAACCAAGAACAATCGACAGCACCCACAGGGGTGCTCAAAAACAATTACTTTACTGTATGGAGCTCGCCCGCTATCAACACCGCTAACATCAAGGACACAGACTGGCCATCACCGCTACGATCAACAAGTTGCCTATAAAAACAAAAATTGACACCAATTAGCCAATTTTACATTCGTACTGTGTGTTTTATTGGTACCCTTGTAGCTCCGAGGACAAACTTAAGAAGAAGTTCGAAAGGTCAGAATAATCCTCCTTTATTTTCTGTCCTTGACTCCTCTTATTCATTCTTAATAATACACTTTTCTGATATGCATATCTTCACATCGATTCCAGGTATTTCAAAAAGCAAGTTTGGTGGTGGCGGTGGCGACAGTGTTAACGGTAGCACTGCTAAAAGCAGTGGCAACGACGACAACTGACTGTAGTAGTAATAACGGGTGCGATAGTAACAGTAGCAATAACGGCAGCAGTAGAAAGAGGTAACGCTAATAATATCGGCAATGGTTGTATAAGTTGTGGCGGTAATGGCAGGATCAGCAGTGGTAACGGTGGTGATACTAGCAGCAGAAGTAGCATAAGTTGTAGTAGCAATACCAGCAGCAATACTAATAGTAGTAACAGTTGTGCGGGGGGGGAGGGGAGTGCCATCGGTCACAAAGGAGCAGATAGTACTCATAGAATTGATCCTGGCATCTACAGTGGTTGGGGCGCGGCTAAGGCGTTAACTGCGGTGGCAGGCATGAGGCCGAGAGTCAATAATTACTTTGGATCCAGCCGAAGCAACTATGAAGAGAATGCGCGATCAGGTAGAGAGCAAAGACACGAGGATTAAATGTATGGAGGTCAGCTAGTATGATGCAAATTAAGTCCGGCGACTGTCGGGGTGTGTGTCTACAAGCATGACCCACGATGGCCATTGCCGATTACGAGAGACGAACTCAAACAAATGACCTAAACAGCTCTCTGAACTACTCTCTACTTTAATAATATGCATAGTATTGCAAGACGGCTGGCGTGCAAAGCTTGCCGAATCTGTCAGGCCACCGAAAGACCCAAAAAACCACGCGGTTCACAAGTAAGCGCAGATTCTTGCTGTACGCACGGCTGTGCTCAACTCAGGGTGCAGATGAGAACAGGCGCCCGGGATCGGCACCGTCCACGAAGTTTGGTCATAAGACCTAAGTCCGCCACCCCAAACGTCACCTACCGTGCTCGATGCAGTTTCTGGGGGGCGAACTATGCTAGAGAGGGCGCTAAGTAGTTTCAGACCTGAGAGGTTGAGCGCGCAAGGGCAGCGACAAAGACGAACCAGTCCTCATGAGTGGCGGAATATTGTGCAGTCATCTTGACACGTCTTTGCTGGCCAGAACGTCGAAACTCTGGACCTGGTGAACGATGAAACAACCGAAGAGGCACTTGAGGCCTGGCACCAACAACCGTTACGTGCCATTCCCCGCGTCCTAGCTAGTCAAACGAGTGCAAGTGAATCAGCAAAGCCGCGGACGCGGTGTCGAGGACAAACCCGGGCAGAAGAGAGCCTAGGGAGGGCGCGGACACGCGCGACCTCCTATCGGGCCTGAAAGCCTATGGCTGGCATCGCCGGCTGGAGACGGAGGCGTTGACATTAGTTTGGCAACCCCAGACCACACAATTGTGGACAGGTGCACATGACAGACAAATCTGATATGCACGAGATCAGCGCAATTGATACGCACGATGCAGACGGTAGTAATGACCATTGACAACCTGACACCGCCTCCCGCCCCCCTAGAAAGGGCACAGAGGAATTATTTGCCCGTAAGGCATAACCACCCGGGCAGTCGGAATACTTAATCGGGCAAAAACACGCTGCTCTGACGAAGAAAGATATCAAATCGGATTATTATCACAGAATGGGCATTCCAGAGGTTCCATGCGCCAACGTATGGGTACAAGAGCGAGAAGGAAAGAACTGGGTAGGCCCAATCACACGTCCAAACCAATGTGTCGGCCGGCCCTTCCTCACACTACGTGTGATTGAACTCATTGAAAGACACCTGAGGAAGCATCATATGAAGTTGGTGTACGTAAACAGACGACTACCCTACGCACTCAGCCTGTACACTCTACGGTTGATTATGAAGAGGAAAGTCATCTACGAGATCTGATGCGATGCCTGGGATTCGGTATACTGCGGTCAAACTAGCAAATCTTCCCATACGCGCATTCATTAACATCAATCGACAGTAAATAGGCAGGAACATCTGCCTCAAGTAGCCATGTATAGGCCAGATAATTGGCAGACCCTTATTTTGGACAGAAGTCGCGCTGTCGGCAACTGCCCATTCCAGAAAAACCAGGAATTCTGCGGGGCCATAGACTTCGATGACTCATGTATCACTTGGATTTGACGTAAGCAAAAAATTTCAAGGAGAGATAAAAGCGACAGCAGCCAATCGAAAGAGGATGATAGCATATGGTGGCTGGTTACTGGCACAAATATTAAATAAGTACTTATTCTAGACCCGTTTAAAAAGCTAGTTGTTTTGCACATTTGCCTCATGTCTGATGACTACCTGGGGAGGCAGCGTCGAAAATGTACTTATTTGATTTGACTTATATTTCTTGGGATACTTACAGTGCGTGAACGATCTCATAAAATGTTGGCCGAAATTCTTAAATGCGTTTTCCATTAGGAAGGATTAATTACGTAGGGTTGTAATATTGCTTACCATGCGCCATAGTCCTATAGAATTTTGAACTCGACAGGACGTCGGTTTTTTTAAATGCACTTCTGCAGAAACCACTACCGGTAAAAAATAACTACTTAAGTAGCACGCATTTTTCACATTGATTTCCAATGGTCTTATAAATTTAAATATATTTTATGGAAAACATGCACAAAAATATGCTTCCTTTTACTCGTTTGGTAAGAGATCACACTGTCTTCACATTTTATTTTTCGGTTTCAAAACGGTTTCTAATTAGAGGTCTTTAAGACCGTGCGATGTCCATACATACAGCATAGCACATGTCCATTTGCCAATGCTTCTCATGAAATGTACAACATAGTCCGCATCCATTGCAAGATTTTATGAATTCTGTATGGTATCCTCTTAAAGACATAGAGAAATATATGATTTTCCCTACGCAGAAAGCACACACCTTGCAGACTGAAATCGCTAAACGCTAATGCGACGGCTGATCTGGCTCAAAGTAATTCGGGAATTGGGAAACTTTTCCAAGACCTAAATATACACTTTATTGGGCACAAAACGTGAAATGTGATTTTCTACCAAATGAGTGAAAGAAGGTATACCTTTGTGCATTTTTTCTATAAAATGTATTTGAATTTATAAGACCATCGAAAAGCAGCGTGAAAAATGCAAACGACTTGAGTAGTCATTGCTTGCCGAGTGTAGTTTCTGCAGGAGGTCGAAAAGAAGTGCATTCAAAAGTGGACATCCTGGCGAGTCCGAAATGTTACAGGGTTATGATTCATGATGATGAATATTACAACCCCACCTAAGTAATCCTTCCTAATCGAAAACGCATTTCAGAATTTTGGCAAACATTTCACGAGATCGGTCACGCACTGTATCTTTCAGTGCATTTGTATTGGTAGAAGTGGTAGTAGCAGTAGTAGAAGAAGACGAAGGAAGAGGAAAAAGAAAAAGAAGGATGAGGAAGAAGAAGAGGAGGAAGAAGAAGAAGAAGAAGAAGGAAGAGGAGGAAGAAGGAGAAAAAGGCGAAAAAGAAGAAGAAGAAGAAGAGGAAGAAGAAGAAGAAGGAAGAGGAAGAAGAAGAAGAAGGAAGAGGAAGAAAAGAAGGAAGAAGGAGAAGAAGAGGAAGAAGGAAGAGGAAGAAAAGGAGGAGGAAGAAGATGAAGAAGAAGAAGAAGAAGAAGGAGGAAGGAGAAGGGGGAAGAGGGAGAAGAATAAGAAGAAGAGGAAGAAGAGGAGGAAGAAGATGAAGAAGAAGAAGAAGAAGAAGGAAGAGGAAGGAGAAGAAGAAGGAGAAGGGGGAAGAGGGAGAAGAATAAGAAGAAAGAAGAGGAAGAAAAGGAGGAAGGAGAGAGGAGAGAAAGATAGGAAGAAGGAGGAGGAAGAGGAAGAAGAATAAGAAGGAAGAGGAGGAAGAAGAAGAAGAAGAAGAGGAGGAAGAAGGAAGAGGAAGGAGAAGAAGAAGGAAGAGGAAGGAGAAGGGGGAAGAGGGAGAAGAAGAATAAGAAGGAACAGGAAGAAGAGGAGGAAGAAGACGAGAAGAAGAAGAAGAAGAAGAAGAAGAAGAAGAAGAAGAAGAAGAAGAAGAAGAAGAAGAAGAAGAAGAAGGAAGAGGAAGGAGAAGGGGGAAGAGGAAGAAGAATAAGAAGAGGAAGAAGAGGAGGAGGAAGGAGATGAAGAAGAAGAAGAAGAAGGAAGAGGAAGGAGAAGAAGAAGGAAGAGGAAATAGAGGGGGAAGAGGGAGAAGAATAAGAAGAAAGAAGAGGAAGAAGTGGAGGAGGAAGGAGAGAAGGGAGAAAGATAGGAAGGAGGAGGAGGAGGAGTTGCAGGCCCGCTGAGGCACCCACCTGAACAATGCTCAGAGTGGCCGAAGTGACTGGGTCCGAGAAGTCACCACCGGGCGGGGAGACAGCGCCGACAATGGTCACAGAACCTTCACGCGGCTCGGGACGACCCAGACAGCGAACTCGGCCAGCCCGCTCGTAGAAACTGAAAAAGGGAGGACAGACCACGTGCAATCAGAAAACATACTGCAGTAGCAAAGAATTCTCATGAAGTCTGGAGACCGAGGCCAACTTGACTGCAAAATGTGATTATGGCGCCAGATTTCGCTCACTTCGAGGTTAGCTTTAAATCAGGAACAAGGGCGACAGGCTACTCGTTACTGTCTACCTCCGTTCTGCGCCTTGATCTAGATGCAGGACACGTATCAGTCTACGATACTTATTTGAATTCGGCGCAGCTGTGATCATATCTGATCTAGCCGGCTTCCATGATGTTGCGGATCACACTCTCCACGCGTGGTGATCCGCGGCAATGCGCATCTGAAGAACTCGATCCGGGAAGACGGGTTACTCGTTTGTCCAGCTGCGCGTCCACGGGTGGCGAAACGGCATCCAGCGTAGGTCAGTTTCCTCACAAAACGCCTCAAAACCCTACGACGGCATTGCAAAACGGCGACCGTGAACTGCCGCTAAATAAGTTTGAATGCAACCGCTGCTTTGCAATTAGGCCCAGAGACAACCTCGAACAAGAAGTTTGAGCGACTGCTGGGGAATCACCTGTACTCAAAAGCCCTAAGAAGTCTCACGAATAAAAGACGGTTTATGATTGGCCGGCCTATTGACACATCAGCTTCAACGACACTGACTGCAGAGAATATGACTTGCCACTCCTATATGAGTAGCATGATTGTGTGCGGCGCCGACCTTTGAACTGAACTTAAGTGACACACGACAATAGCGTCCTTCGAATTATCTTTGTCAACAAAAAGGAACTTGCTCCAACACCGAATAGGCAACCGCGCACACCGTGCGAGCACCGGTGCGTCGGAAATCAGATGAAGATGATGACGACGACGTTCTCTGTCGAAACCAAGAACTGTCCCATACCCTATCAGAAATAGCTTAGTCCGGCTTTTGAACTGGAAATTGGACATGCCGGGGAGCACTAGCGCCCAAAGATTAGACTCAGCGTAAAACCGCTCGGACTAAGGAAACGTAAAGCGGCTGTGAGGGTGTGGGAAGACGATGGATCTCCGCTTTGCCGGCCGCTGGTGTGCATGACTCATGTCTCCGCCGCCGCCGCCGCCGCCGCCGCCGCCGCCGCCGCTGCCGACAGACTGTCACCCAAGCGCCTCTGACCTGACTATTTTCATCGATGGGCAGAGTACTTGAACGGCGTTTAAATTTCTTCTCCCCTTCCCCCTACTCCACGCGCCTTCCGGTCGCTCTTGCTAAATTATGCGAGCTGTAATCTCCCATGCCGAGCAGCCAGGCGATTTCCCGACGGAGATGGAGAGGAGACTGGAGTGGCTACTTCTGGCGCTGAGCCACGCGAAGCTACATTCTGTGACCGACGATGGCCAAGGTCACGTGATTGTGCGATGGCCGTCAGTATATATATATATATATATATATATATATATATTTTAACACAAATACATTCTGGTACTCAAGACTTCAGTGTTTTAGCCTTTCACTGGCTAAAGTGCCATTGTGGATTGCGATTCTTCTGAAAAACGGCCATCAACAAAAAAAAACCGGTTGAACGCAAGAAAAAAGAGGTTAAGGTCGCAGAATGCCCGGAGGACAATCCGCTCCGAGAGTTTTGCTTCCTCAAACGCAGGTCGAAAATGGAGGTCCACATGCTGAACAGGCAAGGACGTCGAACTTTAAACAAAATGACACTTTCGAAGTTCGCAAATCCGACTTCTGGCTTTCTTTCAGCTTTCAGGAAAAGTCAGACAGATTAAAAACGGCGAGAACGAGCCTATGTACGCCGCTATAAGTCGGAAACGTGGTGGAGCATCGGACTCGTAATGTGCTTTCTTAGTTGTTAGGTAGGACAGGAATGCAGTTTGATTAGAGCAATCCAAGATAAACACTGAAGTGACTTGCTTGTCAAGGTTGCTCGTAGTAACCATTCCGGCGCACGATTTCCTCAAGAGACTTACCAAAATCGCCAAACCTGGAAACGATCCAACAACCGTTCACAGTGGGCCAAAGTACTGCTTGGTAGCACCTTAGCTAGGGCTGCGGGCGTCTAAACCTGCCACCTGACGGGCCTCATGTGGTCAGGGAAGACTGCCTTACAATGACGAGCGCCAAAACGCAGTTGATGACAAAGAAAATTCAGAAAAGGACTCGGTAGACGTGCGTTTTTGACGAATTTTCCTCTAGTACAGTCAGTACGCCTATAGTAGATGTGCTAACTCATGGAACGTTAACCGAAATTCTGAGATACGTCTTCGAGTCAAAAAAGATTACTTAAGCAGGGTTATAATACTAACTACCGTTAAGTATAATCCCAAGATGATTCAGCTACTTCAGGATGTCGGCCTTTGAACGAATTTCGTTCCAGCCGCCTGTGAAAATTACACTCTGCAAAAAATGACTGCTTCAGAAGCATGATTTTTTCTCATTAATTTTCGATGCCCCTGTAAATTTGAATATTTTTTATAGAAAACAAGCATAAAAATCATTATTTTACTCATTTAGTAGCAAATTATGTCTTCTTCAAACCTTATACCTGAGGGAAGGGCATAATTCGGTTTTAAGAAACTCCAATTCCCGAATAAGTTTGAACCCGACCTGCCGTTACACTTGTATTCAGGGTTTCGAAACTACAAGCTGCGTACTTTCCGTGTACGGAAAATCATACATTACTATACGGTATAATGATGAGACTGTGTGAGGTTTGTACAATTTTGCAGTGGATTTGGGCCATATTGTAAACTTTATAAGCAATATTAGTAAATGCGACGACACGGCGTTTCAAGGACGGGCATTCTATGATCATGAAAAATCTCATAATTAGAAACTTTTTAAAACTAAATTGCAGCCTTCCTTCAAGACTTAATTTTCTACCAAATGTATGAAAGAATGAATATGTTTATGCACGTTTTCTGTGAAATATACTTGAATTTATAGGGGCATCGAAAATTAATGAGAAAAATCATGCTACTTAAGTAGTCATTTTTACATTGCAGTTTTTATAGGCGGCCGGAAAGGAGCTTATTCGGAAGTCGGCATCCCGAAGTAACTGAAATATCTTGAGGTTATGCTGCACGCTAATTAATATTACAACCTTTTCGCGCCGAAAACGCATTTCAGAATTTCGGCTAACATTTCATGAGTTTGCACATCTTCTGTATAGTATTCCACTATTCCGCGGGCACCTTCGTTTCAAGTCGGGGGGCCGGAGAAGGGTAACATAAATCCATCTGGTTGAGTGCTCAGCTTAGTCCTCGGATGTCGGCGTACCAAATAAAGGCCAGGTTAGTTGGTTCGAGGCGTCCCGAGAGAATTTAAATGTGTAGGTCACGTTGTAGGTCAGGTAGCCTCTCAAGGCGTTTACTAACGCAGGGTGATCACGCACTAAGCAGGTCCCTTGGATGTTCCTGTAATTCCTATTTTTAACACTTCAAATTTGATTAAATGTCAAGTAGTATCACCAATGGGTGCAGTACCCAGTCAGGTTGTCTTGTCGGTTTTCAAAAACCAAGGAGGCAGGAATAAGTACATTTTCAATTCTTCCGAATTCTTATTTGCATAAACCTGTCTCGGTTAATATGGAAATATCTTTGCAGAATAGACGGGCGAATGCCTTGGTGTGTTTATTCCAAATCTTCTTCTTGTTCAGCAGAAGTGAGCACATTTTAGTAGTCCAGCTTGCAGAAACTGAGAAATAAATGGATGTCTGGCGTCCCGGCAAATGCTATGCCCCATAGGAGCAGGGTCGTTTACGTCATTACTGCTGAGAAAGAGTTAATTCTGACACGCTGGTTTCTAGGACTTTTAAAAAAGCCATTAGTCCAACTAACTGTTACCGTGGGAGCAGACATAAGGATGCATCTAAGGCAGTGCTGCACATATTCAGCAGTGCTAATTAACCGAAAGGCAGGAAAGATTCGAAATAACTAGAGGACGTTCCAGGTCATTATCTAGTGCATAAGATCCAAAAACGTACCCATAGATGTGCCAACTTATGAAATGTTGACTGAAATGCGTTTTCGACCCCAAACGATAACTTAAGTAAGGTTGGCAATATTAATTACCGAACTTCTTTCAGTCGCCTGCAAAGACTACACTCTTTAAAAATGATTACATAATTAGCATGGATTTTCTCAGTGATTTTTAATGCCCTTACAAATTAAAATGTATTTCACAGAAAACGTGTATACAACTATTTATTCTTTTCCCCCTTCTAGTAGCAAACTAAGTCTTCTGTCAATTTTATACTTGACGGGAGGGTGTGAGTAAATTTTAAAAAACTTCCCCAGTTCCCGAATAATTTTGGGCTTCGCCTGCTTTTACATTTGAATTCGCGACTTCCAAAGTAGAAGTTGTATATTCTCTGTGTGCAGAAGATCATACATTCGTCTATGCCATTAGGAGGAGACTGCTGGGGGTTCCTAAAATCTAGCAGTGGATCTGAACCGTATTGTAAACTTTAGAAGCAACGTTAATAAATGCAGAAATACGATGTTTTAAGGAGGGGTCCTTCATGGTCTTAAAATGTCGTAATAAGAAACTTTTTTTGAAGCTAAATTATGACCTGCCGTCAGAAATAAACCTAGCAGAAGACGTAAATTCCCACCAAATGAATGGAAGAATTAATATTTTATCACATGTTTTCTATGAAATACATTTCAATGTATAAGGGCGTCAAAAATCAGTGAGGAAATTCATACTAGTTAAGTAGCCAATTTTTCTTACTAAGTGTAGTCTCTACGGGAGGCCGGAAAGAAATTCGTTCAAAAGCCAGTATCTCAAGGTAACTGAATTAGGTTAGATGGTAGTTGGTAGCCCTCCCGGTACCGAAAACTCCCAGCTACCTGACTTACGGGACCGGTGGTAATAGGGGCTATACGGGTGGGGTAAATGAGTGGAGGCGTAAATGGCGCTTGTAGGGAATGCCTGGAATGGACGATCCTGATAAAGTGGAAACCTAATTTAAATAAGGTGAAAAATGCGAGGAAGGTGAACACTTCGGGTCTGACTGACGTATGAGACGCATTGCTGCTGTAGTCTGAACCCAAGAGGTAGTGCGCGATGTGGTAGGTGAAGTGCGCTTAGTTCAAGCCCAGCATTGTCGAGGCGCCCGGGGGGTGTCCTAGTGCCTTAAACTGGAAGTGCAGGAAAGGATCGCTAACTGGTCATGGCGGTGTTTACAAGGCGTCACAGTTTTCAGCCAAACCCCTGCGACCAAATACAACCGGGCTGTTCGTAAAGGCGGGGGTGGAGGGCAACACTCTGTCAATACGACTAATGCAGTGGATGGAGTATCGGTAGACACCCTAACTGAGCGTCGGTTGTCCTTTCGTACACTATCGCACCGGACTCTACTGGAGGTCTGGAGTAAAAAGACCCAAGGATGCAGGCAAACCGACGAAACGGAGACCCGCGCCAATCCTCCTAGGATAGTACCTATGCAATTAATCTGATGCAGGTAATACTGTGCGCACATGCAACTAGAAGCATAATGGGAAGCATGATGAATCATAATCCGTTTAGGATAAATCTTTCGCCTTTTACTAAAGCTTTCCGCGTGGGGATGCAATACAATTAGTCTATATAGACAGTCTTGCAGCGCCTCGTTCTCGGGGCGGTTAAAGTAAAGAAGAAAGTCATCCTGACAGGGCCTCTGCGCGTGCACCCCCCAGACATAATGAGAACGTTATCACAGATACCGAAATCGAGCCAGTAGGTACAATTGTAGAATCAGTGGGCAGGGCCACCAACTACCATCCTGTCCTGAATTATTATAGAATTATGCTGCACGATGATAAGTTTTAAAACCCTACTTAAGTAATCCTTTTAAAGTCGAAAACGTATTTCAGAATTTCGGTCATTTCATGAGTTAGCACATCTACTGTAGCTGTGCGTGATCACTGTAAAAAGTGGTGAATAGTACCTTCGGTAGGACCATGGCGAGAATCTATCGAATCGCCTGCGCAATCAGCTAGTGGAACGTTTTCATTCCGAGCTAAAACAAGGACAACATCGTAAACGTTTCAGCGCAAATAATAGGTGCCAACAATGCACACGGTGAAGTTGGTTCGAGGGTGTCCGTAAAACGGACGGGATACACCGTCTACTTTGGCCAAAAGCGGCCGGCCAAGGACGATCAGGAGTAGAGAAAGATCCTGGCAGTCGACCGAAGGATTTATGCCGTCTTGCACGGAATTTCCGTCTTTAAGAAGTTTTGTGGGGTCAGTTCGGTTCTTGTCACTAAAACGTCGACTGGGTGACCAAACCAGCCGAAGCACTGCTGCTCAATTTGAAAAGCCTAAATCAGCCAAGTGAGTATCAGAGAGCTGTGAATGCAACCCAACCTGGCTAGTGACAACACGCTCATCGGCATGCCGGAAGAAAAAAAGGTAGATCGCGCAAACACACTCCAACAGAGGTCATCGAGCAGGGGTCAGAGGTGCTGTTATTATTCGGACTGGCCAACAGTCACGAGCTTGCGTGGCCTGCAGTCACGAGGACGAACACAGCTCGTAAACACGACGACAGGCCGACCGACGACGTCCACCCCGCGCTCCAAAGCAGGGTGAAAGCATGGACGGTGAGTTGGCTTAAAGCGATATCGGACTTGTGCAGCACCTATCGCACTCTCCCCCCTCCCCAACCTAGGTATGGTGTCCAGGCAGAGTCAAGAAGGCTGGAGGTGGGAGAGGGCGCAGATGGCTAGTGCGGCGAGAACCCGCACCTAGGCGCACCACCATATCCCCTGGTTCCAACGTGCAATGTTCAGGATTTTACACGACAAGAGAAAAAGGGTAGGGCGGGTTCAATTCTGGTTGGCGCGGCATGAGCATGCGGCTGGGCGCGCCAACACACCATAACTGTTTGTATTTGTTACGGGTGCGCGTTCCCCATAACGCCTGCTGGACCCCAAACTAGCCCCCCGCCCCCGTGTTGGTTTATCGCATCTACCACGTGGTCCATTTTAGGGGCATACGAAACACGAAGGCACACACAAACGTACGTGCTACGAATGAGCATAAAGTACCCGTATACATATACACAAAAACGCGAATGGGTGATAAATGCTCACTACTAAGAAAGTCCCTCGGGGAGAAATCGAAGTAGCTGTGGCTTTAATAGGAAAGCAGTCAATGAAAGACTGTGTAAATTCTCTCAAGTATAATTAGATCGAAGCCCCCACCTGCGTTACCGACCACGACAACCTCTCATAACCATCTGATACTTTGCCAGACCACATCGCCTACCCCAGTTGAGTACGTCATAGAGTGGGCTCTTAAAAGCGTTTGATACGGTGCTAACTGTGCTGATCTTGCATGTCAGACCAAGAAGATTTGGAATTCTGCCAAGGAAACGACACCCCTCGTGAGTAAAGGCTTTCAGCTTTGTTAAGTAAATCGCTTTGCATTTCACGACGTCCTGGTGTGGTGGCTGCGGAGCTGCGTCGATGTGTCCTGTTGTGGAGGCGTTGAGTGGTGTGACGGCTTACCTCACCCCCTTTCACCCCATCTTATCCACTTGGAATGCCACCAGTGAAAGCTATGAACGGCCGGACCAGCCACGGCTTGTGCGTCAGCTGTGGCTACGAGCAGTCTTCAACTGTCTGACACGGCCGCGGCGGTGGCGTCTAGAAGTCAAGTACAAGCCAAGCCCCTTGTGCACGAACCACCCGTATCTGCTTTTGTCTCTGATGATGGGTTCGAGCAGGAATCCGAAACGTCAGGCTAATAAAGCTCTTGTCCCAGCGATCGTGTCTCCCTATTTAAGAAGTCAAGTACGCCAGTGAGATTTCGATGGGGCATCCCACCAAAGGTGTTCATCATGTCCACGTACTTAGACCATGTTTCAGCACGGTAATGGAGAGATAGTCTATTGCTGAATAACCAAAAGTCTGTTCAGCCTGTTTACACTGGGTGGGACTGCGCAGAAGCTATTTGGAATCCTTCCTAGGCAGGCTTTGACTGCTGGCTTCTGTTTAATAAGGTTCGTCAACTGACAGTTCGGCCGTCAAATCCGACGATTTCCACCGTGGGCTCCACAGCAAGGTGAAGCAGGCACGGTGACTTGCGCGTGAATTAGTTTAGAGTGAATAAAAATTTCCGCAGCATCTACCACACTCTCTCCCCCTTCCCCGGTATCAAGGCCGAGTCAAGAAGACCGGAGGCGGGGGGAAGGGCGCAGGTGGATGGCGCGGCCGAGCCCGCACCTTGGCGCTCCACTCCACATCCCCTGGTCCATACAACACTTGACCAGGATTTAAACCAACAACACCACGAGGGGTCATAACGAGGATGATGGCTGGGCAGTCAAGCACGCATGCGGGAGCGCATGCGCATCTACCGACAGGGAACCAGGTGTCAGAGAACGGTCAGCGCATAACAGGCTGAAAGTGCCATGGTCTGCTGATCCTAGCATAGCGGACGCTTACGGACATTCGGCATCTGCGTTCCCCTCTGACTCCGCACAGCTTGAGTCGTCTTTTTCATTTTCGGTCAAGCGGTTCTCTGGCTAACTTCCGCAGGACGAGTTGGCGGAGGCGAAACTTTCTTTTCGAGCATGGTGCGAATTCCCCTATATCACCCCGTGATCTTCGGTGTAGCGAAATCGCATAATCCACATTCACCAATGCCCGTCAAAAGTGCGCTCAAACTTACCTAAAAGGTTTTAAATGCACAATCTGTTTGCACCAATGTTAATTACGACATAGATTTTGAACTTTTCTCCCTGGAGCACAGGCTTGTGAAAGTATTCCCATTGAGAAAGTCAAGTAACTCAGAGTGAGGATAATGGTGGTGCTGGTGCCAGTGGTGGTGGTGGTTGTGATGGTGATGGTGGTGAAGTGACGATTTTGTCCCTAAAACGAACCACGCGACAGATGCGCTGGACCAACATGAGGGCTACACCAGAATACGGCAGGCGTTATTGAGAGTGCTAACGCATAGCAAGTGCTGGCATAATGGATGCAATGACACGCCGAGGTGCAGGCTCATGCCGCGCCAATTGGGATCTCTGTCACCTCCTGGTCAATGTGTATTGTGGACCATGGGTGTGGTGGTACGACTAAGTGCGCCACCTGCGCTGTCTCCCGCCTCCGGTCTTCTTGACACTGGACCCAGGTGAGGGAGAGTGCGGTAGAAGCTGCGCAAGTCTACCACTATTATAATCTAGTGAGCCACCGTCTCCGCTGTCACTTTGCCATGGAGCACACAGTGGACATCGTCGGAAACGACGGTCAAACTGCCAGTGGGGACAATGACGATGACTGTGGACATGCCAAGGGCGGTTGGCAAGGCAACACCAAAGTGAAGGCGAGGCTGAATGAGACTCACCTAGCTAGACGCGCAGCGAGGTAGGCCGGATAGCCGGAGTCGGCAGGCATTTCAGCCAGACGACCGGAGATCTCACGCAAGGCCTCAGCCCATCGACTGGTAGAGTCAGCCATCATGGCCACATTGTAGCCCATGTCACGGAAGTACTCGGACAGGGTGATGCCCGTGTAGATGGAGGCCTCGCGTGCAGCCACGGGCATGTTGGAGGTGTTGGCAACCAGAGCCGTGCGTTTCATGATGCTCTCCTGCTTTCCGTTCACCTCCACCGTCAACTAATTTAGGAAAAAAAAGAATGTTTTAAGAGGGCGTTAAA
This sequence comes from Spirometra erinaceieuropaei, assembly GCA_902702965.1. Classification (NCBI taxonomy): domain Eukaryota; kingdom Metazoa; phylum Platyhelminthes; class Cestoda; order Diphyllobothriidea; family Diphyllobothriidae; genus Spirometra; species Spirometra erinaceieuropaei. Next base: position 815,036 of record CACRXP010000201.1, on the reverse strand, counting down.
AACTGGAAAATGCGTACACGGAGGCTTTAGAATGCGAAGGGTCCCGCAACCAGCAGTTAGGAAAATGGAATGCGTCTGCGACCAAGGTAAAACGACCGAGGTGGACGACAGGGCTTCTGAGCTGGGCCCTGATGTAGTGCTTGGACCGCAGATGGACGACGATCGGGAGGACAGTCTTAGGGGTTGACAGTTCAACAGTTGATTTTGACGATGCCCACCTCGCGCACCACAGCACGGTGAGAACAGGGACAGTGACTTGTGCGTGAATTAGTTTATAGTTATAGTAGACCGGCACAGAATCAACCACACTTTCCACTTCCTCTCCCACCTGGGCCCGGAGTCAAGGCATAGTCAAGAAGACCGTAGGTGGATGACACGGCAGGAGCTGCTCCTAGGCGTGCAATCACACCTGGCTCGGATCCTACGGAATGGGAGCGCCATAGATGCCACTGAAGCCTGACCCTCAGTCCGTCAGCACCGTCACTCCACACCAACACAGACCGGACTGACTGAGAGGTCTACATTGAATCGTCCGTTGGCAACCTTCAAAGCCACGGCTTTCAGCGCACTGTGATAGCTTCAAGCGCGTCAGATTGTCGGTGGTGAGGAAAGCGCGCTGAGTCGTCGAACTCACTCTCCCTTCCCATTCTCAGGCCTCAGCTACTGCTGGTTTCAGGGACTAATTTTTGGTCGGCGATACTAGTAGAAAGCGGCGTCAGTGGATGAAGATGTCACAGGGGCTGCGCTGAGCCCTACATCAGTTATGACCCGCGTTAGGGTCAGACAGCGTGGGAGCAGGTGATTTGCCCATTGTTGAGTGAACTGGATAGTAGGATTTTCGAAATGATGCACTTTCCAGTCGGGCAGGCGAAGATGAGAGCATCCTATGGGTACGTGGAAGGCTCAGGTGGTTGTGGTTAAGAATTTAAAGACGGCATTTGTGGTTGCGATGATGACTATGATGGTAGTGATGATGAGGAAAATAGTGGTGGTAATAGCAGTATTAGTAGTAGTAGTAGTAGTAGTAGTAGTAATAGTAGTAGTAGTAGTAGTAGTAGTAGTAGTAGTAGTAGTAGTAGTAGTAGTAGTAGTAGTAGTAGTAATAGTAGTAGCAGTGGTAGTAGTAGGTGGTAACAGCAATAGCACATAGTAGTAATGACGGTGGCAATGATAATAGTGAAAAATTAAAGAGTATAATACGGCAACTGAGGCGAAATGGCCGCGCCAGATTAGACTGACAGTCGTCAAAATTTTTTTTCTCAGTAACAGATGATAGTTAATTTGTAAGTGACGAGGACCACTGCCTTGCAGTTGTGACTTGCGAGTAAATTAGGGTTTGGCGTGCGACACTTTCGAGCCCTCTTTCCACGCTAGTCACAATTGGATGAGAAGACAAAGTCAAGACAACTGAGGAGGTCCGTGGAAGTAGTGACTGTCGTGGCGAAATTCACGTCTACGCGGGCCACGCACATGCTGACCCACCACACACAAAGTTGACTTTAAAATTAGGTCTCAGAGAACGGCTATGAGGACCCTCACACTGAAGGTGAGAAGAGTTGGCTCGTCAGGCGTTAAGTCACCACATGGCGACTTTTGGCGCGCCTTCACGCGACGGGAGAAGTTACCAGTCGTGTTGTGGATGACGTTGTATGTGTCTTTTGGCAATCACTTTAACTGCTATCAGGGGGGAGACCTCGCCTCTGGGGGACGCTAATTCTCTCTAAACGGATATTTAAGGTCATTGTTAAGAGCAGATTGTTGATTTCTGTGCCCTGCCTGTTTATTTTAATCCACAGTTACTTGGCGTACAGTGGGTGACGTATCTCATTAAACCTTAACTAAAATTCTGACGTCAGTTATAAAGAACTACTTGGGCGGAGTTGTAAAATTGCTTATCATGTAGCATAATTCCGAGGTATTTCAGTCACGCCAGGGTGTTGATTTTTGAAAGTTGGCTTTCCTGTCGCCTGTGAAAATTACACTTATTAAAAAACGAACGACAACTTGCAAGGTATGCTCTTTTCGCTGATTTTCGACGTCCTTATGAATTCAAACATATTTTGTAGAAGTCATGAACAAAAATATCGAAGTTTGCACGCATTTTGCGGTGAACTACGTCTTTTTCAGATTTTTTGCCCAAAGAGGCGGTATCCTTAAGTTTTAAAAAGTTTGCAATCAAGAGACTTATAAAGACTGTGAAATGTCTACTAAAATAGCATTGCGTCTGCGCGCTTATTAATGCTTCATGTAAGATGTATGAAGTTCGTATTCAATGCGATACTTGTATGAACCGTGTGTGGTACCCCCTCAATAGTATAAAATGTATGATTTTCTTAAATGGTCTGAAAACCTTAAACGCAGGTGGAATTCAAGATTATCCAGGAAATAAAAAGTCTTGGAACAAAAAAACACTCCTCAAGAATACATTTTGTTGGAGACGTGATTAACTGCAAAATGAGTATAAGAAGGGATATTTTTCGTACATGCCTTTTTAAAAACAGAGTTGGGTATAGAAGGGCATCGAAAATCAATACAGGGAGTCAATACTTTATAAGTATTCATTATTAGCGGGGGTGTGACTTGAACAGAGGGACAAAAAGACGTGTTGTAGGGGTGGGATGGGGGGGGGGCGCACTGATCGCGCTATGGAACTCACTCGTCCCGTTGTGTGCCTTGGAGCTTTCTCCCTCTCGAGCCCCGCCAACATCCGCACAGCGGCGCATAATATAGGTAGAATAGTATTACCGACAAAGACCACGGAGACCGCCTTGTCGGTAATACTACTCTACCTATATTAGGCTCCTCTGTGCGGCTGCTGGTAGAGCTCAGGGGGCCCAAAGGCGCAACGGGAAAGTAATAAAGGCAGAATGGCATTATCGACATAGACAAGAGAGACTGGAACGCAATCGGTGAGCGCCTCTCTACAGTGGTTCATATACCCCATCGCAACCGACGGGGCAACGAGCCCCTGACTCAATGGCTAGGGCGTTGGACTTTTAACCAACGGGTTGCGAGTTGCATACCTCGGGGCTGGCCAATGACGGCGGACAGGCCAGAAATGGCCAATCCAGTCTCCCCTGTCCTTGTCGATAATGCTATTCTGCCTAGAAAGGCATGTGTTCAAAAGGTTGGCACCCTGGCATGACTAAAATATCGTGGGATGATGCTTCATGGGAATCAATAATACAACCCCACCTAAGTAATCCTACCTGATCGAGACCATATTTCAAAAGTTGATTCATGAGATACGTCATCTACTGTGCACAACGCTCACAAATTAAAATTTAACCTCCTAAAGTCTACATGGTCTACGAGTGAACATATGCGCAGTATGGACTTGAACACAAACGGCCGCACGAGCGACGGACGGGCAGAAACCGACACTTTGTGACACCGATCGATGCTGTACGGGATAGAATAGAACAGTACGTAGAATACCGAGTAATCAACGTACCTCCGGGAAATCACGCAGAACCTCAGACATCTCGTTGCCACGTTCCCCGCATCCCACGTAAATGATTACATCGGAGTTGGAGTACTTGGAGAGTGACTGAGAGATGACTGTCTTGCCGCAACCAAACGCTCCAGGAATGGCTGTAGTACCGCCTTGGACACACCTAAAACAGAGAGGGTTGATCTCAGTTGCCTACCAAGAGATCAAAAAGGTGGATGGACGCTCAGAACAGAGGACCTAGGATCGGGTTAAATTATGACGGATCGAGCTGAGCAGGTCCGACAGGATGGGGAGTTGATGAACTCTTAAGAGGACGTAATTCGCTACTAAATGGGTAACAGAAGGAATATTATTATGCATGTTTTCTATAAAATATATTCACAAGGGCATAGAAAATCAATGCGGGAAATTCGTGCTACTTAAGCAGTCGTTTTTTTACGGAATGCAGTTTATGCAGACGGTCGACAAGTGGCTCATTCGGAAGCCGACACCCTAAAGTTGGTGTAATACGACACGGTAATTGATATGACAGCCCTACTTGAGTAATCTTTTCAGATTGAAAATGCATTTCAGAATTCCGGTTAACATTTCTTGAGGTAGCACATCTACTGTACGTCAGGTAGTCGGTCTCGACAGCTGTTTTAAAACATTGTTATCGGCATCCTTCCATGGTCACTTACTATTTAAAAAACCCATTTCCGCATCCTTTGTTTGCTGTCTGTCTGCCCCCAGTTTTCTCTACCCACCAACAGTACAGAGACTCAGTTACTCGCTTGACGGACACTTCCGGACGAAAGACTTCCCTTCTATTCTGGTCTAATGGCCATATGATCGGTCTAACGCAATTTACGCGTATTGGAAGTAGACAGAAGTTTTGTTACCTTTACGGCCTGAAAAGTAGCATCGAAAAGGTGTAAATAAAAATTGCCGCTGTGCATGTCCAGTACCCGGTGTCTGTCTCTCTCTGACGACCGACGGATTTCCGACCTTGTCGTTTGCACTACCGTAGGCATATGCTCACTCGGGCATTACCGATTAAGACAAGGGAGACTGACCAGAGTGAACTCATTTGTTCCGTTGTGCCTTACGGGCTCTCTCTCGAGCCCAACCAGCTGCCGCATAGCGGCGCATGATATAGGCAGAACGGCGTTGCCGACTAAGACAAGGGAGATTGAAATGGCCATTTCTGGCTTATTAGCCGTCGTCGTTGCGCATACTAGTACCTGATACCGCTGTGATCATCCCCGAACTAGCCGGTCTCGATAATGTCACCGCCTGCATATTCCTCGGCATGACGAACGGCGGAATCGAGTCTGAGTAACTTCCCTTACCCCCTTTCCAGCGGCCAAAAGGGACTTCCGATGTGTTCAGGGTTACCTGCGTGTTTTGAAAATCAGATCGGAAGCTAGGCGACAGCGTCAACGATGAATGCGGTAGTAAGATGTAGTTATGTAGCCCCAACTGAACGATGCAATACTGTTTGGGTTGGGGTTCGGATTATGTGTTAGAACTAGGGGTTGTGGTTAACGGTCAAGTTTAGGAGTTAGGGTAACTATTTCTCAGCCACTCAAAGTACAACCGCCAATTCCCACTAGCTTTTGTTTTGCATACAACTGCTTGACCTCGTCGCCTGTGCGTTCCCCGGCCCCACTTGTAAAAACTCCTACTGCCACCGGTCCCGTATTACGGTTGGCTGGGGATTGTTTACTTCAGGTGGGGTTATATAACCACATCTGACCAATTCGACTATAGCATCTTAGTCATCTTTCTTGGATGGCCTTCCTGCAACGAGTGCGGACTATTACGTTCAGGGTAAATTCGATGTACTCCATTCTAAGGATGGTTCTCAGGCAACTGCATCCAAATATCCCCAGTTTTCGCCCATCTTTCATGCACAGCTCAACAGATATACGGTACACGCGAATCTTTGTGGCGATGGAGATTTCACGTCAGATTCACAGACATTCCAAGAATTTTGAAAACCGCATGAGCAGCATCCATTCGTGAGACGATGTCGTCCTCACTCTGTCTATACAGCGACAGCCTCGCCCTGAGGAATATGAAGCCGCCTACTTTTCAAGTTGGCAGCCATTAAATCCTGGAGGTATCCTCGCCTGGCCAGTGATGTAACTCGAGAGCACTGATTTAGCCACCATATTCATCCGCAACAGCACATTCTACAGGTCATTAGAGCTCGACGCCAGCAGGGTGACAATGTTGACGCAGTCAAGGTCAGTCGGTCGGTCGGCTTTCGGGTGCAAATTCAACACCGCCTCTCAGAGAATCCGACCAATGGCACAGTTTCACAGAAGGAGCAACATAATACAACCTTGTCGAACGTCAGAGTGAATATCGAATGGTTTGGATGCATCTCTGTTGATCAGAGCTCGCGCAGAAGGCAAACCATTGTAGGCCTTGGTTATGGCGATGGCTTTTTTTTTACGGACACGCCATCTAACTCCATTGTCCGCGACAGGGACTCGCGGCGGCGGGAATCGAACGTCCCGGTGAAATAAACAAAGCGGACGGGTGGTCGTCAGTCGCTCACAGTGTGAATACCTGATAGGCGCACCCATGTTCAGTTCAGAACCCGGTTCGGTTGGATCTCGTATTCGAGTCGGGCACATTTTAAGGCTGCCCGAGAACGACGATGACAAAAAGCGTTGTTGTGGTGAGTCTCACATTTCTCTTACTTCCTCTCTTGAGGACGGATACAAGGATGACAGATCTCCAGTCATTAGGAATTATGTCATCGTTCTGCGCTTGTTTAGTCCTCTCATGTATCTAGGCGCCACTGCGTCGACACGAAACTCGTCCACTATGGGCGCCTTTGTGTTGATTCCCTCGTGGAAAGGAGGGACGAAGTATGGAGAAGGATGCAAATCAGCTCTGCAGGACACGTTGGTCGAGAAGACGAGCTCACGCCAGTGCCCGAACTGTCCGCAAGTGAATCGCTGTTCATGTCACGAACGGAGTCATTGGGGGCCGGACAGTTACACCAACCCGGCTAGCAGACGTTTGAGACTTGCTCTATAGGAGTCATAGCTTTGAACTAATACTTCTCCCGGTCATCTCTTGTTAACGTTTTCGGATCATTGTAATGGGACCTGCCCCCCGATTTAGTGTACTGAGCTTTGTCTGGGCTGGAAAAATTTTACGAGGTCAAGGCAGCATTCACGAGGCATTTTGGGCGCGACTGAGAGATGAACATTCAGATGCGTGCGTTTGTATGCGCGCCCCCCAAACGGACCACGTGGTAGACGTGCTGGACCAAAACGGGGGATTCTGGCAGGCGTTGTCGAACTGCACAAATGCCAACAGTTCAGAATGGGGTGGCAGACCCGGTTTCCGGCGTAAGTTGCGTCCCCCCCCCCCTTGTTGTTGTTCGTCAAAAACCTGGTCATTTGCTGTGTGGACCAGGGGTGTGGAATTGAACGCCAAGATGCGGACTCGACCGTGCCAGCCACCAGTATTCTCCCCCGCTTCCGGTCTTCTTGACTCCGAGTCCAGGTGGGAGAGGAGGAGGAGGGAGTGCGATAGATACTGCGCAAGTCTACCATCACTGAATGCCCTCGGATAGCCATTTTGCACAAACTGGTCGCGGAGATAGCGGGCCCCACGTCCTCTGTCCTCCGGTTTGCTGCAATGAGTTTGGATCCGTTTGAAGAGCGTCTTCACACAGCTTCGTTTGTGAGCCACCGGATGGTTACTGTGAAAACTGAGAAGCTGTGTGGTGTTCGTTGCCTTCCTATAAACCGTCGGTTTGACCAGTTTTGGCAACATGCATCCAACTACAAAGCTGGTTGGCTGCAGGATCATCGTTTGAATGCCAGACCATCACATTTTTACAGCGATGTCGGAAGCGCGTGTTCTGACAAAAGGTCAGTTTTCCGGCCAGCGGTGTTCAGTAACCTATCACTACTATCACATCGAGAACAAAGTTCACAGCGACCTATGAGATGACCGTTTGAGGAATCGATTGATGCAGTTTACTTGTTCCAATTACTAGCCACAATCAGCAGATCACGGCAAGTGAGTCTTTTGGCGCGCGTGGATGGAGGGTTAGCCATGCTGGTCGGCTGTTGATGTCGGCGCGTAGGTAAAAACGACAAACGTGTTAGTAGAGCGCCTTCGAAGCCATACGCAAGCTGGCCTGACATTGACTGGTCCCGTCGATGGGGTGAGTTCCTGGATGCTGGCGGCGCATGGTTCACCTGTTCCGAGTGTGTGAGAGAGAGTATGTTAGCGAGGTCAGGTGGGATGCTTTTGACTCCCGGCACCTGAGAACGAGATCCGAACTTCTCAAACGAGCAACAGATATCTATGTTGAAGACCACATAAAGTCAGAAGTTGGGTAGAGGACGGTTCGCGCATTCTGCACCCAAGACTAAAAGCTCAGTTTCAATTGAGTAGTCCATTTCAAACACTATTTGCTCACGCAGTTGGATCTGGGCTGTTGAGCGCCTTCGTTTCTGCAGACGCCCCAGCATGGATCGTATTACAGTGTTCGAACATTTTTTATAAGATACTTTGGCAAAGGCTGGACCCCAAAAGTTTCTCGGAGGGCTTTTTGGAACTGTTGCCTCCGGCGCCTCGGTGCAGGAACCGTGGCAGGCGCACTTCTTTGACGACGGTTCACGGTGACCGTGTCAGATTCGCGTGTACCGTGCATCTGACCGGTCTGTCCTTCTCTACGGTTGTGATTGCTGGGCTTTGCGCGTGGAGGACGAACGAAAACTGGAGGTATTTGACCACCACTGCTTGAGGACCATCCTTCACCGACTTTGTTTCAAATGAGATAGTTCGCGCTCGCTGCGACAACATTGCAAGGATAACTCAGGCCATCCAAGAAATACGACTGAGGTGGTTCGGGCATGATCTTCGTCGTCCACCTCAGGGGCTTTGTGTTACTGCCCTCGATCTGGCACCGTTGCCCCATTGGAAGCGTCGAAGAGGGGGTCAGTTCAAAACCTAGCTCGACACAGTTCGTCAAGACATGCAGGTGGTCCGTGGACCTTCGGTATTCGGTCTACGTCGTTGGCGAAGGGAATGGGCTGGGCTGTCCAGATCTGCTGTCGCGGATCGTCACGCGTGCAGAGGTACAGTTCGTGACATCATCGAGGCCGGCTAGATCAGGCAAGATCGAAGCCGTATCAAGAACAAGTGCAAAGTACCGTGTCAGAGTGCCATCGCCTGGCTTACTGCTACTTTATGAGACAGTCAAAATTTGAAGCATTTTGTCCCCGGTACGAAGCTGAAGTAGGCAAGAACGGCAGGATTTATTGGTACCAAAAAATTTCGCGACTGCTCTTCAGCTGCTTCCTGTCACTTCATAAGAGAGATAACGAGTGAGAACAATACAACAGATTTGAATTCGTGCAGAAAATCGATGCAGAAACAGCAAGGTTAGGGTTTTGGGCAAAGTTGGCTAATCGATAAAGTTAGTAACACAAACGCCGTAGGGGAAGAAAGTGAAAAAAGGGGAAACGTTAAAGAGCAAAAAAATGAGGAGAGGGGGAATCATGGAGCTAGAGGCTACCATGGCAATGTTAGGTTAACCACGTGCTCCAATTGTTTACAAAGATCTGGTTTCACTCATCGTATATAGGCTGCCTCCAGGTAACGTAATGTCCGAGTTGTTCGTGCCCGAACAAGTACTCGGAAGGAAGTTTTGGGGTCGACGGTGTGACCAGTATCAAGTAGGTGTTTCGTAATGGATGAACGCGGGATCTTATTTTCTTGTCTTAGGAGCCACTTGGGCAGGTGCTCAATGGATCTGGCTGCCAACTGCCTTTGCGTTCGCCCAATGTACTTGCATCCGCAAGTGCATGTGAATTCATAAACACAATTTGACGTGGCGTGCATTGGCAGGGCATCCTTTGCCCGTAGAATCGGAAGTGGCTTAGTAGGACTGCAGAATACTAGTCACACCGTCGACCCCAAAACTTCCTTCCGAGTACTTGTTAGGGCACGAACAACTCGGACATTGCGTTACCTGGAGGCAGCCTATATACGACGAGTGAAACCAGATCTTTGTAAACAATTGGAGCACGTGGTTAACCTAACATTGCCATGGTAGTCTCTAGCTCCATGATTCCCCCTCTCCTCATTTTTTTGCTCTTTAACGTTTCCCCTTTTTTCACTTTCTTCCCCTACGGCGTTTGTGTTACTAACTTTATCGATTAGCCAACTTTGCCCAAAACCCTAACCTTGCTGTTTCTGCATCGATTTTCTGCACGAATTCAAATCTGTTGTATTGTTCTCACTCGTTATCTCTCTTATGAAGCGACAGGAAGCAGCTGAAGAGCAGTCAAAATGCCAAACCGCAGCCCTCTACGTACTGGCAGCAGTGTTTATGTTGATCACAACTGATGCTAATTTGTCAGACGCGACAGCCTGCTTATTTCGCAACCAGCCTCTGCTGAAGGCCGTTCGACCATCCGTCAGTCGTGGAAGCGCCGGACGAGCAAGCTCACTCCCTGAAAAGCGCTACTATTACCAAAAACGATATTTTTGGCCCCCAGTTGGGATCTTCAGGCAGACAGGCCTGAAAAGGTTCGGAGTCCGGGCGTAGGATCTCTATTTAGCGAGCACAAGTCAGCCGCCCCACAACTGATAGACGGACTCGCGCCCTGATTGGACGCTAATGAAAATATTAAAAACCGCGGGGGAGTCTCGTATGACAATACGTCCATATATGGTAGGAGGGAATGATACGAGTGAGTACTGATTGCTTGTCGTAATCAGGAAACGTCGGTGAGTGTCAATGTCAATCTTAGGGGACTTCAAACATTCACGGAGGGAGAGATGGTGGCAGACAGCGTCAGCAAAAAGGGGGGCTCCGCTGGAGTTACAAAATAAACGGCAAGGCGCATGCACTCACGGGAAGAGGGCATCGAGGATGCGTTGACCGGTGAGGAGAGGGTTATTAGCGGGCAGCTTCTCCGCAACCGGACGTGGAGTTCGGACAGGCCAGACTTGCAGCATCGAGTGCTCCGTCACTTCGCCGTCGAACTCTGTCTCCAGGACTTTGTCCTACAGAGTAAAGCGGGAGGGTCGTAAGGTTCTTCCTCCACACATACAGCAAGTGGGCTAAGTCATGAAATGTCAACTGAAATTCCGAAATGCGTTAATTAAGTGGGGTTGTAAAACTAAGCAGTCTGCAGTATAATTCTATAATAATTCAGTTACCCCAGGATGCCGGCTTTCGAAAGACCTTCATTCCGGCTGCATGCATAAACTATACTCTGTAAAAAATGACTACTTAAGTAGCATGCGTTTTTCTCATTGATTTTCAATTCCCTTAAAAATTCAATTATATTGCACGGAAGACATGCATAAAAATATCCATTTTCCACTCATTCGGTTGAAAATTAAGTCTTCTTCCAATTTTATACTCGATGGAGGGATATAATTCAGTTTTAAAAAACTTTTCCAATTCCCGAATAATTTTGAACCCGCTCTGCCGTCACGCTTGGATCCCGGGTTTCCAAACTACAAGGCATGCATTTTCGGCGAACGGAAAACTACACATTAAGAGGAGACCATATATGGTTCATAAAATTTAGCATTCGATTTGATCCATATTGTTTACTTTACATGCCACATTGGTAAATGTAGAGACATGACGTTTTATGAACGGCCATTTCACAGCATTAAAAAGTCTCACAATTAAAACCGAATTATGTCCCTCCTTCGAGCATAAAATTAAAAGATGTAATTTTCTGCCGAATGAGTAAAGGGATACATATTTTTGTGCATTTTTTCCAGGAAATATAATTGGACTTTTAGGGACATCGAAAATCAATGAGAAAAATTCATGCTACTTAAGTTGTGATTTATTTACAGAGTATAGTTTTTGCATGCAGCCGGAAGAAAGTTCGTTCGAAAGCCGGCATCCTGAGGTAACTGGATCATTATAGAATTATGCTGTACGATGATTGGTTTTGCAACCCTACTTAATTAATCTTTTCGAGGCGAAAACGCATTTCGGAATTTCAGTTGACATTTCATGTGTTAGCCCACCTACTGTACATAAAATTAAACTGTAGAGTGACGTAGATTTCACTGCGTAAGGTGGGACGAGCACTTGACAAAACGGGGGACAAGGATCGCGGAGGGGGGGGGGCAGGAGGAAGGAGTGTGTAGAGAGAGAGAGAGAGTGGGACAAAAGAGCAAGTCGAGGTGTGAGAAGCTCACCAAGATGGTGTAGTTCCCGGGCGGGGCAATCCATCGGATGGTACCCTGGTCCTTCGGAGACAGCATAAGCTTGTGCTGCACCAGACTGTTCTCATTCACCGTGCCGTAGATATCGCCACCGGTGATATGCATGCCAACACGCAGGTTTGGCATGGGGTCAAACTCCCAGGCAATCTTTCGGTTCAACGACGGCGCACTAACGCCTTTTGGAATGTATATGGAGTCGGTGAACGCGCGAATGTCCTGCAGCGGCCGCTGAATACCTGCGCAACGAGTGGAGAGAGGAGAGGAGATATATATAAGAACACGACCCTATGGCTTAAGACCGGCTGCTGCTATAGACGAGGAGGTAAAAAGAGCATAAGGACACGCTGAGAAGTCTCGATATCAGCAGGCATGGAGATCAGTCGCGACGCAAGAGTTAAAAGCTACGAAGCCAACCAGATAAAGGAAGCTAGGCAACGACAAAAAGGCCTTAAGTGACCGAATTCTCCGTATGTTTTGAACATTCATGGTGAAGGTTCGGACTGGCCTCGTTGAACATCTCCACATAAACCGTCAAAACATTAAGGAAAATTATGGAAGACTACACACCTGCGCAAACTGTCTCTGAACGTTGCAGGGCGGACAAATTACAACCATGAACACAAACACCTTGGAGAGGATTGTGAGGACAGCGGTTGAATATTTCTCACGAATTTTATTGCCAAAGCATGTTCCGAACCACCATATTCCACCGGATTGTACTACACAAAAAAATTTCAGTGCACTAACACTCCAACCATAGCCCTAATGGGCTGAACGGCCACTGTTGAAAAAGATGAATTGCCAAAGGTGTGTGTGTGTGCGTTGGGTCATCGAAATAGATGGCGTTGTTGAGTCAGATTTGACAGAGCGACGTTTCCCATCGCGTGCCCCAAGGAATGAGCGCATAAATTAGTTTTTAATGAGGCGAACTTCCTTAACATCTCCCGCGCGTTCTCTCCTCTCACTCAACTAGCCGGGAGTGGCCGTCTACCCGTGCCACGCACGTCCTGAACGACTCGGGCCTCGTGTGTATGGGTGCTGGAAGGTCACATTGAAAAAAACTGCAACAGCCTGACCCTCAGTCCTCCAGTTATGAGGAATGAGTTATCTACTTAGATACCAACCACTCAAACCATGACTCTTAGCGGATTACTGTAGATTCGAGCGCGCCAGGCCTACTGTAGTGGAGAAACTTCTTATGTTTCGTGTGGATGAAGTCCCCAATGCCGGCTGTCATGAGGTTTGGCTCACGAGAGCAATAATGAGCAGGAATTTGCAAGGAAATAAAACGTAGAAGTTACAATCACTTTAGTAGAAGGTCGTTTTGACGTGTCTTTATTTACGAAATAAGTCACGTCTACTCAGCACTTCGACTCTTCATGTGAGGATCATTCACGAGACGAACCAGATTCCTCTGGGATGACTCTGTAGTTCCGCCCCGAACTTCTAAACTGTTATCTGTTCCTCGAAATAAATCATGCAACAACAGACCCCCGAACCAACAAGTAGACCGCTGTCCAGCGGCGACTAAAAGACATGGGATGGATGACACCCGTCAACAAAGAAGAAGGAAGGTCGGGATCATCAGAGTTGGGTTACTCATGATGAAGACCCCGAATGCTCTCAAGTACTCGCCAGCCCAACTTCACAAGTCTCAATAACTTAAGAATAATTAAGTCCGCCGCGAATAATCGGCTTCGTTGACTGACCGTCCCCCATGGACATGGCAAACCATAAAAGCCAAGACTAAAACAAGGGGAAGTCAGATCTGGCTTACCGTCAAAAATACTGTCTAGAATACCCGGACCCAACTCGACGGAGAGCGGTTTGCCAGTTTTTTGTACAGGATCACCCACAGTCACGCCAGCTATTGGGAAGAAGAGTTAGGGAAAATAAGACATCACTCGGGGTGGCCTATCTTAGAGGGCACGTCGGCGAACCTGGAGAAGATGGCATCGTGAAATGGCAGATAAAGAGACCAAAAGCATCCGGAGTCTAAGTGACATCAAGCGCATGAGAAAAAAGATTATGGCTTGCATCGATGCAAAAAATGGCAAAAAGGATACACGTATCTTCGTAGACCTGGATCGTTGCAGTGTCTCCCTCCAATCGAATAATCTCGCCAACCAAGTTGTCGTGTCCGACACGGACCAGTTCGTACATGGCTGAACCTGCCATCCTCTCAGCAGTCACAACTATGAATGGAGGAAAATGGCAAACAGATCTCAGAAAACTGTGAAGGAAATGCGTCAGTACGTACAGGTAAGGATAAACCTACCTGGACCAGACACGGAAAAAACACTCCCGTAACTGCTTTCGCGATCTCCATCGATTCTAAGTTCGCGGAATTGTCGGTCCATTGCTAAAATAAAGTAATTCATATCGTTAATTAGTATCACTAACCCGATCAGCATTGTCGATCAAAAGGTATTACTAATTCTAAGAAGCTCGATGCTAGCGTATGAACCTCACCACTACTCAAATAGCAGCGTTAAAATCTATGAAATTCGGTGCGTGTCTGTTTGGGCCCTCTTGGCAAACGTCTGTCCATAATCTAGACTGACGATTTTGATGGAGAAAACAAACAGAATTGATGCATTTAGTTGGCGCGCACAGGCGTGCTAGCCATGAGCATTCAGCCGAAAGTAAGGAGCTTATGGGGTAGATTGCAGATCTCACCAATCGTCTTTGACAACATCCCTTGTCTCTGTTTGTCCACCTAATGAACCAATTACATCATTTTACACCGAAAGTGCTTATTGCCTCTGTACACTTCTACTCCGCACGCGAAATAAAGCGTTTCTGATCACATTCAGAAACGAAATTAATTTAATTTACGGAACGAGGTACGTTGCACTATCAAAGAAAGTGTTTTCTGGACGGCTAGACTGCATGGGATATGACAAATCTTTTTTGACAGCAGTATAAGGGTCGAGAAAAAAAAATTTTCGTCCACAAAAAAGGACACTGGTGGTGATAGAAAGCGTTCTTGCGTGATCTAACAGTCTTCATGAGTTTGTTAAATAAAGAATTAGGGAAGAAGAGGTGACAGGCTTTGCTTCTAGTTGTGCTGTGAGGGTTGTAGAGAAACTAAAACCGAGCTTGTCCAAATGTAAGGCGGTCTAGACTGCACAATTGTCGATTTGGCGTCAACTAAAACAACTTATGGTTTTTTTCTAAAAATATCGAAACAGTATTGCTGTTCCAAAAGTCTTTATGCGCGCAGTGATGTTATTTTGATAGTATCTCTGCCACTATTCGGCAATATCCGACAATTTAATTTAACTGTGGCAGCTATTACTCGACAACAAAGTGCGCGAAGAGCCGTAGTATGATTGAATTAGGCATGACATTTTGAGTGCTAGATTTTCGCCCAAATTATTCTAATATATGGCAAGAATTCGTACACAAAGCACCGAATTCGCGCGAGATTACAGTCTGCTTTTGGATTAAAGGATAGCCAACACTGTCGAAATAAGACAGCATTTGTATCCGTCTTCATTGATATCGCTGTAGTGGAGGCGCGAGTAGCGACTTTGAATCAGCGGCAACCCTCTTGCTAAGGACCCAAGCACTTGACTTTGCAGTCGTTTGACTACATATTCTTGAGTTATTAAACAGTGGATTCCTCCGAACTGACAATTTTAGCCGGGAGGCATTCTATGGTCTCCAAATACTCATAGGTGTGTTAAATATGTGTGTTAATGTGACAAAGCACAAAATCAAGCACATAAGAACTGTAAACAGCTTACAAGGACCTTACATCAAATATTTATCTGTTGTGCATAGTACAGCAACCTTTTTTCAGTCTACGTCGCTCAATTTTGCCGATCTCAGATGTGTGTCGAAAACGTGGCCAAATTCGATATCTAGGCGATAAACGTATCTCAACATGTCGGTGTTTACGCAATATCCTGTCGATATCGGCACGCTATTAGGGTACTGGTACGCTAGGCTAGAAAAGGTAACGATAAAGGCGACAGGGTAATGTGCAGAGGCGTGAAGTCACAGTTTCCCAGTATTTTAGATGTATTTACACAAATAATAGGTAGATACGGAGATATGGGTGGAAACAGGGGGCCCACAAAATGTTGTGCGGAAGGTGGGGTGGAGGCTCCGACGCAAAAATGTACAAATGACCTATGTTGTGCTATTTTCTAGAACTAAGGCATACTAATTAAGAATGGGTTAGTTTGATGGTTGATTACTATCCCGTGGGTTCATTCCTCTAAGACGAATTGCTTTGATACATTCGGTAATATTGGCGCAGTGTATTAACTTAGGCACTGTCACACACGCCATACTCCAAGTGCACATTGTCATTCCTCCCTGGTAACCCTTTTTTCTTGTTTTTATGCTTTAGGTCTGCCCAACCGACCATAACTCCAACAAGTATCCGACAGTATCCCCATTCCACCCCTCTGCACATCGTGTGTTTCTTTATCGATAGACAATAAACTCTCCTCATCTCTTCCCACGTTCTACGGTAGTGTGTGTGTGTTGAGAACCATTTGGTACCATCTTACCTGGAGTATCACAGCACTGCGAAAGAGGAGGCAACTGGCTAAATTTTACGGACCCTCATATCTTTCAACCCACCTACTTTATACAGTTCAGGATTTGCGTAGGACAAAAAACGATATGAGGGTCAACTGATTCCGAATTAGCTGTAAGCATCGGTGGGAGGAGCGGCATGCACATTAAAGAAGCTAACCGCGAGAGTTTTTATAAACACGGACGCCAACAAACACAAGGATATTATAACTTAACAGGAAGGTTACGCAAAAGATAGCTGGATTACGAATGCACAGACAAACGACCCCACGAATAAACAAGGTCCAACCTGTCAGGGCCGGTTATTGTCTTTTCTGTTTGTGTTTCAGCCCAGTAAAACATGACAAGACAGTCAATGGCAAAGGTGTAGAATTTGTATCAAACTAAGTACTCCCAGGGGTCTTATTAGTCTTCTGTTTACATCGAAAATGACATAAAATCCTGGCGAGAAAATTGTTTTCTCAGGAGAAATATGGAAGTGGGCGTTAGTCTTAGGGCAGCTAGGAGGGAAAAATCCAGGGACGGAGACAAGAAAACGAATATTTTCGTCATACAAAAATGACATTTAAAAATCGAAAAGGACCTGTCCAATACGAATAAGGACAAATAAAACGTTGCATAATCAATCGAACCAGAGGGTTGGACGAAGAACTGGTTGTGCACAACTGTTCGAAATCCTCAGATCCTAAATTAATTGAAATTTGTTTATAATTAAATATTTGACATATTAATGCGTCACTTTTCAACAGATCTTTGTTATATATCGAGAATAACACACAAATCCCCATACACTCTCTTCAATTAACCATGATTGATGTTAAGTTCGCTAACGACAAAGTAGATCTTCCGTCCATCGTGCGTTTACAGAATTTTACCGATAAACATGAACACATTTTTACGATTTTCGAGTTGCTAACGGGCTCAAATACATTTGCGTACAGCCTGACGAGCATGCCACACATACAGTCGATCATACATTTGGTTTCATCAGGAGTCGCGGAGAGATCCAAATGCAGACTCAATTTAGTTTACCGCAATATACACCGTACGGTTTACCTAAAATCATCATTTCGAAAGCCTATACATTCGTGCGACCTAAACATCCGCATAGCTACCACCAAAAGGCTTCACTTTACGAGCAAAAATAAACCGTTCTTAGAAACCTTCTACTCACAGACCGATGTTGAGCTTTTCCTACAAAACCCCGAATTAAAAAGAAGTCTGCGGAAACTAAACACATTTGCAGGTCAATATTTGACACAGATGCAAATTCGCAAACTTCGGTGAAAGGACACCAGTTACAAACACGATAATGAGCACTCCGGTCCCTCAACTGAACCTCTAGCCAGTATTCTATTTCTGACACTAACAAAAAGAAATACACAGACCAGCGTAAACAAAATGATAAACTCCCAGCCCCCGCAGAAGTACCTCCAGTAAGTACATCGGACTCTAGTTCACTGGACAAAAAACGCGTAGCTGCAAAAGCAGTTAGGACTGCTGGGCACAAAAAACAACAACGTTCAACTAGAACAGAACAATGACGCCGATCCCGGACACAGTCATGTGACACCATGAGATAGAAGAATAAGTTTTACTACGCCCACCTCCCCCCCCCCAAACACCGATCAACCAGAACTAGAAATCGACTGCCAAACAAGACGCACAAACTAGAAAGCCTTATTAAACATACCTGCACAAACAACACGCATTAAGTATGTAGACAGCCGTGGTGGGGGCAGTTGCGTCTACGTTAAGCAAACACTTGCATTTCTGCCGCTTGACCTCCCGCATTTTTCCGCAGTGAAGGCAGCACTAAAAGTTGCACAATTTGCACCAAAAATAAGTTCTCCTCACTAGTTGGCTGTGCTTATCGTCCTCCCAACGCCAACGAAAATTTTGATCGTTTACTCTCACAGCCATTTTATGCTGCGACCGACTTGAGCTTTAAGTATCAATTGGTTGCGGGTGACTTTAATCTCCCTGAAGTCCGCTGGTCTCCGCCTTCAGGCCCCAGAAAGTTTGAAGACTTTCTTCAGACTGTGGATGTTGGAATGTGGACTCAGGTTGTCGATTTCCCCACCCGAGGCTCAAGCATACTTGACCTAATTTTCTGTAGAGACCGCATGCCATCGTCAGTGTCATCCCTAGGCCCACTCGGGGGCTCAGACCATGACATAGTTGTTTCAACATTAGAACTCAAGGCTGACAAAACGTTGTCCCCAAAGTATAGCTTTTTCCGCAATTTCCGACCAACTCGCTCGACCGAATTATTACCACACCTTAATTCCTACGACTGGAATGATTCCTTCCTTAGTTCGGCTGTAAATGTTTGCACTGCAAATCTGTACGAAATTTTGGATCCGTTTATTTCTCGTTTTGTCCCCCGTAAGAAAATTATTTATGTTGGGGATGAGATTTTCCTACCCTTACCCTTTTCGTCGCAGATTGCGCAGGCTTTATCGTCGTTTCCATCTTCAGAACGATGTTTCTGTTCTGCCATTGATTTGTGATATTTTTGACCGAGCTAAGAGATTTTCTGAAGAAAAACAGCTAGCCGAAGAGGTCCACTTTACCGAAAACCATTCGTTAAGTGTCTCGAAACTTTTCTCTAGAAAAATACGAACTCAGAGAAAGACGCAGCATCCCATCCTCCGAGACGCCCTCGGAAATCCCATAGTTGATGCCCAGTTAACCGCTGATAGTTTTAATGATTTTCTGTCCAAAACGTTCATTGAAGACTTGACCACTCCACTTCCGACCATCCAGGCACTGACTGGGGCAGTCCTAGAAACTATAACTTTCACTCTGTGGGGTGTGACTGTTGCGATTCTGCGTCTTCGTCAATCACAAAGTTCAGGCCCTAATGGTGTTCAAGTAAGCATTTTAAAAGCCGATCCAAATACGATTTTCCCATCCGTCTTATGCAAGGTATTTAATCTTGCTCTTGATAGTGAAACTTATCCTACCTTGTGGAAGGAATCACACATTTTGCCCATTCCTAAACACGGCGAATCTACAACATTTGATGACTTTCAGCCAATAAACACCCTCCCCGCAGTTTCGAAGATCTTAGAGACATTGATGAAAGATAAGATGATGTGTCACTTAACAGAGCATAACCTACTGAGTTTTGCTCAGCATGGATTCCTTAAAGCTCGGTCTTGTGGCACCTGTCAGCTCTCTTTCTTTGTCTATTTCTCCAATTGAGGGACAGTGGTTTTGCACTTTACACAGTATATTTCAATTTCACTAAGGCTTTTGATCGTGTTGACCATGCTTTTCTTCTCTTGAAATTGTCCTCTTTTGGAATAGGTGGCAAACGTTTGAATCTTATATCCTCTTACCTGGGCACTCGTACACAACTAGCTAAGATTTCCAAGTACATCTCCAACCCCACACGTGTGAGGAGTGGAGTTATTCAGGGTAGTGTACTCGGCCCGCTTTTATTTTGCCTTTTTGTTAACGATGTACTTTATGTATTTCAGAATGGTAGGCCTTTCATGTATGCCGATGATCTTAAAGTGGCATATCGATATAAGCCGGTAGATCGTGACATCGCGCTAGCACTCCTAAAGAGCGATCTACAGGCTTTCATCCAGTGGTGCCGCACATGGCGCCTTTCTTTTTCTTGGCATAAATACTCAGTCATGGTGGTTGGCGACGACCACCATTCTTAACTAAGCATTGAAGGTCACGCCATAAATGTGCCTGGGGTTATTAAGGATCTGGGTGTTTCATACTCCAAGAACCTCAATCTCTCGGAGCACTGTGCCTTGATAGACTCCAAAGCACGTAGAACGACCGGGTTTATCCTCCGAAACTTAAAAACAAGGGACATTAGAATGCGCCTTTACGACATATACGTTAGACCTGGCCTGGAATACTGTTCGTTTTTATTTAGCCTCATGCGTGCTACTGAGCGGAAGAAAATAGAATCCGGATGGAATTATTCTGCGCTGCAAATGGGACAATTTTGACTTGGTTACCATTCCACAGTTACAGTCTCTGAGCACGACGGAATTATTCTGCGCTGCAACTGAGACAATTTCGACTTGGTTACCATTCCACATTTACAGTCTCTGACATTGATACGGGAACCGTACGTACAGACTAACTTTGTGCATTTTTTGAATATTTTTTCACGCATCGAAATTCGCCAGGAACCTGGATTAAGTGCAATTTGTTTATCAGCACGGTCCAACTGACTACGCAACTGGCTACGCAACCGATTCGCGGTATACAGCCTAGAAAACCAATCGCTCAAAATCCTTCAAGGTCTGCAGTTATTCAAGTCCCACGAGATCTTCAAAGGGCTAAGTCGCTTCTGGTTAAATTCAACAAAACTTATCGGATCTTAAGTATTTTTTCGCTTGTTGAGTTTTGAATACTCACTTTAATTCATCATATATAAGCCGGCGTATTCGTTATACCATCGAAAGCGGAATTATACCTATTATATCACGTCGAAGTTTATGGATTCTCAGCAAGCTAACTGTAGTAGTACGGTCAGCGACGGCACCTTTTTGGAAGATAAGTCCGGTGAGTTGTCCTTCGCATCCAGAACCTGTGCTCGCTCTACCTTCGCCTCCAGCCAACGACCAGCAAAGCGTGCAAAAAGCGTAAATACCGCAAAAAGTGTGAGGTACGAAGATGAGCCTTGTGGTGGGTGCGAAGATATTCAAATCAACGTAGAACAACTGGAAAAGGAGCTTGCTGATTTAAGGACGCTCGTGAAACAGACCGTAGGCGGCCAGAACGTGTCCAGTGTTAGAATCCCAAAAACGAAGATCAAAACGCAAAAAACGCGAAAAAATATTTCCTCGGGGGAATCTTCAAACACGAGTTGCAACGCAACAGCCAAAACCGCAGACGCCGGTAACAGCAGGACAATGAAAACGAAGCCGCCGAAAAAGGGAGACTCGATTCCCACGCACGATGTCTTAAGCGATGTCGCAAAAAAATTACCTGTCGCGGAAGCCATCTCACCTAAGCCTCTTGCTGTAAGTGATGGGATTTCTCTTCTGCCCGGTGACGATATACCTGGGTCATCGAGTCTACTGTTGCCCTCTTGTTCTGGCAACCACCCCGAGCGCACTACAGAGCACGTATCTGAATGCGAAGACATAAACCCGTGGGTATAGGGGAGAGGGAAACGCCATGACAGGATTCTGAAGTCACAGCCAGCCCTGATGGGTTGCTCGGGACAGACGGTAGACAGTAAAAGTGTGCGTTCAAGCGATGACTCCGTAAATCGTCCTCGCTCACATGCAGCGCATTCACCGGAAAGACAGAGTAAGGAGGACCATGCTCGCCAGCAGTGTCTGGTTATTCAGGGTTTGTCAGAATCGAATGCAGTCAGACCTGAAGACCGTGGCCGGCAGACATGGAAATAAAGGTTCTGAAAGCATTCCGGATAGGAAAAAGGAGTGAAGACAGGACAGTAGCACAACCACCTCGCCCTCTCAAAATTATGCTGGAGAACAAAGAGCAAATCAAGTTTATCCTCTCTAAAAAAAACCGATCTCAGAAACACACCCAAACGGTTTTTTTTTCAACCGGACTATTCACCAGCGGAACGGTTGAAACGCCGGGAACTTGTCTTGGAGTTAAAATCAAGACTGAAGGATGGCGAACACAATCTGGCTATCTTCAAGGGGAAGGTAGTTCGGAAATATATGCCATTTCAGTGGAACCAGCCTGTAATACTACGAACGACGACAGCTACTCAACTAAAACAGACACCTTCGTTGAACCACCTGATCAAGGCGCCGACACAACTGAGCCCGTAGCGTCCAGTGATCTGACTGAAACAAGGCATGTAAATGAAACCAATCAGGTAACGGAAGAGCCTAGAGAACACGACGTCCGCGATAACGGAGTAATGCTCACAGCAGTAACAAATGCAACAGGAAATTCGGCTGGTGCTAAACTGAGGTGCTTGTACACGAATGCCCAAAGCCTCATATCGAAACTAGACGAACTAAAACTTTGCCTTGTTGTGCAGTCTCCAGATGTTTTAGCAGTAACTGAGACCTGGCTGTCCGGGAATATTAGCGATAACGAAGTAGCCTTGCCTGGATACCAGATTTATCGGAGGGACAGAGGACATCGTCAGGGTGGTGGTATCGTTGTGTATGTGAATGACGGTCTGGCAGTGTCGGATAACACCACCAAGTTTGCGTGCAATACGGAAGTTATCTGGTTGACCATCAAGGCTACCGGTTCCCCGTGTCTCGATGTCCTCACTGTCTACCGACCACCTAGGACAGACCGAATCGCCGACACTCAACTATTGGAGCAGTTGGAGAAATTTTCCAGTCGACCTAACATCATGATCATGGGCGACTTCAACGCACCAGGAACAAACTGGAATACCCTCCAAGCGTCAGGTCCAAAATCGGCATTCGATTACCGCCTGTTGAGCAAAACATTAAATGCGTGCCTCACACAACATGTAATGTTCCCAACGAGAACACGTGAAGGACAAAGGGCAAACTGCCTGGATCTGGTCTTTACGAAAACACCAGACAGCATAGACGAGATCGCGTCCATGCCGCCCCTTGGCCGAAGTGACCACGTAGTGCTTATGTGGGATTATTCGTTATTCTTCATTTCACATACTCCAGACCACAAAAGGCGTAATGTTTGGCGGGGCGACTTCAATCAGATGAGGGCAGACTTATCCGGTCTTGACTGGGGCTCATTGTTTACGGGAAGTGCCAACGATGACTGGGAATGTTTTTCTGCAGCTCATCAACAACCACTGCCCACTGACTAGTGTAAGACTGAACAAACGCCCTGGGTGGCTTAATAGCAACCTTAAGAAAGAAATCAACAGGAAGCACAAATTGTGGAGAAAATACTGCGTTACTAGACAAGCTGAATGCTTCAACACCTACAAGACCCAGAGGAACAAACTGAGGAAGCTGATAATGCAGACGCGGCGGGAATTCGAGAAGAACTTGCTACAAAAAGCAACGCAGAACCCAAAATTGCTCTACAGCTAACTCCGACGAACTACAAGGAACAGGCATCAAATCCCCTTGATAAAGACTACTGATGGCGTCGAGATCGCTGATAGTAGGGATAAAGCTGCGTATTTTTCACGGTTTTTCCAATCAGTCTACACAAACGAGGCAAGGTTCCTTCCTCCCTCCACAGAAGAACTGCCGACTCCAAGCGTCAGTGATATACTCTTCTCAGAAGGCATTGTCCGAAGAGAATTAGAGGCATTGAACGAATCGAAGTCGCCAGGACCAGACGAGATTCCATCCAAGCTTCTGAAGGAACTTGCCCGTGAGCTCTCTGTGCCTTTGTCGATGCTCTTTCAAACGTCATTTGACACTGGAACACTTCCTGTCGATTGGAAGCTGGCGCATATTACTCCGCTACACAAAGGAGGTAACAGGCAACGACGACAAATTACCGGCCCATAAGCTTGACATGCATTCTCTGCAAAGTTATGGAAAGGATCATAAAGACTGAACTGATGCAATTCCTGGAAGTTTACGGTCTACTATCGAAATGCCAACATGGGTTCCGAAAAGGGAGATCCTGCACGACAAACCTGCTGCAATCTCTCCAGAGCTGGACCCGAGCTCTCGACGACAGGCACGCGGTCCACATAGCCATCATCGACTTCCAGAAGGCTTTTGACACTGTGCCACACACAAAGGCTCTCTTACTGCCGGTCGGATTTGTGTTTAAGCGCTTCCCTTGACAATGCCTGTAAACTGGCATTAAATTAAAAAATTTAAATTTAATTTAAAATTTATAAGCTGAAAAAAATAGGGATCGGTGGCAACTTCCTTAAATGGATCGAAAACTTCCTTGTGGGTCGACACCAGGTTGTCTGCATCGGTCGGGGAAAATCAGACCCTGCTATGGTCGATAGTGGTGTCCCCCAGGGTTCAGTACTGGGACCCATTTTGTTCCTTATCTACATGGACGATGCCGCAAGAGATTTAGACTGTGAAGTAGCAATGCTTGCGGATGACATGAAGATATGGAGTGTAATTCGGGGTCCTGCCGATGAAGACAGACTGCAGATGAACCTGAGTCGGTTGGAGGAGTAGTCAAACAGTTGGCTCCTGCGGTTCAACGTTGCCAAATGTAGCATACTTCGCCTAGGCAACACAGCCAGATCCGCCAGCACAAGAGGCTACTTTCTGGGCGGTGCAGCCCTACAAGAGGTCGAAGCCCAAAGGGACCTCGGTGTGCTTATGACGAGTTCCCTAAAACCCTCCGCCCACTGTTCGAGGGTGGCAAAAAGCTCAATGTCTGTACTGTACACCATCAAGCGTGCGTTTATGGACATTGACGAAGAAGCTTTCTCTAAGACATTCGGAACATTCGTCCGGCCGCATTTAGAGTACGGCATACAAGCTTGGAGGCCGTGGGCTGTTGTGGATCAAAACTGCCTCGAAAGAGTCCAGAGGAGAGCCACGAAGATGGTTAGGGGTCAAAGCTCCTTTCCTTATGCAACCCGCCTAGTACATCTGAACCTCTTTCCTTTGAGTTACAGGCAACTTCGCGGAGATCTCTTGCAAGCCTTCCGCATTGTAAAGGGGTTGGATTGCAGTCTGGCCTTCGAGGATTTTTGCGAATTTGCTACCACGACCAACCTCCGAGGTCACCCGTTAAAACTGCGCACTCAGCAGGCACGGCTGGATGTGCGGAAGTTCTTCTTCTCGGTTCGAGTGGTCAAACCATGGAATAAGCTTCCCGCAGATGTTGTGATGTCACCATTTATACAAAGTTGTAAGAAGAATCTGGACATATTTATGTTCCGAAATAACCAAGAGCGATGAGAAGTAGAGCTCACCCCCTGTAACTCCTTCTCATTTTGTCCCACCATTATGGGCGTGTTCGAACTATTTCAGCCCAGAACATCTATCTGTACACCACACATTTTTTACGTTGTAAATAGGGTCCTCAAAGGCTTGCACCTATTTCCCTCAATAAACTGAACTGAACTGAACTGAACGTTGCCGGCTTACGGGCCTTGATCCGTTATGGTTCGGTAGAAAGTCATGAAAGAAATTGGGGACTGATATTATCCGATACCGTGCAACCCCTCCCTTCTTGATGGCCAGGTGAACAAATTTACTATCATCAACGCTAACTTTCGTTTTTTCGGTATAGCATGTTTACGTCACTTTCCTGCTACTACTCACCCAATGCATATAATAACGACCAATCAAACTGGTGCCTGAAAACTATTGTTATCGCACTACACTCTCTGTAGCATGCTTGTGATTAAGCTGTCAGTGTTAAGAGTTTGAGTCGTTCGTATTTCTGCAAGCTTTTAATATTTATTTGGTTTTCAATGAATTTTTAGCTTTCCGAACCTTTAATACACATGCGTTGTTTGCAAAATGTAGGGAACCCAGAAGCGGAAACCCAAGTCTCCCTCAAAAGCCAGAGTACACCTGCGGTAAAATACCCATTCGCACGGCCAAGATAATACTCATTTTTACTGTTAAGTTTCACTTTTCTAGAGGTTAATATCAATCTAACCAGTAAAATCTTCTTTATAGCATAAAATTTTGAA
>CACRXP010000201.1:746030-780729 GCA_902702965.1 Spirometra erinaceieuropaei | reverse complement strand
CAATCATCACACCAACATCCAACGCACGTGATGAAATTGCAGCAATTAACGACGCGAATATCGACCATCACGCCACGTGCAACGATCCCTGATGAAGGGGAGGGAGCCGTGAACATTCATAGGTATGCGGTGTCATGGCTACGGCATCCTATAAATACTGCAGCCACATGTGCATGAACCACCCTTATCTGCTTATGTCTCTGATGATGGATTCGAGCAGGAATCCGAAACGTCAGGCTAATAAAGCTCTTGTCCCGACGATCGTGTCTTCTTCTTCAAAATCTACTGAATGTCCTTTATCCATGGCCTTGACCAATGTTCGAGTGACGTAAGGGGGTTTGTGAGACAGGACCTCTTTTCGCAGAAGCCATGTTGAACTGAAGTGATGTGACAGCGGAATGTATCGAGTGATGTAATTGATTTCCTAACTAACGTTTTCATCAGATTGCAGCAAATGCATGTCAGACTCACCGGCCGGTAGTTGGTGGGACATGGCCGTGATCCTCCCTTGTGGATAGGTACGGCGTTTGCCAAATTCCATGAGTCAGGTAGTTTGCCAGCTTCCAGCGATTTTTGGAAGATTATGCAGAGTGGTTCTGCTAATTCTTCAGCTAGCTGACGTAGGAGTACACCTGGGTCCAGGTGACTTGGCCTGATCTAGCTTACTTAACTCTGCTAAAACTAACTGCGGTGTAAAAATACTGTGCTTATAAATGGTTGGTTGGCGAGCTGTGGAGGAGAACAGGACTGGAGGGGTAGTTCCGTGGTATAAATACTTTGGGAAAACTCGGAAAGAAGCTCGGCTTTTTGAAAGCCATCGCTCACAGTTTGGTTATTTTTGTCCTTTAAGGTTGCCATATGGTCCCGGTTTTTCGTATTGCTCCTGATATATGCATAAAGTGCTTTTGGTTTTTGCTACGCCTCCTCCTGGAGCTTCAGTTACGCCCCCCCTTCCCCCAGCGGTGATCGCGGGAGCTACTAATTATAGTACGTATGTGGTCCTACGGCAGCCACGTACTGTAAATACTGCAGTCTTTGTGCCTCCATCGCCTTTATCTGCGACTGTCTCTGATGATGCGTTCGAGTGAGAATCCGTAGCGTCAAGCCAATAAACTTCTTGCTTCAGTGATCGCATCCTCGTCTAACAATTAACAACACTCATTTTCATCGATGAAAGTCCTATTTGATGCGATGATCGCCTGTTTTCCGTACTCGAGTCGTTAATCGGCGTGATTTCATCACCTTTGTTGATTCTTGGCGTGATGATTACTCGGCAATTTATTCCACTGCCACTTGAACTGTTGATCACTCGCGCCCTCCCCACGTGACTTATTATTTTGCCCAGGAAAGCTTGCAGCATATAATACCGAGGCGGAAGGTCATGACGCTTATTAATTGGATGCGGACTCGAGAACCATGGCCCAGGTAGTCCGAGTTTCGTCTGTCGCTCCCGCCCGCCCCTGGATTGACTCCAGAGCTGCAATCGTTTTGGCAGGTTTGGTGTCAGCTGTGTCAAATGAGGTCTCATGCCTCATGTTTGTCCAATCCGCGCTTAATAAACAAGTGCAATGACCTCCTGCCTCGATATTGTATGCTGCGATCTCGCCTGAGCAAAATAATGAATAATCAGGCCTGTGGTTGCCTGGCAACAGCATCCCATAAACACTACACTTTTCTGAGACTGTCTCTGGTCATGGATTCTGGTGAGAATCGGAAACGTGAGGCCAATAAATTTCCTGTTCCGGCGATCGCATCTTCTTCCGAACTACTTCCCTTGAACCCGCCTATTCACTTGTGTCGCTGATTGACAGTTGTTGTCGTTCTTGGCATACCCCATCGATCCGTCCTCACGAACCTAATTACGCAACCCTGACTTTCGAGGCGATACAAGGCGGATGGGTTGCTGTGTGCAGTGTATGAGCCAATAGGCATTAAACAATTTCGCGTTGTTTGCCAGGATAAAAGTGCATGGCTGCATAGTCGTCCGGCAGGGCGCTATGTTCGTTCCGACAACACGCCAGAAAAAAATGAAATGAAATGTGAATATTAGTTATTTGAATTGTCATTTCCGTAGCAGATGTACGACATAGACTGCTTAAAGAAGAAGATTGGCTCTCAGGGGCAGGTTTATTCAGATGCTGACGTTTCAAAGAGCTTGGTCGGCTCTCCATTGTCAAAGCGTAAAATGCACTTAAACGATCAGAAATTTAAAGTGGCATGTTGTGTTGGCCGGCTGAATGCTGATCGATTTTTCTCTCCTCTCGCTGTCTCGGCCTCTCGGGAGATGGTTGAAGGTAATTTTGCCTGTGTGCTTTGTGAGTCACCACTCCGTCGAGGGGAGCTGATTGAACTCTTGTCGAGCGGTTTGTCTGGCGGTTCTTGTTCTTCCTCACCGAGTAAACTCAGCGTCAGGCTATCTTCGTACGGCCTTCTTAAGTCCGGTGTGGTTGTTTGGTCCTGAGCTCTACGACTGTGATGACGTAGGACTTCGTAAGCTGCAGGAAGGTGCAGATGTACGCAGGCGATCCGATGAACGGCACTATAATCCCAAGTGGGACGTCCACTTTGTGCACTTTTGGGAATCCAAAGGCGAATAAAATCTTTAGTGAAATGGAGGCGTACAGTCTCCTTGCCGAAGACTCGATGCAAAAACAAGCCGTAGCCATCAGGAAAAAAAGACTCTTGAACTCGCTCGTCTAAGGTTCCTATGTCCAAATGACTCCAAACTGATGATCCTCAGCGACCTTGGCATCGCACACGCATATGGTTTTCCAAAACTGCACAATGCAGACGCCCCACTTGAGATTATAGTGCCGCTCATCGGATCGCCTGCGTACAATATTACTAAGCGGTTGTACAAGCATCCGATGCAGCTAACTCGTGGATCTGGCTACAGTACTAACAATGCTCACACATTCCTGCACAGGATCCAAGGTCTCAAAGTAAGTACTGATGAATGCCTCCCGTCGTTTGACGTTGTTGCCTTACTTTCTTCCATATCACACGATTTGACAACTGAATTCGTAGTGCAACGCTTACGGAGCGTTCCTACTTGGATCCCAACTCAGCCCGTTATAGGACTCCTCAGACTCCGTCTCAGGAGCTACTGTCTATTCGACAACAAACACCCCCAACAGGTATGGGGAGCCCCAATGGGCTCACCAATATCAGGACTATTCGTCGAACTAGTACTGCGGAGGCTAAAAGAAGAGGTTGTCCAAACTCTCAAAGCCAAAATATGGCTTCACTATGTAGATGACATCTTGGCGTAATGAAGAGCTGTGAAGACGAACGACTGCACCAGTCTGAATGATGACTTCGCGTTGTTTGCCAGGGTAAAAGTGCATGGCTGCATAGTCGTCCGGCAGGGCGCTATGTTCGTTCCGACAATACGCCAGAAAAAAATGAAATGACATGTGGATATAAGCTATTTTAATTGTCAAGTCTGTAGCAGATGTACGACATAGACTGCAATGGTTAAGTTTTGTTAAGTTGTGCGTTCAGTTGAAAGCACGTCTTTCATCATTGTCGGACTCCGCTGAAGACGGGGATGGTTAGGGTGTTGGGAGAAGACGTTTGTAACGGCTCATGCACTAGAGAATATCTTCGAAGATGTGAATTTTAGAAATTTAGTTTGTCCTAGAGCTATAGCCTTGATTGCAGACTTGTAGCGGCCCATGTTGTAAGAAGACGTAAGGAACCAGAATGAGGGGGTTATTGTGCACGGAACCCGGAGTTGTCCTCTCAGGCAGCAGTGGCCACTAGCGAAACCAGGGCTGGTGTCCCAGTGGCTTGTTTTGCTGGTTGTAGGGGGTGGCGCGTTCAAGTGGCGCATGGGTAGGCGCGACGCTGTGTGGACGCAATTGTGTCCGAGGTGAAGTCGGTCGAGTGGCTTCAGGTCAGCTCGTCTGGGACGGCTTGCTGCAAGGAGTGAATGACCTTGAGGCAGCGAGGCCTTGAACAACCACATCCGGCTGGTCATGATGGCTGCCCGCTACAGACTTAAAGCAATCAAAAGAAATTCACAGTGTTGCTATATGGTGTGCACATCGTACATCCATACACGGCATGGACCTAATCGGTCATATGCGTATCCACAACTGCGGATTTCACCGCAGTGTCGACACACCTAACACACTTTGCACATCTGCCAACCCTCCCATCCCCAGCCCACCAAACTCCCCACCGACCAGCAAACTCACCACTAGCAGCGTCACAACAACGACCGACCCAACATTCCTCAACCTATCTAGCCCACATTGTCAGCGCACGTCTACCTCACGCATCGACCTAATCGGTCACTTGCAAATCCATCACACAGAGACTGGCGAACCGGTGCCTGGAGCATGCACACACTCCGGACGCCTCGTCTAAGTTACCGGCGCTGCCCAGCACATTTAACCTTAATCAGTCACATGCGCATTCACGAAAACCTGCGGTCAATCACCGCAGACATGATCACCCCACCTCGCATTTCCACACCAGCAAATACGCCATGCACAAACACCTCCAACACCCCCATATTACCGATGCTTCTCACATAAGTAGGGAGTGTACCCCTCGGTTCGTCACTCCGTTGCACTTGGTGCGCTAATTATTTGATGGCCGACATTCGCGTCGTTAACTGCTGCAATTTCATCACGTGCGTTGGATGTTGGTGTGAAAGGCCCGCTGCCACGGCTAAAAACGTCTGAGGTCGTTTATCGGATCCGGTGCAGTTGCGAACACAGCAACTACGTCGGAAAAACCGGAAGACAACTCCGAACGTGAATGGATGAACACGCTGCAGCGGTACGGAGAAATGACGCCAGCCCTCAAGTTGCGGCTCATTCGACAAGATCCGGCCACACATTCAAATTCGACGAGACCGAAATTCTCGCAAGAGGTGACAATCGCGTGAGCCGGGAGCTACTGGAATCATGGTTTACTGGTCCCCAGTCTATTAACAAGTGTAGTGATCTTCCCCTTCCATACTGGGTGCTGAGACTTCGCCTAGGCGGAGAAATTGGCCACGCGGAGAGCGCACTGGTGAACACTCTTCTCAACACCCTGGACAGCGCGTCAGATGGTCGAGCAATCATCACACCAACATCCAACGCACGTGATGAAATTGCAGCAATTAACGACGCGAATGTCGGTCATCACACCACGTGCAACGATCCCGGATGAAGGGGGAGCCGTGAATGTTCATAGGTATGCGATTGCATGGCGACTGCATCCTATAAATACTGCAGCTCCTTGTGCATGAGCCACCCGTATCTGCTTTTGCCTCTGATGATGGGTTCGAGCAGGAATCCGAAGCGTCAGGCAAATAAGGCTCCTGTCCCAGCGATCGTGTCTCCTTCTTCAAGACACTCTAGGGTCTTCAACACGATTGGTCTCATCACAATGCTGCTAGTCTCTAACTGCCCATTCATCAAATTTGTGGACCGCTACACCACCCATCCCGTCTGCCCGAGTTTCAGCCCTTCTTCAACTGTATTCTTCGGCTGGCTTGTTTATCTTACTAGGCTGACGACCGTATATAATGGCCATTTACAAAACAGTCCGAGTTGGTTGACATGAAGACCTCGCTAATCAGCTGCAAACTTCGTCTTCTGATACAGCAGTCCTTTGGCCTTTGGTAATCGCAGACCAAGGACGCTAACCATTGATAAAGATAGTCTTGATACCCGGAATTTCCCGAAACATTCGGCGTGATCTTACTTGTACTTGATACGGCTGCGATCATGCCTGATCTGTCCGGCTTCGGTGATGTCACAGACTGTACCTCTCCACGCGCGTGACGATCCGCGGCAGCAGATCTGGACAGCTCAACCCATTCCCTTCGCCAACGACGGAGACCGAATACCGGTGGTCCAAGAACCACCTTCATGTCTTGACGAACTGCGTCGAGCCAGGTTTTGAACTGACCCCCTCACTTCGACGCCTCCAATGGGGTAGCGGTGCCGGATCGAGGGCAGTAACATTGAGCTCCTGAGGTGGACGAGGAAGAACATGCCCGACGGCCTGAGATATCCTTGCGATGTTGTCGCAGCGAGCGCGAACGGTCTCACTTGAGACGAAGTCGGTGAACTTCACTCTAAGGATGGTTCTCAAGAAGTGGTGGTCAAATACCTCCAGTTTTCGCTCGTCCTCCAAGCGAAAAGCCCAGCATTCACAACCGTAGAGAAGGACAGACCGGACAGATGTACGGTACACGCGAATCTTAATGGCGTTGGAAGAGGTCACGGCGGATCCATAGGTATTTTCGAAGGCTTGATAAAACCCAGCGGGTAACATCGATTCGGGAGACGATGTCCATTCGACTGCAGCCTCGCCCCGAGATATTTAAAACTTCAAGTTGACAGCCATGCGGCATTATCACAGGTCCTTCTGTGGGCGATGGAATACATTGTGAACAATCTGCCTACGGAAGTCTACTTTATCCTACCACTGTATACTTGCAGGATACAGGTCACATGTCCGAACGCTTTATGCTTCCAGCTACTCACATGGAGGAAAAATTTCCTGTTGGTTTGTGCAACTGTCGAATGGCGTCTAAATTTTTGCAACTATTAATTTCCGACCAATCTACCTGGTGAGCAAACATGCGCCCCACACTGTTTTTATTTGTATCAAAGCAGCTTTTATAGCAAGGCGAGTTTTTGAGTATTGCCGTATTCGGTCGCCTCGGACTGGACGCCTTGCATAGGAAGTAACATGACAGTGGAAAGTCGACATGACGACCGATCATTTTTGCCTGTGAGAACTGCGCTTCGAAGGCAGTCAGCTCGGTCTTGAAGAAGGAGACACGATCGCTGGGACAAGAGCTTTATTTGCCTGACGCTTCTGATTCCTGCTCGAACCCATTATCAGAGACAAAAGCAGATATGGGTGGTTCATGCACAAGGAGCTGCAGTATTTATAGGATGCAGTGGCCATGCCATCGCATACCTATGAACATTCACGGCTCCCCCTTCATCCGGGATCGTTGCACGTGGTGTGATGACCGACATTCGCGTCGTTAATTGCTGCAATTTCATCACGTGCGTTGGATGTTGGTGTGATGATTGCTCGACCATCTGACGCACCGACCCCGGTGTTGGAAAAAGTGTTCATCTGAGCACTCCCCGCGTGGCTAATTACTCCGTCTAGGCGAAGTCTCAGCACCAAGTATGGAAGGGGAAGTTCATTGCACTTGTTAATTGATTGGGGGGCCAGTAAACCATGATTCCAGTAGCTTCCGGCTCACGCGGTTGTCACCTCTTGCGAGAATTTCGGTCTCGTCGAGCTTGAATGTGTGGCCGGATCTTGTCGAATGAGCCGCAACTTGAGGGCTGGCGTCATTTCTCCGCACCGCTGCAGCGTGTTCATCCATTCACGTTCGGAGTTGTCTTCCGGGTTTTCCAACGTAGTTGCTGTGTTCGCAACTGCACCGGATCCGATAAACGACTTCAGACGTTTTTAGCCGTGGCAGTGAGTCTTTCGGTTTCATTACTCGACGCCTGATGGTTGCTTCCGGTCTGTGTACAACTCCAACCCCAAGTGGTGCGAGAAGACGGCTGACAGCTTCCGGAACGTTCTTGACATACGGAAGCGCCCGCCAAGATTTGGTGTCCGTACGGTTAGGCCTTTCTTCTTCTTCCTCTTCTTCTTCTTCTTCTTCTTCTTCTTCTTCTTCTTCAAGACTGATTTCTGGGACTCGTCTATTCGCTTCTATTGGCAGCGTCTCGATGGAAAACCTTCACACCGTCTGGACGTTTGGGTCGGCGCAGCAACTAGGTTTGCTGTTTTCGTCCAGTTGGTCCAGTGCTTGATGGAAGCACCCTCCTAACAAAACAGAGAGTTCTGAAGTTAGGGTTGTGATCTCGCTAGAAATTATTGCGTGCTCGTGTCGAAATGTCCCTAGGTTGCTGTGGGCGGCGGTGAAGTGCGACTTATGGTCCGTGGGTCACGTCCGCATGCAACATTCTAGAAAGCACCTGAATAGATCGCTGCTGATGTAAGAAAGGCTTTAGGAATTCGACACCCACTGCGGTTGTGCGTTTCGAACTCGGAAATCAGGGAGGCTATTATGAGTGGATATTTTTCTGCTGAGTCATAGTGCACAGATATTGATATTGAAAACCAGCGGGAGTAGCATGACTGGCGTGAAGTGTTTGCGAAGACTGCAAGGCAGACGGCATACTCATGCAGCAAAGAAAACCAGTGTGGTTTTGTAGCGGCGATCACAGCTCTGTGGGAGTGCACCGCAAAGGTCCTTCAGCCTCCTTTCTGCGCTTGTATCGCTCGATGAATTTACTAGGACGTGTAGTAACTCAGAAAATGCTCTTAATAGTTGACTCTGGCTGTTGTGCTGAAGAGTGACTACCGGTCAAAGGTACGTGCGAGAGTGGAGATTGTTTCAAGCGCTGTTTTGTGGCTTTAGTTGTGTATTAATTGGTGTCGTTTGCGCCTTCCCGCGTGAGACGGCACTATCACTTGCACGAGGGTCTCATCTGCCTAGGTAGTTCAGATCTTTGCCCTATACTTGTCAAAGGTCGAGAGAAATATGCTCTCTGCGCGTGACCATGGCAAAAAAACAGTTTGTTTGTCGCTACTCAGTGTTCCTGGAGTTTTATGAGCTGTCCCGCCCCCAAGCGGTCCTCATTTATGTCGCAACGTTAGACTAGAATTTAATTCGGAATACATCGCCCAGAAATGTCGAATTGAGTTGAGGATAGCAACAAAATTGAGCAGCACAGCGGTTTCGGCAGGTTCTCCGATTGGATCCTTAGTCTTTTTGATGAATTCACGTATACATGCGCCAGAACAGCGCTGACTCCATATGCACACAAACTGGATTTTAAAAGAAGGTATCAGGATCTGGCGAGGGTAGAATGATTTATGGAGTCCGTTGACAATCTTCCGGATCACGCCTTTTACCAGGTTAGCTTTCCTATATTGAAAAATTAAACTTGATCAGCTTTACTCTTCCTCTTCTCCCTCCCCCCCCCCATCACGTATTAGTGGTAAGCCCGGGCCAGGGTCGATTTCAGGTCCCTAACTTGCCAGTTCTGGGATCCATGGGGCTGTCGCTTGCATAGTGATCGCATGTTCATATGAGCTTCATCCAGAGACGGTTGTTTTGAAAATGATCGGGCTTCCACGTTGGATGAATTGTTAGGAAGAGATTTTGGACAACCGGGTCTTGGAGTCCACTGGCCTATTAATCATCTGTAAGGCTGAACCAGTTTCCGCCAAGATGACACGTGACTATGTCAGATAAATGCCTGGCAAAAAGACGACTTAACTGTCAGCTGACAAAAAGGAATGAGAAAACGTTACGCAAACACCCCAAATAGTTGGAACCAATTAAAAATTAAGGGAAACTCGCACACGTCATTGGCAGACATGGAGAACTGTCGTAATGAGTGGGACAACAGTCTTCCAAACTAGCGAGGCTGTGAGAACACAAGAGGGAAATATTGAGGAACGGAGTTACCAGCGCCCAATTCGTTAATGTATGTTACTGCTTCAGGCACGCTTCCGGGGTTCAAATCGTCTTTGTGGAATACTATAGCATCAGTAGTAACATAGACGTATATTCTACTCCTAGATAAATTGTAATGACCACCAACCTCCCAAAGTCGGCCCTCAACGTGATCGCACATTCCAAACCCCGATTGGGCAATACGTGCTCAGCCCAATGGGATCAGCTGTAAATTTCAGACAACTGCCGACGCCACAGCTAACAGCGTTCGAAAGTTAAGCGATTTAAATCTACAAAACTCGACCCAACAGTGGATAGCCATGCTGGCTCGCTACTCCTGAAGCGTCTGTTGTTCCACGTCTAGGCACAATCTGGGAAGGGTTTACGGGGCAGGTGCGAAGCCTAGCCCCGCTTGCACATCGCTGTCGACTATCATTACCGCCGCTTCGCTCTGCACGAGAACTCCACTTTGACTTGCCTATTTGCTTGGTGTCCAGCTCGGCTTTCCTTAATCGCATGGATTTTCCCTGCCTAATATCAGCAGAAGTATTTATCACACTCCATCTAGTCCGCAGTTGCAACAGGACATTTCGTCAGTCGCGAGCTGAGACCACCACCCCGAGGGCGCAGTCGTTATGGCGAAGTATGTTTCCGCAACATCTGCCCCACTATCCTCACTCACTCACCATGACCCAAATGGTAAGACAACGTCGTGACGTCTAATGATGGGTGTGAAGGTCAGCTATCCTCACAGGGAATGAAAGAGACCGTAGTGCACGCATTTTCGGATGATACTGACAGATAATCGACACGAACGTGTTCGCAGACTAGTGGATCATCAAGCTGACCTTTCACAGACCCACCGTCTCAGTAGCATACGACATCGGTGATATTTCACCCAGACCGACATCCGTTAACAAGACCCCGCGCGTCTTCGAGGCCTAGGGGCTGGGGTATGTAATGTACCGAAACCCGCCAACTGCGCTTACAGCTGTCGACAGAAAGCCCACGCAACGTTGACAGTTACGTCAGTGCTTACACCCCCCCTTCCCCCAGCTCTTGTGCCAAGTTGGCTCATGTAGCACTCCGTCCTTACTCCGCAGATGTGCCCTTTGCAAGGGATCAACAGTGGCACCTGCAGCCAGCTTGTGGCCGGATCATTGCCGAAGGTCAATGCCCTTATCCAGTCTGTCGATGGACGACCTATACAGGGGCTTGGCATCGACTTTAGCAGCGCCCCCGAACGAAGTTTTGACAGCTCTAGTCCTTACGCGGCCATTTCCGCCCACACTGTAGGCTCTGGTGGTACCGAACCTCGACTTCCAAGGAGCGACTTATGGCAGTCGAGAGACGTTCATGTTAACGCCTTGTTGGGTCACGTCTTACTAGGCACCCATTCTCTCAAAGCCAAGTTTCTTTCGGATTCTTTGGTAGTCAGTTAATTTACAAAGCGCGACTGCAGAGACCAGGGCTTTATTTGCGACCATCCAAGCAGATGGCGAGACTGAAGCAATTATGAGTTCCCAAAACTACCTGAGCCTCTCCCAGAAGACTCGCCGGAGCAAATTTCGTCGACTCGTTGTCAGCAATGGCCCTACAGAACGCCTTCAAAGTCACTTTCCGGGCACGACGGACCATAGGAACCCACGACTGTCCTGTACGCAGACGTAGGTGCCTAAGAGATACTGGTCGAGGCCCCAGCAAGTAGCTTTTAGTCATTTTTCCGGATAGGCAGCTAGCCTGGATGTGTCCACAGCTGCAAGTACCGAATAGGCAACCGGTACGTGCACGACAAGGCGACACGGAGTTCGGGCTAACAGTGCGCTCGCACTGGAAAAATGTCACCTTGTGGCTGGTGATACGCAAATGCGCCCTAGACACTTACGAGCGACACGGCACATGTTTGCAAAGCTCAATCAACGAGTCTCGCAATGACAAGCCACTCAAAATCCGACAAAACGGGTGACTACTGGGATGGCGCCCAAACTTTGGACAAACATGCATGTCCGGGTTCAAAAAAAACAGTAAGAAGTCGAGGTTGGACGGATACAAAGAGCTGGTTTGACAGGCACAAAACGGAGGGTGAGGGTAATCACCAAATCCGAGTCGTGCAGCCGAACCCGCGAGGGAAGCACCTGCGCCAGGCGATCTGTACCCTTGCGTGGCTGCAGATAGCGTCTGCTGTACAGAAGCAGGTAGCCCAAATTTCAGAGATGCGATGCACGTGCCCACGTCGAACCCCCAGGCCTCCCGCTGATCGGTGCAATAATAAAGCATCCCTACGGTTGATCATACCCGAAGCTTTTGCTGTGGTACCAAATAACCAGCGGAACTCAATGACCAATCGCCTTACAATACCAAAACTTACAGGCGGTTTAAAACAATTTATGGTACAGCGTTTTATAGAATAAATGGTGTACAGAAAAGTATACAATGATTCTTCTGGACCGTTGTGTCAGTACTGATTAGTGCGTAATAGCAACAGCTGTAGATTTTCAAACACCGACAAAATAGACATAGTTTACCGTTACTATTATATATTACAATAGCTGTTGACGTAACTGCAGAGTCTGGCCGACCAGCGTCTAGACACCAAGCGGCTTTGGAGGGGGTAGTTTCTTTCCGATAAGGGACTTGTGGATGTGAGGAATGACACCACCACCGGCAATGGTTGCCTTGATAAGCGTATCCAATTCTTCGTCCCCTCGAATTGCCAACTGCAAGTGACGAGGAGTTATACGCTTCACCTTCAAGTCCTTGCTAGCATTTCCCGCGAGTTCCAAGACCTCAGCAGTAAGGTATTCCAGAATGGCAGCTGAGTAGACGGCGGCTGTCGCACCGACGCGACCGTGACTTGTTGTGCGAGTCTTGAGATGACGGTGGATACGACCAACGGGGAACTGAAAAGAAATTCGTAAAATCATACAGCGGTTAGCCTTCCTTAACAACTACGACGGTGATTATTTCGGAGAGGTATGAGCGCAGCCCAAATCAGATGTTATATAAAGCAAATTATGGAGACAAATTACTGGATGAGATTCCGGAAATATTGTTGAGAGGGCAAATTCACGCTGCCTGTTAGCAAGTACCACAGGAGCGCACCTTCACTCCACGAACTCTATCTCTCACCTGAGATAAAGAAGACGTCTTCCATATGAAGACACTGCTAGGCATGCCAATTCCTCATAGGCGGTAACAAGCCTAGGACTCTACATTAAGTCCTTCTTCCCAATCCTTTTGATCTTGTCTGGTCAAAATGACACTAATCAGTGCCTATTTTGGGATTGCGTTGGACAAGCGATTACAATCACAAGGCAAGTTTTCGGGTGAAGACTGCTGTGTTTTCCTATAATGCGATCATTTAACGTGCAAATAGCATTGAATTAAGGTGGAAACTGAGGGGTGCGAAGTCTCAAACCTTGAGTGTTCTCACCGCTTTCAACTGGCGGGGTCACGGCAGGTAGTAGGTAGTATTACGGATATTCACGGCATGCAATAGTGCACCTTTAGTAACAGCTATAACTTTAAAACAATCAAGTTTATTACGAAAATGACTCTCAGTTAGCCACTATCGCGAGAGTCCAGGCTCCGTTTGTCATACCAGAACGACTTAGTACACATCTAAACGTTCCTGAAAATTAAAGCGGTCAGGTATGGGTGCAACGTAAGGTATTTGGGTTAGACTGTTGGCAGGTGGCGTTAAGATCACCAGCCGTTGGTGTTGTCCATTAGCGAAGCCCGGTCGGGAATCCGAGCGGGTATCTGAATGGACATCAAAGAAGCTTTCAACAGTAAAGTACCATGCCAAACACAAGAGAAAGCTGAACGTCAACAGCTGGATGGCAAAACTGTGGAGTAGGCGCATACTATAACGGTAAACCCTACGTGGACTTTGTTTCGTTTTCCCAAGGAATACGGAGAAGACTTCAAAATAAAACAACCAACATTAAAAGGCGTAAATAAAACAGCTACTTCTGGCACAACTTCGACGGGCCAGAAACGGTCCTGGGTTCTAAGGCAGGCGCAAGGGTTAGTTAGACGTTCCCAAAAAACTATAGGTGGTGTCAGAAACAAAACAATGTGCATTTTCCTTGTAATTACCTGAAGTCCGGCACGATGGGAACGTGAGATGGCCTTAGCTTTCGCTTTTCCTGAATCCTTGCCAGCTTTTCCTCCAGCCTAAACATATTTAAATAAAAAACACGGAACAGAGCAGACGCACCATAATGAAGACTGTTGCGCGAAATCTGGGAGAAAATTAAATTCATTCAGAGCGCCACCAATCGTACAGTTAGTTTGTCTAAACACTAGTGATGGATATCACCTGAGTACAAATGA
Organism: Spirometra erinaceieuropaei; assembly: GCA_902702965.1. Lineage (NCBI taxonomy): Eukaryota > Metazoa > Platyhelminthes > Cestoda > Diphyllobothriidea > Diphyllobothriidae > Spirometra > Spirometra erinaceieuropaei. Next base: position 766,937 of record CACRXP010000201.1, on the reverse strand, counting down.
TTGGCATTTCTTAGTTTCGTATACAACATCTAGTACCAAGAAAAATTGCAATTTGTTCGGAGTCTAAGAAGAATATTTATTTCTCGTGAGAAGGTCTGAACTGGGAGCCAAATGAAAATTTGGCGAGTTGCCTGAAGTTTCGCTTTTAGGACTGCTGGCGTAAAAAAGTGTTTCATTCTTTCTTCATAGCGTTAAATCAGTTGCCTTTATTACGAAGTCCCTCTTTAGGTTGTGTCTACTAAAGCAGTTTTACAGCTTCTGCTTCTTCAATAGTCACGGTTTACCTTACTTTCCGGTCTACTTATTACTTTGCCTTATTTATTTCTGCTAAATGCTGGAGAAGTAGGGTGAAGTTGACTACCGTTGCAGGTTTTTTATAGAAATGTTTGCCATTTATAGTCTGCACTGATGTACAACCACTAGAACTAGCCACGTCCGACCGGTGTCCTCACTGATATAAATCCCCTGTTGAACACCGAGGTAGTCAGCGCGGCGGATGGGGCAGCAAACAGACTGGCGTAGGGACCTCTTTAAGGTGGGTATGGGAGAAGCACAAATAAGTAAACAACTGGAATTGCTGGAAACGGTTGAACTGAAGGCCGGAAATAGGGGGGCGTATCAAAGGCGATAGAATAGAAAAAAATGCTAGAAGAATAGACTTAAAACAGCGAAAAGGGTTAAAAAGGCAAGTATATTGCTCAAACCCAATGGTCAAACTAGAGCCCCTTGTAGATAGATAGACAGATAGATAATTTTTATTAAAGACCCGTCGGGTGTCCCACCAAAGCAAGTTAAAATAAATTTGCATGCGAGTTTTAGGCGAGGTAGGCCGAATCTTTACAAAATGCAATTAATAGTTTCTGAATTAGAAGTCCATTGAGAAACATGATGATTGAGGGGTGAAAAAAAACTCCTTATTAAAAGTTAAAAATGCTTGGATTAATTTTACAGGAGAAAAAAAACCCCTCCATAAAAATAATAACAGAAAAAAACGAGCAGGACTGGCCTGTAGGTGGCGGTATATAACGGAATGTTGTCGGTCATCGTCAGGGTAGCAATAAATGTCAGTCTTGATGGGTACGAATGTGGGTCAGACAGGACTGGCTTGCAAATGGCATTGTATACGGGATTCACAATTGAGATCGTCTGGGCCGGATTGGTACGCCGCGTCAAAGAGGCCAGAAGAGAGGAACCGAGATGCGATCGGCCACAGCACGCTTCGAGCTCAGGCGAGCAGTGAGGAAGGGAGGTACGACCGAACTACTAGTAGACAGTGAATACTGAGGGTTCCGCCGTTAGCGTCGACAGACCGCATGAGGTCAGAATGCGGGAGATGACATCAAAAACCGCGAAAATTGTCGCTATGGGGGGAAGGATAGCGATGGATTAGAAACCAATTCAAAATAGGGGTTTCTAATGATATAATTAAGAGTTACCACTCAATCTACCACTAAATCCCAGGAGGACCCTTCTCGAAGTCAAGAATCTGAGTGTTCGGGAATGAGACCGTTAACAGTGCCTTTATGCTTTCCGGTGTAAGATGGTTGCGTAATTTCGACTTGAATATCAGTAACTTAGGCGATAATCTAATTTCAGGCGGAAGATTATTCCAAAGGAATGCATATTTGGAAGCAAAGAAGAGGGAGCGCTTAGATGTAGTACAAAGAGGCGGCGGAATCACCATGCAGGAGTTGCGCGTGGCATAAGACCGATCTCTCGGAGTGAGAGTGTCAATGTGCGGAAGACTGGACCTAGAGTTGGTGCGAAAAAGGAATCAAAGGCCAGCTTCGAGTCTTCTAACCCACAAAAACTTAATGTTCGCCAGCTGACATCTCTGAGTATAAGAAATACCGGACGAAGCTTGAGAGAAAAGTTTCCGGGTGAAAACCCTCTGAACATTTTCGATTTTATTACGGTCGCAGGCGTTCATTAAACCGAAGAAAGGACAGCAATATTCGAGGACTGGAAGAACAAACATTTGATAAAGTCTTAGCTTCATTTTCGGAAGGAAAAAATTATGCGATATGAATCCACATATCTGCACGGCTTTGGCAGAGATTCTATCTGCATGAGGTGATAAAGCAAGTTTATTTGCATAACTTAGACCTAGGTCCTTTATGGTGAGGCATTCTGAGAGTGGGTTATTCTGAAAAATTAAGGGACCAGGAAGTTTGGTAGGACCAAAAGACATGAAACTACACTTGGATGATGAAAACTCCATCTGCCATGTTGAACCCCATCTACTTAAGCGTAGTAAATCGGCATTAATTTTTTCAACACAAACATTTGCGGTGTCCTTATAGTATGAGTAAACACACTTGAGGTCATCGGCATAAGTAAAAGTTTGCGAATTTCCGAGTTCAGTCGAAATATCATTGATGTACAGAAGGAAGAGTAACGGACCCAGAACCGTTCCTTGAAGTACGCCACTCGTGATCGAGTGGGGTGCCGAGTAGCTATTACCGACCATGACTTTCTGATATCGGTTGGACAGATAGGACCTGATGAAGTCGAGTAGAGGCGGCCGGATGCCGAGAGCTTCCAATTTTACTAAAAGACGTCTATGGGGCACCTTTTCAAAGGCTTTGCTAAGATCAAAGTAAATAACTACCACTGACTGCCGCTCATTACGAAGAGAGGTTATTAGATTAACAAAGGCCAAGTGGCATGTTTCGCAGGATCGTTCAGGTAAAAATCCATACTGACTAGAGCTCAGAAGCCGATTAGCTAGACAGAAGTCAAGAATTTCATTGAAAATAATCCTTTCAAGAAGTTTTGCTAGAGACGGCGTTTTGTGCACGCCCCGATAGTTATTAACATCGGACCGAGATCCTGACTTGAAAACGCGAATGATAATTGACGTCTTCCATGTTTCAGGAAAGAATCCTTTTGAAATATAAACCGAGAATAAATGACTGAGCAATATGGGAAGGTCGGACGCTTGTTTAATAATCGAATTCGGAATCCCGTCCGTTCCTGAGCAGTGTGAGTATTTCAAACGGCTTATGTGTTTTTTAATGAGATCTGAGGAGACATCAATTGTACTCAGTGTCCTATCTGAAAGTGATCGAAAGAAAGGGACCGGATCGGACTCGGAAGCAAGGTGTTTTGCAAAGAAAGCACTAAACAACTCCGCCTTGTCAGTGTCATCGGTGAGGAAGACTTTGTTATCATTTAGCATGGGTGGAAGTTCATGACCACGCTTAGAGGAGGACCGATGACGGAAGATGTTAGCGACGGATTTGCCAGGGTTCGAACCACTGAGAGCAATTGATTCTCTTTGCCTGTCGCGCGCTTGGCGCATCCTTGAGGCCACATATAATATCAGGCGTCATTTTCAGAGCAATGGCTCTGACTTGGGCCATCTTGTTTATAACAGACCTGGCATTCAATAATATAATATCTAATGTGTTTCGAACGGCAATGCTATTTTCGACGGTATTTAAAAAAATTTGGAGGCGGATATGTAAGCTGTGAATTAATGACACTTGGAGAATAAGTACCAGTTAGTCTAGAGTTATTGACGTACGGGGAGTCAGCAAGAGGAGGCTGAGTATGAGACCTAAAGGATGTGGGGATATAGTTTTCAAACATTGGAATGCTAGGGGAGTTAGAACATGGATAGACTTGTTGGTAGTTAAATAATGGTGGAAGGGGAGGAGGAGGGAGGCTAGAAGAAAAGTAGGGGCTAATGGGTGAGGGTAGGCCACTAAAAGACTGAAATGGTGGGAAACCAGGTCTAGATTGGAAGTCAAAGGAGATAGGTTGACGTACCTGAGAGCAATTGGCCTTAAGTTTCGGGAAGCCTGAACTAAGTTGGGGCATAAATGATTTAGGGCAATCCATGTATGAATTATTTGCTGGATATATAGTAGGGCTTTGATAAGTAACCGGTACGAAGGACAGAGAATTATTCGGGGATATAATTGGAGCTGCGGGGTTTGTAGACGTGCTGGGCTGAACAGACTTGTTAGATCCAAGAGAAGGCGTCGTACCCCTAAACGGAACTGTACTACCTATCTTTTGGGTCGGAGTCTGATTCAATTTTCGAGTCTCACCGTGCTTACGCCAAGCCACGGGTGACTTAGCTGTAGACCTTACAGCACCCAGTGGGACAGGAGAAGTTCTCGGTCTAGCTGATGTAGACGGATTTTCATGTGTCTCAGCGGGGCTATCCGGAGGATACAAAACGACAAATGTGGTTGCTGCGGCTGCTGCTGCAAGTTTAGGGGCAGGCAAATGCGTCAAGTGGCTTGAGTGAGATGGAGATGTAGGAGAAAGAGGAAGGAGGGAGTCAGATGTCGCAGGGGTAGGAGAAGCTGAATCCTTACGGCCACTTGTATTATGACCGAGTTGGGGAGCATTAGACTGAAAAGCAGTGGGTTTAAGTGAGAATAGAGACCCGATTCTACGCTCCATAGGAGTAAGATCATGGCAAAGGGAAAATTTTGCCTTCTCTAGGTACGCAGTGACACGCTCTTGATGGGTAAAGATTGTGTCAACCTCGATTGATGAAAACAATTTGACTAAGATGGGTGGATTTGTACTACGGGAGGACAAGCGTTTGGCATCAGCTTTTTTATAGTTGAAACCACATGAATACAGGAAATTGGTCGCAACATCAATTGGCCGAGCAGATCGAGGAACATTTTTTAGCAGGAAGTTGTAAGAACGCTTCTGTCTATCACTAGATTCACTGGCGATCAGGTGAACAAGTGAGTCGAGACGCCTACATTCTTTAGATGGAATATCGGAGATGTTCCCGTCGAATAAATGCCCAAGAATTGTCAGCAAAGAGCCAAACTTTAGCATAAAGTCATTGCAGTGGTCAAGTGCAGACAGATTAAGCTGCCGGCCATTAACAACGGGTGACGACTGACTAGTAATAACATCTGACATAGATTTAGGTAAAGCTTCTGACTTACGTTTAGTTAGGCCATGCTTACTTACAAGAGCCGACAGCTTACGTCGACCAGTGACTTTTGGTCTCAGCTTGTCTCGAGGCAATTTGTGATTAAGAAAACTTCTGGCAGACAAGTTGACTGAATTTCAGCTAGGGGCTAACGATGTAAAAATAAATTACAACAGTTAGAGAGAAATCGGATGCACAAAGTGAGAATTGCAGAGAGCGATTGGTAAGACAAGCGGGAACATTCTAGAACAATAGAGTAAACAATCTGCAGCGACACTTTTGCAGCGGCGACCTTCGGCGACGCAGGGCTCGTCGCTCTCGCGGACGCCGCGGAGGCGGCGCCGGACGCATCCTCGTCCGGTTGCCAACTTTGCCCTTCACTAATATGTACAGAATAAAGTGTCCTAATCAATTGGCCTCCTGCTTGTAACAACTTGGGATATGGCCTGAAGTTGTGGCGTACTGAGCGTACACCATCACCGCTTAGTCGATACAGATTAAATTTCTCGCATAAGAGGGATGGGATAATCGTATTTGCATCGGCATTTAAAATGCTAACTGGGACACCATTAGGTCCTGGACTATAAGATTGACGAAAACACTGAATCATAACAGCCACATCCCACAGAGTGAAAGTTATAATTTCGAGAACTGTCCCGGTCAATGCCTAGATGGCCGGACGTGGAGTGGTCGAGTCTTCAATAAACGTTTTGGGCAGGAAGTCATTGAAGCTATCAGCGATTGACTGGGCGTCAACTAACGGATTTTCAAGAGCGTCTCTGAGGGTGGGATGTTGTGTCTTTCTTTGAGTATGCACTTTTCTGTAGAAAAGTTTCAAGACATTTAACGAACGGTTTTCAGTGAATTGGACCTCTTCGACTAGCTGTTTTTCTGCAGAAAATCTCTTAGTCTGCCCAAAATACCACAAATCAAGGGCAGAACAGAAACGTCTTTTAAAGATGAAATCGACGAGAAAGCCTGCGTAACCTACGGCGAAAGGGTAACGGTAGGAAAACATCACCCCCAACATTAATTATGTTCTTACGGGTGACAAAACGAGAAAGTAGCGGATCCAAAATTTTGTACAGTTTTGCAATGCGAACATTTGCGTCCGAACTATGGAAGAAATCAGTCCAGTCGTAGAAATTATGGTCTGTTAATAATTCGGTCGAGCGAGTTGCTTAATTGCTTAAGAATATCAGAGTATATGCAAAGCTTCACTTATCTTTAAAATTGAGCTGCGCGCCGGGACTTTGACCGTTTCTCTGACCCTCTCAAAGTACGATAGTCACTTAAAGTTATATCTATTCCAATATAATCAAAGGACAGGAAGGCATTAAAACTTAACAATCTCTGGCTGGTTCGACTGACTACGCCGGACCTGACTATGCATGGGTTTGTTTGGACAGCCAGCATTAAATTTGTCAGTGCATCTTAGCTAACTAGTCGCCGGATACGTGCTGGAAAATAAGGCAGGAGTTTTAGTTCCTAAGTGGCAAAAGAATGTTTTATCCTTTTGTGTCGGTCCTTCGTTGACTGTACGAAATTTTTACTTGTCCAATCAGTCTCTTCCTGCGTTTTAGCATATAATCCAACTATGCTGCACCTTTTCCACCCTTTACGACAGTTCGACTGTCGACCTTGAGGATACCTACCGTGTGCTCCACAGCAGAGTGTCAGCGCTTGCATTCATAATTTGCTAAATGAATCATAAATGTCACGTACAATGCAACACGCGTATGACAATTTAGACCGGCATACAGTTGCCACCCTTCACACAAGGACATTCTTTATTTACAATTGGGTTTAAGAAAGTCATATTTGGTGGTTTCCAGTCTCTAAAACATATTCTGACCGTCAAAACGCCACTCGCATATGAACTCACGATGCAAGTCAAAATGGAGCATAGCTGTCTCAGGGTTATGAGATACGGAAAATCATAGCCCTGGATCAGCTGGTGCCCCAGTGAGCATCCTAAAAGCCGATACAAACGTCATTTTCCATCCATCTTATGCAAGATATTTAGTCTCGGTCTTGAAAGTGAAACCTATCCCACCTTGTGGAAGGAATCACACATGTTGCCTATTCCGAAGCATGGTCAAACTACGTCATTTGATGAAGTTCGGCCAATAAACACCCTCCCAACAGTTTCGAAAATCTTAGAGCCATTGATCAAAGATAAGATGATGCGCCACTTCACAGAGAATAGCCTACTGAGCACTGCATAGCATGATGACGAGCTTAGGTATTGTAGACACGGCCAATAATAGCCTTTTTCGCTGCAAAAGCATACTAGGGCCGTTGTTATTCCTGGTTTACATTAACGACTGCGTCGACGACTTAGGATGCAGCGTCATCATGTTTGCTGGCGATGTTAAGCTGTGGAGACCCATCAGATCTGACGCAGACACGTACGCGCTTGAAGACAGTCTCAACCGCCTGAACAGTTGGTCAGCGCGCTGGCTCCTTAATTTTAATGTGGACAAATGTGTGGCCCTGAGACTCCGCACCAGACGGACCAGTAAGGAGGACGATTCCTTTCAATACGTCCTTGGTGGTCAGCCCCTTTCAAATGTTGTGGAACAGAAAGACCTGGGCGTCCTAATGACCTCCTCGCTGAAACCATCATCACAGTGTCAAAGAGCAGCCAAAAGTGCGATAAGGATGTTATTTGCGCTGAGGCGAGGATGTGTGCAGATCGATAAAGAGCTGCTCGGAAAAACCTATGGGGCATTCGTCCGGTCTCAATTAGAGTATGCAGTCCAGGCCTGGCGACCGTGGTTGAAGAAAGATTATCAAAGACTGGAAAGAGTACAGGAGATGGCTACGACGATGGTCAAGAATCTTCATCATTTGCCTTACGAAAACAGGCTGACCGAACTAAATATGTTTCCTCTAAATTACAGGCAACTGCGCGGCGATCTCATTCAAACCCACAGGATTGTCAGAAGCCGTGATTGTGCCCTAGACTTTGATGAATTATTCGAATTGGCCGGGACTGACCGTCTGCGTGGTCATCCCATCAAACTGCAAAGGAAGCAGGCTCATTCGGACGTCCGACGGAAAGCCTTCTCTCACAGGGTAATCGGGGCATGGAATGGACTCCCTGATGCCGTCATTCTTTCCGAAAGTGTCAAATCCTTTAAGTGCAGACTAGATGCTCATTTTTGAGAACCTACTGTAGTATAATAATGATTGTTTTAGCGGCGGCAATTTGCGTCTAGCTCACACTTACCGCTAACTTTTTATCATTTCGCATTTGCTGATGTAATTGATGACTTTATTTCTGTTTATCGATATGAATAGGGAGCTCAAGGACAAAAGCCTCATTCCCTTAATAAACTGACTTAGAACAGACTTAGATGCGAAACAGAAATTTTAGACACTGCAGGAGCATTCTGATCGTATGGAGAGTTTTAGTTTATTTCAGTTTATTTGGTAAGGATAAAAGGCAAAGCCTTTGAAAACCCTATTGATTACATGTCGGCTCGTTAGAAATAACTGTACACGAACAATAAAAATGTTCGCTATTAAAACAGTACCTGATTATTTTGAGTAGCATTGTCTCAGAGAAAATATTTGTGGGGGCGTGGGGTCTTAGTTCAGACTCAGACTGTCGAGGGAAAACAGGGGACACAAATAATCATCCAAGCGTTTCTTGAAGAGTTGCAGAGACGGAGCTTCCACGACTGACTGAGGGAGATCGTTCCATTTCTCCACTACCCTCTGCGTGAAAAATTCAGAACGAAGATTCAGCCTGGACATTGTTGTCTGTAAATTCATCGAGTGACCACGAAGATTGGGTGAAAGATGCCACTGAAACATGTCCTCAAATTTAAGTCCATACTCAAGGACATGCATTATCTTGTAGACAATAATAAGATCACCTCTTTGCTGCCTGTAACACAGAGGGAATAAATTACGGCAATTCAGTCTTTCTGTGTATGATTGGCTTATTTGACCGTTTACCAGCTTTGTTGCGCGATGTTGTACCCATTCGAGGCATGCTTGGTCCTTAACTAGCCACGGCCGCCATGCAAGTAGACCATATTCTAAGTGGGGCCGAAGAAAAGTGCCGTAAACTCTCCCAAAAAGGTCTTGGCAAAGGTTACAAAGGCCCTTTTGATTGCATGGAGCACTCCCATGACGTTTTTTGCGGCCTGTTTGCACTGCAGTGTTGGTTTCAGGTTTTTCTGTATCCAAACCCCGAAATCCTTCGGTGAAAATTCTGCAGGGAGCCTTCTATCTTTCAGTTGATATGCCCTCAGGCTCTCATTTAAATGAGAATTGGTTGGACGCAGATAAAGGACGGCACACTTCTCAACATTGAAATCTAGAAGCCATTTCTTCGACCACGCCTGCAGTAGGTGCAGATTATCTTGAAGGGATCTCTAATAATTCGGACCCTTAATGGCTTGCCGGAGCTTAACGTTGTCTGCAAACATTATTTTGCCGCAGACGAGTTCCTGAAGGCTGTCGTTAACATAAAGAATGAAGAGCAATGGTCCCAGAACTGAGCCTTAAAGCACACCACTGGTCACGTCCACCCATTTTGACATATCATCTCCGATACAGACACGTTCTTCCCGACTAACCAGAAACGCCTTAATCCAGTTCAGAAGATCTCCCGGATGCCGATGGCGCTCAATTTGTGAAGAAGACGTTGGTGTGGAATAGTATAGAAAGCTTTGCGGAAATCGATGTACACGACATCGACCTCAAAACCCTTTTCTTGACCCCTGGTCCAGATCTCCAGACAAGCTAGCAGATTTGAGAGGCAGGAACGTCCTCTTCGGAAGCCCTGTTGAAAATCCTGCAAGATGTTATTTTCTTTACAAAATTGCTGTATAACGCTCTTTACTATAGCATCCATCGTTTTACAAGGGAGGTAAATTAAGCTAATAGGCCTTAAGCTGCTTACTGTCATCCTACTACCTCCCTTATGCAATGGAACGAGGTTAGCTGTCCTCCACTGTGAGGGCAGCCTTCCTGTTCTCATTGACAGGTCAAAGAGAGTCGGAAGAGGCTTCGACAGCTCCGTTGATAGCTCCTTAATTATCAGCCTAGGAATTCCGTCGGGTCCAGGAGACTAAGCAGGTTTTATTTGACTAAGGACGCGTCTTACTTCTTCGACAGAAAAGACGACGGCAATATCTTGGCGCATTTGAAGCTCCTGGCTGTCTCGGTCCATTTCAAACTGCTGATTGTCTTCTGGGGACTCCTCCGTAAAAACCGGTTGAAAAAACTGAGACAGTAATCGCACTTTCTGTGGCCCTTCAACTAATAAGTTTCCGAGGCTATGCTTTAGACACGCAATTTCGTCCCTATGTTTCCTCCCACTGCGGATGTACCCGTAAAACTTCTTGGAACATGTAATGGACTCTGCTATCAGTCGACGCTCAAAAAAAGTTCCAGCAAACTGTATTTGTTTGCGGCATTTATTGCGCTGATCCTTATATTCGGCGAATGACCTTGGATCTCGAAGTTGCAAATACTTTTTCCAGAGTCTCTGTTTCTTCTTCATGGTCATTTTCGTCGTCGGATTGACCCACGGCGATCGTGCACATGGTCTTGTCACTTTTATTGGGCAATGGGAATCAATTAAACGCTCTATAATCCCGCGAAAGTACTGCCAGAATTCGTCCGAATCTTCTGTGTTGACCAATCAGGTTTTATCCAAAAGAGGGCGTCTCATTGCGTTAAAGTCACCCTTCCAAATATTTCTGCGCCTCTTTATTTTTGGTTTTTGGTTGGATAGGAGAGAACACACGCAGGTAAAAGCAATATGATCGCTTAAACCGAGTGGAGGTTGTGGATTCACTTCCCTTATGTGTCTTTCTTCTTCACTGAAAACGAGATCTAAACAGTTAGATCGTTGTCCTTCTCTCATTCCTGTTCCGAATTTTATGTGTTGAATGAGGTATTCATTCAGGGAGAATTGTAGTAGCTTGTGGTCAAATGACGTGGACGGGGCGTTTGTTAGGGGAATGTTCCAGTCTATTCCTGGAGCGTTTAAGTTACCCAGAAGTAGTAATTTCTCCTGCTTACATAACAACTCCAGTGCACTAAGTAATTCTATGTCGGCGACTTTATTCGAGCTGGGAGGCCGATAGACAACACACAGGTTCAGTGTCGGTAATTGTTTGATGCATATCTTGCATGAAATACTTTCAAAATTTCGGGGCGCACCATCGGATATTTCTCGTTGACTGTACGCAATTTCATTTGACACATGAATCGCTGTGCCTCCTCCTCTACGGTGAAATCCGTCACAACGGAACAGTTGGCAGCCTTCAATACTGACTTCGAAGCTAACTTAAAATAGGAGGCGACCGCCGCCACGCCTGTTTATGCGGTCTCGGTGACAGAACCCAAAGTCATCTGTAACATCCACAAGCGCAAGGGAAACTGACAAATCTGTGTCAACCACTGAGTATTAATAATAATACTTATTATTAGAGACTCGTGGGGGTCCGTTGATAGTAAGTAGAGATAACTTTTACATGAATTTTAGAACAGATACACAGAATCTATACAATAATCAATTCTTGGTTATTGAATAAGTGGTATGTTGCGAAGAATGATGAGGGAGCAGTGAAAAAACTCCCAACATATTAACAAAATAAGTGTGACGTGATTAACATTATAGGAGAAAAAACTGTCGCTCATGAAAGGATAAACAGCGGGCAGGACCGGCCTGCATGTGGCAGTGTATAACGGATTGCATCAGGGGTAAGTACGCGGGTCAGATAGGACTGACCTGGATACGGTATTGAGTAAAAGGTTCGAAACGAACATCATTAAGGCAGAATTCATAAGCCGGATGAGGCCATTTTTGTCAAAGTGGCGAGTAGAAAACCAGTCTCGAGGCGACAGGAACCCAGATGCGATTGGTTACAGTCAGCTGAGCTCAGTCGAGGAGGGAACAAGGGAGATGCGACCAGACTATTAGTATTTGGCGAATACAAAGGGTTCCGCCAAGAGCGTTGATAGAGAGCATTCTGTGAGGTACACGATGCACGAACTGAAAAATCAAAAAATTAACATGCCTGATGAGGGATCCTAGAAAGCGATACGACTCAACAAAGAAGGAAATGTGAGCAGACACGGAAATTTAATGGCGACGTCCTAATTTCACGGCGGCCTTTTCTGGGTGTCATAGAGAAATTTATGCGGGAAGGATGGAGAAAATGAAAGTTTAATCGAGTCAGTATTCAGATAAAGGCGCAATCTCATTTTAAAAGTGTGAAGATTATCTGGAAATCTTATATTTATTGAACGGGTTATTCCGGAGGAAAGTAAACCTAGAAACGAAACAAAGAGAGCGCTTGGAGGTGGAGGAAGCGGGAGGAGGTACAATGAATGAAGAATTGCGAAGATTATATGGGCGACTACTAGGAGTAAGTTCAGAAAGCCGAGAAAGATTTGAAGTATTATTAATGCGAAAGAGGTGACAGAAGACCGCTTTTAGTCTTCGCACTCATAAACATTTTAAGTTAATTAGCCGGCATCTATCTGCCTGCCTCCGGCCGTCCTAACTCAATCTTTCCGCAAGGACCAGAGGAATGAGGAAGATGAGGGCGCGGCAAATGCCGCACGAGTCTTCTTTCATTAAAAATTAACTCATGTGGAGGACGGCGTTCCCAGGATCGCAATGATGTGGGGCACACGGTGGACATGGCAGTGCTTAACGTCCGAAATGGCACAGGTCTGCATATATTTCTAGCTGCTGTACTACTACCTGCGAGAAAACTAAATTGAACCCAGAGACACTTCAGGAGGACACCCGAAGTAACTTGGCCTGTGAGCGCCATTCTGCAGTACGGATCATTTTAAACCATTCGCTCTATCTTGCAAGATCACCTTTGTAAAATTGTGGCTCCTCCAAGATTTTGCACATTCTGGAACCACAGACTTACTCCTTTTTGCATAAGAAGATTTTCGAAATTAAGTCAACCTTTTCATATGTTACATTTGCCAAGCATTTCTTTGCCCTCGTCATTTCTTTTTGTGTACTGTCTGCCATTAACCGTGACCTACAGTCACTAAATGACCTCAAAACAAGCGCGCGTTATGGATAGGTAGATGATGCCGTGAGTTTGGCTATCATTCTAAACTGCTTTTTATATTTCAGAGTTGTTCGCAGATTTAAAATCCATGTTTTATCATATGCAGAAAAGTGTTACGTATTCTTTATCCAAATAACAGCTATACGGCCAACGTGTGTCCACAACTAGCAACCGAATCTTAAAGAATTTTCACACATGATCCTCCAGTTTGCTTTCTTGCAAATGCCATATCTAGCAAAAAAATGATCTCCTTTTCTATTTCGTTACCATTTTTCTTAAACAATGAAATGCTGAAAGCAATATACAATATTTCGGCGCCTGCTGTCCAGGAATGTTGTTCCTTAAGCTTAACGACACCCAGAATCCATTGTTGCAAGTCATTACTAGATCGATCAGGAACCTATACAAGACAGGCGCGTTTTGGCCATGCCTCATTCTTTAATTATTTGCTGGATTTAAAATCAGTCTGCCCTTTTTCGGACGTCTGAACTTCACCGGAGTCAACTTGATCAAGTTCTTAGTGTTTTTGGATGATCGACGATCATAATAAGTGAGCCTTAAATCCCACTAAACGAAAAACACCAAATTTTAATTATTGTCTGGATTAAGTGTCCTGAAATATTGCGTTGACTATCGAAATCCTAATGAGCGAATTTTTTGCATTGTCAAATTGCACTGACTTCTCTCGGACTTCTGTGTGGGGGAACCCCGTGAATGTGTGCGCAGGTTGTTATCAGACTAGAAGTCGACCAAGCGGTTTTTTAGAATTTACAAATTGCGTATCATTTGGAAGACCACGTTAAATTCTCCGCATCTTAGAGATTATCGAAATCAACATCTTGGACATTTTCCCGGCGCCGCCTCCACCTTTACACCCATTTTCATGGTCCTTCCAATTTCTTTGACTTCAGGCCGCCTTTGCGTTCGCAGACCTTTCGGCGGCGGTAGAGCGTCGGTCAGGCAAACTTGTCGCTTAAAATAATATCTGAACAACAAGGCATAATCGTGGCACGGCGGTCATGGACTGTCATTCAGAAAATTGCTGCGTTCGATGAGGTCTGACTTTTAGGAAGAGTTTTACCACTCTGATAAATTGCGCTCAATATATATTTGCATGAAATACGTGATCATAGTTGTGGCGATATTCATGAAGACTGATTCGTTCGCGAATAATCGTCCTCCACTCCGCCATCATGTTTCATGAGTTGTGTCGCATACTGTATAGAAAATCAGCGCCAGAATCTCTGGCGAAGCTGAGTCAGCTGACATGCCAGCTTCGCAGATATAAAACTAAAGAGTCAGATTTTTATCAAGCTCAGCTCTCACCGCACCTGTCAACTTTTTACCACTCAGAATCGTGTTTGGTCTCCATGAAATTTCGAAAGCCATTGCCTCTCGATCGTTCAGAAACATTCCGAAATATCCTGATGGGTTCACTGGTTCTTACCCTGATTAGCTGAACAATTGTTCGCCAGGGCGGATTCAGAGGGTTGAATTCGGATCGAACACGTGTAGATGACGGATATTTTTTGAACGTGCGGCTATTCTCCATATTCTTGCAGAAAAGTCGTTCTCAGACAAGTCTTCCATCGACTCCAGAATTTTTCAATTTCAGATAATGGCCATGCCTACCTATTCCTGAAGTTAATTTTTTATGTCCAGTCCCGCCCCCCGCGCAGCAGACTATGGCATTGCACGCCGCGTTTCTATGCCGAAGCTCGCCAATACTGCAACATCGGCTTGGCATGAAACTTATAATTCCTGGACCACGACCTGTTGCAAAAAGAAAGCGGTTTTACGGTGTAATGGAAATTCTAGTATATAAGGCAGTTGGGCCTAGCTGGCGACAAAACGCCACTTTATCAGAGGTGGGTGTTTTTCGACTTATGGTGCGTTAATCACGTGTAAGTTAGGAAGAAACAAAAGTACCTTGTAGACGTGACATCTACTCGATGTTACTATCCTTAACTTGTATATGTAAGAATATAATACCTGCATTCTCATCCGTGAGTTGTTTATTATCGTAGTGGGTCGGACGACCTCCTCACGCAACCGCTTCGTCAGGAGGTTGGCAAATTTCGCTAATCTCTTCGAAAACACGGTGGACCCACAGTCCGGCGGTCTCTGATGCAGGCCAGATTACTAAACACCAAATAATGAAGGCATTTCAACGCGTGACACGCCGTTGGTCCACATGTCTTGAACTCACAAATTTGTGATACGACACCGTGATACGTTCATTGACGACGTAAGTGCGGAGGAGACTGCACTAGGCTCGCCGGTCACTTCCCTGGACGTTCATTCTGCTTCGTGAGTCCAGCCTTCCTTCCCTAATGAAGGCGGTGAAGATAAGGTCGGCTTACAAGCTGGTTCATCAGTCAGTTAAGACTAAGACGTAGGTGGCTATTGGGCCTTCCAATCCGACCTTCGTGTTAGTGAAGGATGGAAGGGAATCCGATCTGCTGCCGCTGTTCGTCGCGCGTGCAAAAGTACTAGCCGTGGCATCATTGAGGCTATCAAGACCAGGAGTGATCACGGCCAATAGTAGGGGCCCCTAAGGACTATAGGATTTACAAACTTGTGCTACCGTCGGTTTAGCAGTTTGTTGAAATGTTTTTCTTTTCGATCGCCCATTTTCCCTTTTAGCCTCACTTACTCTTCAAAACGACTTCTTCTGCCTGAAAATGTCTCATGAAAGACCGAAATTGACAAGGGTAGGACTCTTCCAAATTATAACTTCTTTCCCTCGTAGCCTGTTGTTGAAGTCCTCGGCATTAGCTGCCTGTCAGCGTCCATCAGTACCGTTTTGACCCAACCACTGGAGGTGATCAAGACGCGACTTCAGGCCCAAATTGTTTTACGATCGTAAGTCTTGTGCACTTCATATTTTCTGCTTGGTACTTGTCCTTTGCATTCATATACGAGTGAGTACGGATGTGACTTAGGTGAACACACCAACTTTAGTCTCTGAACCCGTAAATGGGCGCCGTCTAGATTGTGTCCGCTATTTCCTATATTTCACGGCGTCGAACAAGCCAAGATCACTGTTTTTCATGATCAATAAAGTCGGATATGTAGTAGACACACACACGAACACGCCGTTTCGACTTCCGCAAGCGGTCACCCCCCGATGCTCCACTGGATAGCTCAGCGCGTTGGTGTGTTTATAATGAAGCCAACTGGTCGGCGATGGGCGTGTGCATCTGGGCAGTCATGCGTGTCACACATGACCTGGATACTTTTAAGGAGGATCTGGGATGCCGCGCAACTTAAAGGGCCATAAAGGCTCACCCTAGCAGCCTGTGGGAAGGAGGAGGGAGGAAAGAGAAAGACTGTTGTTTCTTGTTAACTGTTTCCACCGCATGTATTGCAGTTTGCGCGCAAATGTCGTGAACACAGCACTTTTTTAGGAGACGGCGAGAGAGTAAGTCGTGCTGTCCCTAAGCAGAGCTGCTTAATCTGCAGAACTCTACCATTGGCCATGGATTGGCTTAGTGAGAGAACGAACCGATTGACCCGCTCGGCCTACGTGATTGCATGTCGCCCTCGCAGTACGACTTTTCGACTGTGGTGGAAGTAAGTAGAGCAGAGTGAGAGGAGGGAAAGGAGACACACCCGGATACCCTAACCCACCCGTTTGGGTGGTTACCGGGGTGAGTCCGCTGGGCAGAGCCTAGCTTCGAGGAGCCAAATGTGAGAGTGCCGGGTGCCAGTTGGAAGACGCTAGCAGATGGGCAACCTACTACGACTATCACGAGGACGACATTTCAACCGTCGCAAGCGGTGTTTATAGTGAAGCAGATTTGCGCTTCGTCGAAGGTAGGCGTGTGCACACGTCTTGTTGAAGCAAATTTGTGTGTATATGCATGCAGCTTTGAGTGTTTTGATTTGCTGTATTACTTAGGACTGCCATGGAGGCGCGTACGGCCAATTAGATCCATGCTGTGACCAAACACTCACACCCACTCAAGTACACACATATGAATTGGTCTCACCACTTACAACGCTGCACTGCCCGTTCCGATCTAGACTGCCCAGCCCCGAAAAAAGTGATACTAACGAGTCAGCCTTTCGCATGTGTAGTAGGCAGTCGTATAAAATTATTCAAAAGACCGTCCTTATAATCAGTGTCTGAACTGGCCTTCCACGGACTAAGAAGTCGTCAAACTTTCGTATTCGTAGCCTTACGCGATTTGGGCGGAGGAATGAACTCACCCTCTTCGTGGTACAGGCACGTATAACTCATCCTCCCCTCCCCCCCCGCCGTCACCATCCTGCTTTCAGGTAATTAATCAAAGTCACGCACATGTCGCGGTGCACGAGGTGTGTGTCCAAACCGGTTTACCTACTTGCGCAGCTGCCGTGGTCGATGGCTGCTCGCCTTAACGTTTCTCAACACTGAGCGAAAAGCAGTCCCTCTCCTCTTATGAACCTTTTTTCGCTCCTCTCGAAATCGTCCATATACATATGCTAACAGGGGGCTTTCCTCGTGATTAAATGGTTTTAATCCGCCTACTGTAGGATTTATTGACGTGCTTTAAAAGGCCGTATTTGCCGTCGACCGCGGGCTGTCGCATATTCGGCTTTCCGTATCCAGAGTAGTCTCCAAGTTTCTTTGGTGTAGAAGGTATTCGTCGTGTCTAATAGTTGTCCGAACCGAAGAGATGGGCAAAATCGAATATCCCTAGGTCAGGCTACTTTGTATCTTCAATATTGCGAGGATTCGTCTGTATTGGACATTGATCGCCTATGGTTATCAGTAAAAACTGGAAGTCTTCGATCGTTTTCGCTAGAGAAAGGTCTCTTCACTGACTCATCCAGACTTCGGGTTGAATGCGACGGTCCGCGCTCTCCGCGACGTAATCACAAGGAGGCCTCAATCTGTTTGAGGAAGACGGTTAAAGTTGCGGGGGGAGGCCGTCTTTATCGGCTCGTTCTCACGACAATTCAACCGTCGATTCCGACAATGTCCACCGTGTGCTACTCTCTCTTCCCCACTCCCCACCTGGACCCGGTGTCAAGACATAGTCAACCAGACCGAAGGGGGGGGCACAGGTGGCTGGCACAGCGTAAACCCGCACCTAGGCGTACCATCAGGCCTCCTGATCTACCAAAAACACGGGACAAAACTTTTCAACAGCAGCGAAACTGAAGGAGCGACACGGATCCCACTTGGCGCGACGTGAGCTGGCAACTTAATCTACACCACCACACTCCAGTTTTGGCATTTTTTGTGGCTGCGCATTCCCTACGACGCCTGCTGGATTCCGATCTAGCCCCGATCCATTGAAAGCAGCGGATTTGAATGTGCTTTAGTTGCTCAATTTCGAGACAGTGAACATTACGTAGTAGCTTGACGCCCACGAAAATTTATTGTCCATTCAGATCGGAGACAGTCAACGATGCGGAAAGAAGAGGTAATTTCCTTTTGCAAACCCCAGAACCTCTTGAAGTACTGGCGAATTTCAAAATGGTCAGAAACGTTACCAGAGCACTGCCTAAATGCAGGATTGAAAACGCGCACAAGTAATGCTTTTCCAAAAAAAATTAAACATTCAGTAAAAAGGCATGCTTCGGCTGACTTAAGGTGGTTTGGTGGCGGACGGTTTTGGGCACGGGAAAGGAATCTTTAACGTATCAGCCTCATAGCGCAGGGTCGTATTGGACAGTGTGAGGAGTCCTGTTGCCGGGCTGAAGAGGATGCAACCTATCAGGTTTCCTTGACAGAATGCGCAAAGTTTCCTGAGGTATTCGAGCTGGAGGGTGATATTAATTCATATAGTTGAGTGTTCAGCTTAGCCCTCGGATGTCAGCGTATAGCAGGAAGGTCACATTAGTTCGTTCGAGGCGTCCCGAGGGAAGTTAATTGCGTAGGTCAGGTTATGGGTCAGGTAGCCTCTCGAGGCAGTTGATCACGCACCCAGCAGGCCTTTTGGATGTCCCTGCCGGACTCCGATCGAGCAACGACGGCGAAAACCTGCGACTCACACCTAGCAAAACTGCCGAGACTGCGACCTTGAGGTGTGATTTGGCAGCGTCGACAGGGGCGTGACTTCTAAGTGGGTGTTCTTCGACCATCTGAGTAATGCTTCTGCTTATCCAAAGCTGCGCTATGCACCGTAGCCAGCTCCAGGTAGGCCGTGCTTTGATTCTTGGTTTTCAAGTTGAATTCACAGCATTAGGAGAGATTGGAACCGATCTTATTGTAGACACCAACACATGGTTTGTTTTGCTCGTTCTCCGAGCCTCAAAGTCCCGGCGTCATGATTACAAGTAGGCCACTAACTACCGGGTCGAATTTATTAAGGTCATAGTTACAGATGAGGAGAGGACAGCATTGTGGCTTGGCCCATTCCCGATTGAATAGATATCCGATCTGCAGCGACAGGGAATGACGGGTGGCGAGACACTGACGAACTTCGGTTCGATGAAGTGCTTATGACCCATCTGGTAGACCCCAGTGGTGGACCAGCTGCGCCAGGCGTGTCTGTGCGCATGTTTGTGTTTCTGGTCCCAGCTGCTGGTGGTCAGGGTTATGATTGGCTGGATGAAGGCACAATAAGCCCGAAACAGTACTGTATCAATCTACCCGCATTATCTGTCGTCGCTCCCCTTCTGACCCTGGACTTTATTCGAGAAATCGCGTCATGCGATGACGCGCATTCCGTTTATTGGTGCGGCGCTGATCTGATCTACTGAATTGCCTACTACTTCGCCTTCTCAGTGAACCTGCAGGGACTAGATGAATGGTTAGAGATGGTGATCTCACATATCCCAGAATCTGATTGGAAGTTTTTCAAGCCTTGGTCATACACGTTTGGCACTTAAATTTTTCCCTACAACTGGACGGACGATAAATAAGGCTTATAGGGAGTGCTGAAAAGGCAAAACCGCCATTACCAGGTCACTTAGCACGCCGAATGGGGGGAGGGATGGGGATTGGCTAGAACGTCGATTTCAGTGAACTACGGAATAAACTGACCGGATGATCAGCATGAGCAGTTCCATCGTTGCAGACGACGAGGTCAGTCACTGACCATGACGTGCTGACTTCCGAGTTAATTTATTTGTAGTAAATCGGGCTTGTGCTGTAGTCGTCTCGCTCTCTCCGCCCACACTTAACGTGCTCCGATGAGCGTGAACGCAGTGGTTGAGGAGGGTGGAAAACCCGTATATGCGTACCACACACGACCTGGTTTCCACCAGACACGGAGTGCATTTCGGATGGAGGAGGGGGTCTCAGATTCGCATAAGTGCATCCAGACCCCCAGGTCCTGAGAATTTCCGACTTATCTCGTCAATTGTTAACCTTCCAGTCCACGTCGGATTGGGTGTAATTGGGAATGCCCTGATTTGCCGTCCAGTGTCTGTCTGAGCCTATCAACCAACTGGTGATGAAAGTGGGACACAGTGGCTCAGGTGGCGTGAAGGCCCCCATCTGGGCCCCCCATCGGGTCTCCACACAGCCCGACAAACGCGTACAACTATCCAAGGTGACCTCCCGTGTGGTCCAACGCACCTGCAGTGCGGCCCATTTTGGGGTTGGAGTGAGTGTGTCTGGAATGGTTGAATGCCCGAACCCTGTTGTGTCCTGTGGGCGGATACAGAGGCGTAAGGTGAGCATGCTGTGACCTTGCGGGCGGGATAGGTTGAGGAATACTGACTCGGCTGTCTTTGTGGTGCTGCTAGTTGTGGGCGCACTAGTCGGTGGGAGGGGTGGTTGATGTGCAAGGTGTTTTGCGGTGAATTTCGCTGCTATGGATACGCATTTGATCAAATAGGCTCCTGCGGTGAAGGGATGTGCGTGGACAGTGAAGGCGGATGCGGCGAGTGTATGCAGATGCTCTCGGCGCTAGTGCACCAGTCGCAGTGCGGTGGATTCGTAATGACCGACCAGGCCGATGAGTGAGGTGAATATGCGGTTTC
>CACRXP010000201.1:702215-714036 GCA_902702965.1 Spirometra erinaceieuropaei | reverse complement strand
AAGAGTACCTCATTACCGACTTCCCTAATTCTGATCTCTACCACGCACCAGCGACCCGCCACGAAATTAGACGCAATGGTTGGACGTAAACTCTCCGTCCATAATGTGCTACGAACGTCATGATGTTTTAAAGTGCGCCTGCTTATTTGTAAAAAGGAAATGAACGCTGAGCCCGGCTTGGACCGAACTCTTTTTTCCGCCGAGTCACCGACTCGTAATGCGATTGGACGTAGCACGGGTCCCCCGCCTACCACCTGTTACGCGCGTGTTCACAGGCGTGATTGCCGACGCGCTCACTGCACCCGCGCACTCACCCACCGCATGGGCCTAGTAGGCCACATACACACTCACGAAAACCTGTGGTAGACAACCGCCACATCTCCCCCACCAACACCTGCATCGCACAAGATCATCACTCACCACTAGCATCCAACTGCCACCTCCCGCGCAAATGTGCGCCTCGGCTCCGCCACCAGGCGGCGGTGTGACTCAAGTTCGAGACTATCACAGCGCGTCAAGCGCTGTGGGTTGGAAGGTTTGCGGCTGACGCCTCAACTCGGTCCAGGCAGTCAGCCCAGATGTGCGCGTGCGTGTTCGCCGGCGTACGTTGCGCACATTGGGATCCCTGCCACCTGCCCCCCCCCCCATTGTTGTTGTTGGTCATAAACCTGTTCTTTTGGTGTGTGGGCCAGGGGGTGTGGAGTCGAGCGCGAAGGTGCGAGCTCGACCGAGCCATTCACCTGCGTCCTCACCCGCCTCCGGTCTTCTCGACTCCGTCTTGGAACCGGGTCCAGGTGAGGGAGGAGAGAGTGCGGTAGATGCAGCACAAGTCTACGTTCACTATAGATTATGTCAAGCGCAAGTCACTGTGCCTGCTGCACCTTGCTGTGGAGCACACGGTGGACATCGTCGAAACCAACGGTCGAACTCTCGCGAGTGTTTGTGTGGAGTGGCGGACTGGTGGTCTGGGAGCCAGGCTGAATCAACTCTTTCCGGACGTGGCCTACGTTACTCTCACGCCTGTGACATGTACGCCGGTCAACCCGCGTCGTGCGAAATCCTGGTGCTTTTGAGCCAGGTCGTGCATGTGGCGTGCTCAAATGAGGTCATTAGAGCTCAGGTTAACACAGGTAAGAGATCCGGGTGGAGAATCCGAGGAAATGGGAGTTCTCACCGGATCGATCAGCCCCCAGGCCAACTAATTCGGCAGTCTATTCAAAATTCTGATCGATTTTTACACCAGACGCCTTGATAATGGAGAGCCGTCCAAGTTCTTCAAAACGTCGGCTAAACAATTCCCTCGATCCGGCGAGCACTTCCCTTTCCACAGAGGTCATTGGACACGTCAGCCACCGCGCCCACTCCCCGCTGCCCACCCTCCGTTGCGTGGAATCCTGGTGCTTGTGTTTGGGGAGCCAGGTCGTGCATGTGGCGCTCGTAGACAAGGTCACCAGACTATGTCGGCCACCGTGCCCATTCTCCGCACCCGTCAACTGACCGCCTCGGACAGTGGCTGAGGCACGGGAATGGGAAGGGAGAGTGAGGTCGACGACTCAGCGCATTTTCTTCACTATAAACAATCTGACGCGCTTAAAGCTATCACGGTGCGCTAAAAGCCGTGGCTTGGAAGGTTGCCAACTGACGGGATAACTTGGATTTCGCAGTCGGCCCAGTGCTGTGTGTGTTTGTGTGGAGTGGCCGGCTGGTGGTCTGAGAGTCAAGCTGCAGTGGCTCCTTCTCAATGTGGCCTTTATGGCACTGCAATTGCGTGGGATCCGAGCTGAGTGTGGCGTGGCCGTGGCAGCCTCCACTCTCTGTTGTTGTTGTCTGTCAAAAACCTGGTTATTTGTTGTGTGGACCAGAGGGTGTGGAGTGGAATGCCAAGGTGCGGACTCGACCGCACCATCCACCTGCGCCCTCCCTCGTCTCCGGTCTTCCTGAGTCTGTCTGGACACCGGGTCCAGGTGGGGAAGAAGAGAGTGTGGTAGACGCAGCGCAAGTCTACTCTCACTATAAATCCTGCGCAAGTCACCGTCCCTGCTCTCATCCTGCTGTGGAGCACACAGTGGATATCGTCGGCAGCGACGGTCGAACTACTGATGCTGGCTAACATCAGCATATGGTTTAGCCGTGAGTGATTAATGGCCCCAGTGTATGTGATGGGAATGTCTGTGCGGTGACCGACGCAAAAGGGGTCAAACACATTTGCTATGCCAATAGCCACGATGTATTTAAAGGGGACCTACAAGGCCGATGCGTGACTGGAGGGTTAAATGGGGATCTGGTCGGCGTTATTGGGAATGCGCACCCATAACAAATGCCAGCATTTATGATGCGGTGACAGGCCCACTTTCAGGCTCACGCTGCGTCCACTGTGATCCCGGGCGTCCCCATTTATTATGTTGATGTATGACATCCTGGTTCGTGTGCGTTGTGGATCAGGAGGGTGCGGTAGTACGCCTAGGCACAGGTTTCCGCCATGGCAGCCATCTGAGCCCGATCCGGACTCCAATCTTCCTGAATCTGCTTTATCAATGGGCCCAGGTAGGGAAGGAGGATTTCGTTCGATGCAGCGCAAGTCTACCACTGCTATAAACTAACTCACATCCTATTCACCATCCGTACGCCCACCCTACTATAGGGAACACAGCGGACGTCGCCAGAAACGACTGCGCATGCCTGGAATGGTCGCGCGCGGCGATTCCAGACTGAGTGTTATAACCTACCAAAGTTATGATCGACTTTAGAGATCCGACCTGTAATCTCTTCGTGGATTTTAATGGTGGTGCCTGAGTAAGGGAATTTTTCTATTAGTCAAGAGACGATTGCCGTCAACAGTGGCCATGGATTTGGAGTGGTCCTTCTCCGAGCGCCTCTCGCGCGTACTCCCACGTGCGCACCAATGGCAATCTGGTTATCGTCCTATCGCGGCTATCGAAACCCGCCAATCATCTGCAAGGCTGGCTCAGGCGTGATCTCGGTCAAGGCGTGTGACCCATCCCCCAATGTTGCTCGGGTTGCAGCTCTTGCATCCGGCTACCAACTTATATCAGCCGATTCTCAAATCTTTCTGTGCAGAATACAATAGGAAGGGAAAAGGCTCGTCTAAAAAAACGAGTTGTACCCGTGAATTTTCAAGTTGGTGACACCAGTCCCTCATTAGACGAAATGAACGGAGGAGAAAGTGAGATGGTCAGATTAGACTGGTTGGCGCGACAGGACAGACAACTAGGGTTTAAGAGAGGTGAGCGCATAATTACGATAGCATTTGGACGGGGGAGGGAGAAATGTTGCGGCTCCCTGTATTGGAGGAGTGGAGTGATGGCGATTCAATCCGACTGCAGACGGCGGATTTAGCGGTCGTGGCTGCGGTGTTGGGGCAGAGGTCAGTGCGCCGATGTTGGGGGTGCTGAGAGTTCGAGTTGTGATTCGCCGTGTCTGGGGCAGGTGACGATCAGACAGTGGGATTATACGTGACTCAGCGTGAACTGGAGTTAGGTCGCGGGAGGGCGTCAGTGAGCTGGGTACGCAGACCTTCGTAATGGGCGTCCAAGTCGACGTGGTGTTTGACACTGGCCGTTCTAGAGTGTCAGTAATTATAGCGCCTGTTTTGTGTTAGCCGTGGCAACCACTTCAGTCTTTTTTCCCCAAATGAAAATATGGTCGCACGCAGGGGCGTGCGCAAATACGAGTGACAAGGGGAGGCAATCTCTAAAGGCAGATGACAATATAGTGAGCGTGTCTGTTGACAAAGGTGGCGCAACCGTCATCATATACAAGACTGATTACGTCAGCAAGGCTAACCGAGTTTTCAGCGTATGCTGCCCAAAATGTCTAGACATCACGCCACATGCGTGTGACGAACGAATGATCAAGGCCATGCACCCCAGTTCAGACCACCTATGACATTCCCCCTGCCATATACCCAGCCGTGTCTACATGACTCCCCACTTGTGCTATCTCCCGTTCTCAGTACACGTCCTTCTGTTTTGCATCAGCGGCACAGCTTAACGAAAATGGCTTCATTACGGCCTACACCGTTATCTTTCTGGCCGAAAAACGCTTTGAAACCCTCAAATGACTGCCCGTTGCAATGGAGAAAGTCCTTTGAGGATTGTATTGAACTGCGACATGGAGGCAGAGGTCAGTTCGCCAACGTAGAGGTGTTAGGGCCTACAGTTAAAAATGAAGATAGAAGGCTCGTCGGAAAAAATCGAGTTGTACTCGTGAATTTTCGAGCTGCTGACACCAACCCGTCGTCAGACGAAATAAACAGAAGGGAAAGTGAAATTGTCAGACTACATTGGTTGGCTCGACAGGAAAGTCGCTGACAGGCCACTGTATATTCCCGATCGAAAACCGACAGGGCAACGGGCTCGTGGCCCGGTGGGTAGAGGCGTGGACTTCTAAACCAACAGGTCGCGAGTTCGAGGCTCGGGTGTTCCACACTTCGGGCTTGGGTATGGCTGGCTGACGACGGCTAATAAGCCAGAAATGGCCATTCCAGTCTCCCTTGTCTTTGTCGGTAATAGCATTCTGCCTATATATCATGCGCCGCTGTGCAGCTGCTGGTTGGGCTCGAGAGAGAGCCCTTAAGGCACAACGGAACAAGTGAGTTCCGTATGAACGATCGGTGAGCGCCCCCTTACCACTGTATATTCCCGATCGAAAACCGACAAGGCAACGGGCTCGTGGCCCGGTGAGTAGAGGCGTTGACTTCTAAACCAACAGGTCGCGAGTTCGAGGCTCGGGTGTTCCACACTTCGGGCTTGGGTATGGCTGGCTGACGACGGCTAATAAGCCAGAAATGGCCGTTCCAGTCTCCCTTGTCTTTGTCGGTAATATCATTCTACAAGAACATGAGTTCTTCCACAGGTAGATAATCGCTGATATACTAACGAAAGGCCCGGCGTAAAAGGGTTCGCACGCAACTTCTTTTATGGGCCGCAGGATTGGAGGATGTCATCATTAGAACCTTTTCGGTGGACGTCCGTTGCGAGGTCGCAATCACAGTTTTTGGATACTCATGTCTAGGAGCGAGAGGATGCCTCCTGTTGCCTCGTCGCGAGCGAACTGGATATCTTTGAAAACACTACTCAGACCGATGCAGCTGCTCAACTTCGCAGGTCTTAAGAATAGAATAGAATAGGTTTATTATAGCGCCCCTTGGGCACTGTCAGTTTCCTTTGAACTCAGGAAAAAAACCTAAAACAAACTCTTCTATTTCGACTGCCCTTTGACTTTATGACAACAAATGTATCATTCACGTATCAGGGACACATTTTTGGCTTTAAAGTCCGCATAAACTCCTCTTCTAGTTATTGTTGTAATACTAATTCCGCAAGCAGACCAGATATTGGCGATTCCACTAGTGCGCCCTCAACCCGTTGATAAAGCTTTGCATCGAAGTGACACTTGTTCTTGAGACAGCATCTAAGCATTTCTGAAACATGATTAGATGTCGATTGGATTGTCTTCGAGGCGTCGAGTTAGGCCATCAGTCATCAGGTCATGTGGTATGGAGGAAAACAGGGCAACCACATCAAACGATATAATACAGTCATCAGGACTTACTTTAAGGCCTCAGATCTTCTTGGGGGAATGTCTGAGAATTTGTGACGCTATACTGTGATCCATCGGTGAGGTGCTTCAAGTGCCCGTATAACCATTTAGCGAGGTTGTAGGCGAGAGATCCAATAAGCGGCACCATGATCTTCAATGACGCACCCGCTTTGTCTACCTCTGGGAGACCATATGCGTGTGTAAGACGGGTATCACTGAGGGTCACCAATCTGGAGTCATGGGGGATTATGAGTTTCAATCTAGTGAGCTCATTTACCTTTTTCGCAGTTGGGCCTGCTTTTTAGCTGGATTCTCAGCGAGTGGTATGTGGGCTTCGCCGTCGTCGAAAACCTTGTTATGTATGCAAAACAGAAGGTTAGTTGTAGACGGGACGTGTACCGAGAACAGGAGACAACACAAGTCCGGACAGCTTTACAACCCGGGCGAAATGTCTGTAAACGATAGTTAACCTTTAAATCCCTCGTGCATCTCACTAGGGCCTTCTGTACCGAGAACCGAAACATCCACTTGTGAGTTATGAGCAAATAGGGGTTCCCCCAGCTTAACGTCCGGACTGGTCTACCTAAGCAACCTTCATATTTAGCACAATATACCATACTAAAAGCACAGGCACTATCTAAAAGCCCAGACACGCGTGCTTCGCCGATATCCTGCCACTTCGTGACACAGCTGCGAAGGGTTCGACTCATCCGTGTGTCCCCCAGCGTTCGCCTTGGCGAAGTCCCTCCAATCTACCTTTGCTGTAAAATCGGGTTCCAGTCCCCCGTTCCTTTTGGTCAGACAACTTCTTAATCATCTCAATGGTGTTACCACTAGGAGACGGAACAACCGCCAGCAATTCAGTCGCTAATTTTTCTCCACTATGATCGTACTTTCCAGTCACGCATCGGCCTGATAGGACCCCTGTAGATACATCGTGGCTATTAGGATAGAGAGTGTGCCCTGACCATCACAGTAATTGCGGTCAAGTCCCGTTTTGGAAGAGAAAGGAAAAGACACCAGTAAGAAGACGTGTAGCCTGTGCAGAAGCTGGGCGATGATCGAAGTCCTCGATGGACGGGCCTTGCTTATTCTGGTGGTTAAGATGGAAGTGCACGGTTTCTCTAAACACTCACTCTTCCCACTTTCAGCTTTCGAATAACCTACGCTCTCGAACTTAAAGTCACGGACAACGAAACTTGCCATGACTTAGCTTCTCTCCTACAGAAGGCTGCCTCCCCTATATACTGGAGCTCTAGCGGGTGTGCCCAGCCTGTACTATGCCAACTTATGTGTCAAATTTCGGCGTTGTATTTCTCCCAACTTTTTCGTCTCCAAGCAGGACTGGAGAGTGAAACTGACCGGCACGTAGGTACAGTTACTTCAGCTGCATTCTGAGTCGCTCGTACATTGTCCTACTAACTCAGTCCGTCTGACCTCATTAGGGAAGCCATTTCATGTCGACCCATCGTACTTCGAAATACCAGTTCCAGGAATCCCCGTAAACACCCATCACGTTAGCTTTCCCTGTCCGCATTTAAATGCACAAATTTAGTCAGTGCGTGAGCCTACTGATTGAGGGAAAAACCACCACTCATTAAATAAACCTAGGGCAGGGGGATGGCTTATGACCGGGGCTACATACTCCGAGGAACATTTATGCTAAGCAAAAGAGCTTTATATCTAAGAACTTTGTGGCATCATAAAATGGATCCTCCATATTGCCCCAATTAAAAGAGGACATCATTTTTGCCATTTATTGTTAATAGTAAATGAATTTAATGTCCCTTTACAGGGATTATCAAAATGGTACTGTGTTGACTACCTTAAATCATCCTGACCATCCTCACTCAACAGCCACTGAGAGGTCTCTGACACGTACAAATAAGTATCGTCAGTTCTTTTCTTTTATCAAAATTACTCCCTGGAGTAAGTAACCCCGGTCAAATCTCGTAATGGACTACCAACACGGCGCAAATCATTTCTCAGAGTCCTGTCGCTTCAACGCCATGTACGTTCTCTGAACGTACATGGCTGTTTTCGCAATGAATTACAAAGGATGTCTGAAAAGTAGGACTTCTAAGATGCAGTGGTCAGTGGAATCAAATGACCTATCAGGCGTATTTCGGAGGTTGTATGCCTTATAACTGCAAGTGTCCCGGAAGCGAGACCTTTTCAGGCAGAATGGGTTTGTAACTTAATTTATTTACGAGCAGGTGTGCATGTGTGGACAAAATTCGAGCCCTCCTTATGTCCTGTGATAATAATTACCACGACCACACCTGAGCACTCTCATGCGCTTCGTCAGTAGAAGGCGTTAATTAGAATGATGAACTTTCACCTTAGCGGCCTTCGCCAAATGAAAACTGGATGTCTCGGTTCTTGTCAATTAGGTGAAGGTAGGATTTATATGAAAACATTATACTTACCCTAGCCCTTTCTGTCTATTTGCAAATCTGCACATATCTGACCTTAAAACGCAGTGCTTACACAAAACCACGATGGCTTTTTCGACCACGCCCGAAATTTCAAGCCATGTGCATGTATTTTTTGACGCAGACGCGAGAGATCAGACTAGGACTTTGTCAAAATAAGCTCCGAAGTTGTATAGGGAATTTTTTCT
The DNA here is from genome assembly GCA_902702965.1 of Spirometra erinaceieuropaei. Classification (NCBI taxonomy): domain Eukaryota; kingdom Metazoa; phylum Platyhelminthes; class Cestoda; order Diphyllobothriidea; family Diphyllobothriidae; genus Spirometra; species Spirometra erinaceieuropaei. The sequence continues at coordinate 705,851 of CACRXP010000201.1, read as the reverse complement.
ATGCGGCTTGCTTTCAGCCACTGAGTAATTTATAACAGGACTGCGGAGAGTATTCGCCTTTGAGAGGGACATTTAGAGGTGCATATATAATCATAGAACAAAGCACGGACAGTTAAGATGTGTTTGCTTTTTGAGGTAGATAAGTTGTTAGTGGCGTTCGAGGAAGTGATTGGAAATGGAATATATAATGATAGAGGGGCGCTCACCGATTGTGTTACGGAACTCACTCATTCTCTCTCTCTCTCTCTCTCTCTCTCTCTCTCTCTCTCTCTCTCGAGACCAACCAGTAACAGCGTTACGGACAAAGACATGGGAGACTGGAATGGCCATTTCTGGCTTATTAGCCGTCGTCAGCCAGTCATACTCAACCCCGAAGTGTGTAACATCATTGTATATTCCCAATCGCAACCAACAGGACAACGAGCCCGTGGCACAGTGGTTAGGGGTGTTGGATTTCTAACCAACAGGTCGCAGGATCGAGCCCCAGGTGTTCCACGCTTCGGGCTTGGGTATGACTGGCTGACGTCGGCTAATAAACCAGAAATGGTCCTTCCAGTCTCCCTTGTCTTTGTCGGTAATGCTGTTCTGCCTATCTCATGGAATATATGTATACATTATAGGCAACGACGACTGCTAGCCGCTATGCGACTGACTGTGAGGTTTCTAGTTTGATCTCCGAGGCAGCACGAGACGAGCTCGTTCCGTAACCCTACCGGTGAGCGGACGGGAATCTTCAGCATCTACGTCATGGTGAGACAACTGCAACTGCTCTGAAGCGGTCACCTTAAGCGGATGAACGACGTGCGGTTCCCACTGACAAAAAGCACAGGTTCGGCGCTACAAGGATACCCTACAGATCAACCCGGCTAAATGGGAAGACCTCGTCCGGGACCTAACGACCAGGAGGAGAACAGTGAAGACAGGCGCGGCCATTCACAGAGCCAACCGCGTCACCGCCGCCAAAGCCAAACGTGAGGCTCGCAGATCCCAGCTGCGCCTACATCGCAGTGCCAACGCTCGACCGCCCCCGTCCTGCCCGCGATGTCAGCGGACGTTCCGCGCACTAATCGGTCTTCTTGGACAACTTTGATCCAACTGCAGCATCCGGACGACACCACCCGATGTCCCCGCGTCAACTGACAGCACTCCTGAATCCCGGCTGTCATCCTCTTCCATTGCATCAACATCCACTGCGGCGGTTCTCGTGCCCACCACGACTGCACACAATCCTAACACACTGACAAACACCAAACTCACCCCTGTCAACACCAGCGATGCGAACTCGGCACATACCTGTTCTCATTGCGACCGCACCTTCATCTCGCACATCGGCCTGGTCGGTCACTTGCGAATCCGTTGCGCAGAGACTGGCGAACCAGTGCCTGGAGCACTCATGTACTCTCGCCGCATACGCTTCAACTGCCCTCGCTGCACTCGCAAATTCAAACACCGCATGGACCTATTAGGCCACATGCGTATTCACGAAATCCTGCGATAGACGACCGCCGGCTACACCACACCATCACATCCTCCCTCACCAGCATCTCATCGCACATCAACATCACCCACCACAAGCATCCAAATGCCACCTGCTGCACAAGTTGGAAGTGTGCGTCTTGACTCCGTCTCTATGCGGCTTCCAGCTGCATGTGTGAGTCGAGTCTGAGACTATCACGGCGCGTTAAGCACCGTGGCTTGGAAGTTTTCTGACTGACGACCCAACTCAGTCTGCGCACTCTGCCCAGTTGTGTGTGTCTGTGTGGAGCGACGGACTGATGGGCTGAGAGCCAGGCTGTCACGGCCCTTTCTCAAGTGATCTGTGACACACTCACGCTTTATGCGTAGTGCCTCTCAATCGACGACTGTCTGGTGACCAGGTAAATGCAGGGTCAATTGTCACCCATCTAGGTCAAAAGGTCTGTAAGTGTCTGCCATACAAGGATCAGCAAACCATGGCCCTCGCAGCCTCGTATGCGCTGGCAGTTCCCTGACACTTGGTTACCTGCCGGTAGATGCGCTTACCCTCCCGCTGGGTATACAGGTTGTGAACATGGCTGCCCAGTCTTTGTCGTTCTTCTGACCCGTTTGTGGTGTTGCCGTTGATTAAAATCCTGGCCATTTGTTGGGTGAACGAGGGAATGGGGAACGAAACGCCTAGATGCGGGCTCGGCCGCGCGATCTACTTGCGCCTCCCCCCCCCACCCGCCTCCGGTCTTCTTGACTCTGTCTTGACACCGGACACAGGTGGGGAGAGGGGTGGGAGAGAGTGCGGTAGACGCTGCGCAAGTCTACATTCACCATAAACTAAATCACCGCGCCTGCTTCACATTGCTGTGGAACACGCGGTGAACACGGTGACTCCAAATACAAACAGAAGGTGTTGGGCGCCAGTTAAGAAAATACTGCATACCGAAAGGCTGAAGCAATGTGCATTTCGAGGTGATAAAATGGCGGGAGAAGGCTCCTCGAAAAGAAAACGAGTTGTACTCGTGAATTTTCAAGTTTGTGACACCAACCCTTCCACAGACGAAATGAACAGAGGAGAAAGTGAGATGGTCAGACTAGACCGGTTAGCGCGACAGGGCACACACTGACAGACAGGCAACGGACTGTGAGAGGGGTGAGGACATAATTACGGTGGAATTTGGGGCGGGGGGAGGGGTGGGGTGATGGCGATTCAATGCGACTGAAGACGGTGGATTTAGCGGTCGTGGATGCGGCGTGGGAGCAGAGGTCAGTGCGCCAATGGTGGAGGTGCTGAGAGTTTCAGCTGTGATTCGCCGTGTCTGGAGCAAGGGACGATCAGACAGTGGGATTATACGTGACCCAGCATGAACTTTAGTTAGGTCGTGGGCGGACGTCAGTGAGCTGGGCACGCTGACCTTCGTAATGGGCGTCCAAGTCGACGTGGTGTTTGACGCTGGTCGTGCTAGAGTGCCAGTAATTATAGCGCCTGTTTTGTGTTAGCCATGGCAACCACTTCAGTCTTTTTTCCCAAATGAAACTATGGTCGCACGCAGGGGCGTGCGCAAATACGAATGACAAGTGGAGACAGGCTCTAATGGCAGATGACAGTACAGTGTCTGTTGGCAAAGGTGGCGCAACCGTCAGCATAAAAAGATTCTTTACGTCAACAAGGCTAAGTTTGCAGTGTATGCTGCTCAGATTGTCTAAACATCACCCCACATGCACGTGACAAACGAACGATCAAGGTCATGCAGTCCCTGTTCAGACCACCTTTGTGCTGATTGACCACACTTCAGCCTATGTCATCCCCCTGCCATATACCCAGCCGAGTCTACAAGATTTGTCTGTCTCCCGTTCTCAGTACACGTCCTTCTGTTTCGCATATAAAACATTGGCGACGCAGCTAAACGGACCTGGTTTAACTACGGCCTACACCGTTATCTTTCTGGCCGAAAATTGCTCCGAGACCCTCAAATGACTCAGGGTTGTAATGGAGAAAGACATTTGATGACTACATTGAACTGCTTCCGATTTTGTCTCCCATGACTACACTAGACGTTGCCTCTAAACTAAAACTCCTCCAGACCAATCTCGGAGAGTTGGTACGACGATATTTTGACGTCCTTCATCTACAAGAGGCTACTGATCTCCGAACAGCATTCGGGAACC